>OX422209.1:314730929-315330929 GCA_949130495.1 Sambucus nigra | reverse complement strand
TACTAATAAATGTGTGGATGTTAATATGTATGAACTAAAGTGAAACTAGATTATGAATCTAATGTAATTTAAGCGAAAACAAGATTTAAAAGATAGGGAGGAGGAATTGGACCTTCCTTGGAGCTTGAGCTTGGATATTGGACGAACTCCTTTGAATGTTGATGAATGTTGATGAGAGAGAAGAATATTTTCCGAATTGGGTGTGAAAAGGATGGGTATTTAGGCTTGAATGGAACTTTACATATGGAACTTCACTGATTTAGAGAGAATGTTGTTGAGATTACTTATGCTGATGGATTTCTCCTCTATTTTTCAGAGTGAGGTCATGGCCCCTATTTATAGGGAAAAAGGGGGTGCTGATCGGCCTAACTTAGGGTGTGCCTATTGGCAGGCTACCCTTGACACTGTGCTGATAGGAAGGGTTTAGGACTTGCCAATTGGGAGTCTCGTGCGAACTTTTTTAGAAAAATGACCGTAGCACACAAACCGTTGATTCGAATCGCACACGAGGCATACCAATAGAAAGTTATTTCAAAGACCTTTGAGAGTAATTAGAAATCTCCTAGGTACGGAAGTTGACTTTGGGTCAAATGTGGCTCAAAAGCGCACGTCGGCCCTTTGGACGGGAGATCACCGGATGCAAACGGATCGTCCGTCCGTATGGTAGGTCATAATCGCGCACATGATGGACCGTTGGAAGGTTGGTAGATGTACTTCGACATTCCAAAGAGTTTTACTTGGTTCAAAAAGTTGACCTTGGTCGATCGGGGCTCAAAAGCGTCTGGTGACCCCTCGGAGTAAAACGAATTGTTCGTAAATATTGTAGGTCAAAATCGCGCACGGGGCGAATCATTATAAAGGGTATTCAGTGCCCTTCGGATATTCATTCATTCTCATTCAAGTTGAAGAGTTGACTTTGGTCAAACGGAATTCGGGACAACCTGGTGGCCTTTGGATAGATTTTTAAGGGAAAACTGATCGTTCGTCCGAACGGTTATGCTGTTTCGTGAAAGGGACAGACCATTGGAAAGGGGTTTTAGTTCCCTTTGAAGATTCAAAAAGCTTTCTCTCTGATGGTGAAGTTGATTAGGGTCAACTCGAGGACCGGGGGCACCCGATGGCCTCTAGATCGGTACTCAAAGTGCGACCTAAGTTTGCGATGGGAAAGGGGGAGTGTTAGGAGTCTAAGGAGAGACTCGGGAGGTCCTAGAATGTGGTGTATTGAGATCCCCTCAACGAGTGAGCTTGAAACAAGTGATGACCATCGAATAGACACTATATGACGGAGGGAGGTCAATTGTGTGGACCTAAGGGATGTGGATGATCGATTCAGAGGGTCAAGGTCAATTATAACTTTTAGGGAGTTAAATGTGCCCAAGAATTTTGTCCTTTGGTATAGACATGATATCACTCCCTCATCTTTGGATCTAAATCTATTTAGAAAGGATGATCGCTGGATCCCAATAGATACAATCCCGAGGTAGATGCTAGAGTTAATTTCGTAGGAGGTCGAGGATAACTTTTCCCCTTATCCAGATGATGGTCGAAGGGCACGAGTGGTTGATTACTTTGCTCATCGACCTGGTCCCTCTTAGGATCCAATTTATTCCTTTCGTATCTTTCTATTTTATCACTATTGTACGTGTAACCGTGTAACCTTGATCAATGATTTTTTATGTTTTGGGCAATTGGCGATTAAACATGTGTTATCTGTTTTTGATTTATAATCTCTGGAGATTTTGGGCTTCTCAGCCGACTAAATATGAAAGCTTATTTATGAATGAGTATTCCCCTAGTCCAGTATGTCATAGACATACCATTCCACCTCATTTTACCTTTTAGGTCATGTCATCACACTACCTTAGGCCTAAGTGAGGATTTTGGAGCCAAGCTATGTTGGTGACCAACCTGGGTTGACCATATTGCCTAAGGATCCCTTGTATGTCTTTGCTTATTGTCGGAGCAACTTCGGAGGCTAGTTGCATTACGAACAAAGGCCTGATGAGGGTTATTATATGTCAACCCTACTGGCTTTGCTCTGGAGAAATTCAGCTGGTATAAACCCAACCATTGTGGTACAATCACAGTGAAAGATCTCTTAATATAGGTTAAAATAATGAAGCCTATAACTTGGAAAGGGTGTATATAATAAAATATACTTGAGACAACCAAAACATACAGAATGCTAAGGCCAACTGATTTTTATTGATCAAAGTGAGAGCAACATTAATTTGTAACTAACAATTTGCCTAAACTAATAGTGCATAGAGAAATCTAGAAATAGCTTTTTTTTCAGGTTGACCACATTCCAAGCTCTTGGTATCTCTCTGTCCTCCAGCATTTCCAAGTGGTAGGCTCCTTATAGGTCATACCTTATCACCTTGAATGGCCCCTACCAGTTAGGTCCTATCTTGCGATCTGATGGCCTCATAGCGCTGCCAAGAACTTTCCTTAGGACATAGTCTCTGACCTAGAATTTCCTCGGGTTAACTTTATGATTGTATTTTCTGGCTAGCTATTGCTGGTAAGATGACAGCTTAACTAGAGCCAATTCTCGTCGTTCACCTGCTAAGTTAAGCTCAGTGAGAAGTGCTTCATCATTACGGCCTTGGTTGACTAATATAGACTTCATGGTGGGGAAACCAGCTTCTAAGGGGATGATTGTTCCCATTCCATATGTGAGTGCAGAAGGCGACTCCTAATTTCTCACCTTGGGGTGGTGCGAATAGCCTAGAGGATATGGGGCAAGTCGTTCGCCCATGCTCCTTTGGCTCGTTTAAGGCATTTTTTTAGTCCATCGATCACTATCTTATTGGAAGCCTCGGCTTGACAATTGCTCTAAGTGTCGTGATTCCATGGTCGCTGCAAAAGCTTTGGAAGGGTCCACTCTCGAACTGGGTTCCGTTATCAGTAATGATCATCTTAGGTATATCGAAGCGTGTGATGATGTTTCTCCATATGAACCTTATCATATCAGTGTCTCTGATGTTTGGCAATGGTTCTGCCTCTATCCACTTTATGAAGTAGTCTGTGGTGACCAACAGATACTTCTGATTTCCAACTGCTGTAGGCCAAGGGCACACGATGTCCAGGCCCTATTAGACGAAGGTCCAGGGGCTAGTTAGGGACTTTAGGTCGCTGGCGATTTGGTGGGCTAAGGGCGAGTACTTTTGGCATTTCTTGCATTTTTGAACATAAACTCCAGCGTCCTTTTGCATGTATGGCCACCAGTATCCTTCCTTTATTTCTAGGAAGGCTATCGATTTTCCTCCTGTGTGACTTTCATAAATTCCTTCATGAATCTTGCGCAGAACTTGCTCAACATCCTGTGGATGAACGCACTGGAGGTAGGGGCCATTGAAGGATCTCTTATATAACTTGCCCTCAGAAGATAAGTGAAAGCGAGAGGCCTTGACTCTTATCTGATGGGTTGTCTTCTTATCGCTTAGCAAATTATCATTTCACAAGTAATCTACAACTGGATCCATCCATCTCGGAGCTTTTTTATTATAGAGAATTTGCTCAGGGTTCTGTTATTCAGTAGCTTGTCGAATGATGGGTTGCGCCAGGAAGTCAATTTGGATTGTCCTCCTCAAGTTGGAGTCTATTGCTGAGTTTAGAGCTGCTAGGGCATCTGCATGACTGTTTTGTTCCCTGGGGAACTGCTGAACATCAACTTGATCAAAATTGTCCATTAATCCCTTTATAATGGCGAGATAAGCTGTCACCCTTTCACCATTTGCATTAAAGTCACTGCTTATTTTGTTAGAAACTAGCTGTGAATCGTCGAAGACTTGAAGGGGACTTTCCCCTAGCTACTGTGCTTTACATACTTCGGTGATCAGTGCCTCGTATTCTGCCTCATTATTGGAGGCTTCAAATCCAAGTCCGATTACTTACTCGAGTACAGTGTTCTCAAGAGTCACTAGCATAATACCTACACCTGCGCCCTCGATTTGGAGGCTCCATCAACGTATAATATCCAAATACTTAAGCCTTCCCTTGAACAATTGGTCTCGGGGTGATTGCCAGGTTGATCCCCTGTGAACTCAGCAATGAAATTGGCCAGGACTTTCCCCTTAATGGTTGTTCTCGGTTGAAAGTGAATATCAAACCTTCCAAGCTCGAATGACCATTTGGATAGTCGGACGGAGATATCTTCTTTCCTTAGAACGACCTTAAGGGGGTGTGAAGTAACTAAGATGATGGAGTGAGCTTTAAAATAATGCTTGAGTTTCCTTAAGGCTATCACAAATGCGTATACGCAATTTTCCAACGGTAGGTATCGCTGCTAGACCTCCAAAAGAGTTTTGCTTGCGTAGTAGACTGTATGTTGGCTTCCTTCGCTCTCACACACCAAAGAAGAGCTTACAACATGGTCTGAAACTACTAGGTAGAGGTACAGCGAATCACTCTGCTTTGGAATTACAAGAAAATGGGGACTACTAAGGTAAACTTTGAGCTCTTCTTGAGCTCTCGAGAAACTTTCATCCCATGTAACTCCTTTGTTCCTTTTTAATAGTTGGAAAAATAGGTAAAACCATTTCGAAGATTTAGAAATGAATCGATTGAGCGCGGCGAGCATTCCTGTTAGCTTCTGTACATCTCTTACTATTTGGGGCGGTTGAACTTTGCTAATGGAGTCGATCTGGTCGGGGTTTGCCTCTATTCCTCTCTTACTGACTAAGTGTCTAAGGAATTTTCTTGACTGGATGCCGAAAGAACACTTACTTGCGTTAAGTTTCATTCGGTATTTCCTGAGGATTTTGAAGGTCTTTGCCAGGTCGGAGAGGTGGTCATCCTTGATCTTACTCTTAATGAGCATGTCATCGATGTAAACTTCCACGGTATCCCCTATTCGATCTTTAAACATCCTTGTGACTAGCCGCTGATAAGTTGCTCCTGCATTCTTAAGGCCGAAAGGCATAACTTTATAGCAATATAAAGCAACAGTGGTTATAAAAGAGGTTTTATCTTGATCTGTCACGTGAAGGGGGATTTAATGGTATCCCGAATATGCATATAAGAAGATCATCCTCTCGTGTGTAACCGTGGCATCAACTAGTTGATCAATCTTTGGAAGGGGGAAACTGTCTTTGGGACAGGCTCTATTGAGGTCCATGAAGTCGATACAAACTCTCCATTTTCCATTGCTCCTAGGAGCCACTACTGGGTTGGATAACCATTTGGGGAACTGAACTTCCCGTATGGACGCTGTATCCAGTAGCTTCTCGACTTATTTCTCTACTACTCTAGCCCTCTCCGGATTTATTCGACGAGCATTCTATATAATTGGCCTGAAAGTTGGGTCCACGTGTAGTTGATGATAAGCAATGCTGGGATCAATCCCAGGCAGCTCGTAGGGCTCCCATGCGAAAACATACAAGTGGCTCTTGAGAAGGGTAACTAGTTCTTTCTTCTCGACATCAGTCGAGGAGGTTTCAATTAAAAACTTCTTTTTAGTCGAGCTACTCCCAGCTACGACCTTTTCCATGTCTCCAACAACCTTTTTGGAGGGGAGGAGCCTGGTCTCCTCCACTCCTGGTTTACCATACCTTAACTTCTATTTGGAGGGCATCAACCCCTCCTCGCTTTCCTCCTTACCTTTTGATTTTTCTACTTTCTTCTCCTATTTGGGGTGTATGGCCATGATGAAACACTTCCTCGCCGTAGCCTGGTCTCTGTGGATCCCAACTACTCCTCGATCAGTTACATATTTCAATTTCTGATGGTAGGCCGATGGAACGACCTTCATTGCATGGAGCCATCCTCGTCCGAGGATGGCTTAGTATGGTGATTTAATATCAACAACAAGAAACTTAATCAATTTGGAGATGCTTCATGACCTGACTGGCAGGAAAATCTTTCCCAGAGGGATCGTGATCTTCCCAGCGAAGCCGATCAGCGGGACAATAGCTTCCTTCAAATCTGCTATGCTTAGTTTTAGCTTCCTTAATAACTCGAGGTACATTACTTTGGATGAGATGCCTTGGTCGACGAGTAACCTGTCGACGTCCCAATTGGCTATCCCTAGTGTAATGACCAGTGCATCATGATGAGGTGTTCTCACTCCCACCAAATCTTCATCTGAAAAAATAATGTGCTTGTTATAATCAACGTCCTTTGGTCGCCGTCGCTTCCCTGCCTGAGACTTGGCTGGGTCAATTTAGAAGGCCTGCATGACCGCGGTAAGCTTCTTAACTTCCATCCGAGCCGCATTCCCTTGAATTTATTTGAGTTTTGACACCTCATATATTTTCGCAAATTCATGGCCAACATATTCCTCAAGGACATTATCCTTTGTTCGCCGTTCACTACCACTTTATCTTTCTTCTTCTTTACAAACTCATTGAGGTGTTCGACCTGGGCCAACTCCTCGAGGTGAGACTTCAGGGCTTTATAATGTTTAGTTTTATGTCCGCCATCCTTGTGGAATGTACATCTTAGCGCGTTATTCCGCTTAGAAGGATATCCTCCCATCTTCCTCGGCCATTTGATAAATGACTCATCGTTGATCTTTGATAGGATCTTAAAGTTCCTCTATCCTTGAAGACTATGATTACAGTCTGAAATGCCTTTGAGGCGTCATTCTTGTTTCCATTCTTGGAGCCGTTCTTTTCCCCGTTCTTATTCCCTTTCTTCTGTGGTTCAACCTTCTTGGCCCCTTTTCTAGCCTTCGCGCGACCATTTTTCGCTGCATTAAATCGGTCACATCCTCGACTTAAGTGTATTTCTCAAAATGGGCCATTAAGTTGTAAGGACACAAGTCTCCGATTGAGTCTTAATGTAGTGTTAGCTCAATTCAGGTAAAAAAACATTTGAGTCATAGGATAGTGTTCAAGTGTATCCATCCAAGCCTATGACGCTTTAGTTGAAGACGTAGCGACCAAGTTTAAAAAGCTTCATCATATGCCGAGTTTAGTGTGCCTCATTTCTACATCAACAACATCGTTCCATTGCTCCTAAGGCATGAATGCATTATATATATATATATATATATATATGAGCTTGGAAATTTATTGGGTGTAATTTATAATTTTTATAAAATAGTTTTAACGACTTTGTTTTACTCAGAAAATATTTTTTAGAACTTTTCATAAATAGTTTTGGACTTAAAAATGAATTAGGAATTTTCTGACACGTCGTTCGAACGAACTGGAATGTCGTTCAAATGCGATTCCTATGTCGTTCAAACGAACTGGCATCTCGTTCAAAAGAAATTGACAGGTCGTTCGAACGAGACTTCTAACGAAATTGCTTTTTTCGCACTGAAACATCGTTAGTAATGTCGTCCGAACGAAAAAGTCGTTCGAATGAAAAAGTCATTCAAACGAATTTGGTGGGAACAATTTTTTTGGAATTTTTGGTAGTTTTCGCCATGTTCCCACTACCTTTTCCCCACTACTTTTTGACAGATTTACTTAGTGCGAGAACCAACTCTTTTGAACTAACTTTTTCACATTCTACATTCTCTAAGAGAGATATTTGAGAGCTCAATTCCAAAAATAAAAAGTTCATTTTTGTGTGTTAGTTATTCAAGAAAAATTCTTAAACACTTTTGCTTACACCCATCTTTAGTTTATTCCAAGATTCTACATATATATATTGGCTTGGAGTGTTTGACACTGGGTTTTACCCTACCAAATTGAAGAATTCGTTTGGGTTTACTTCTACATTCCTCAAAGAAGAAGTCTCATTTTTGGCTGCGGCATTCTCACATCGTGAAAGGCACTATGTGTGGTTGACGGTTGTTCCTACAGCTTCATTGGTGTATTCCAAGGTTTCGATGGAGTTCGAGATTGTCGGCTAGGCAGAGGTAGTTACAATAAGACGCGTCAGGGTTTGATTAAGTCTAGTCGAGTGTTGTAAGTCATCTTTCTTGTAATTGTAAATTCTGTACTTAGTGGACTTAAGGTTAGGGCTGAGGTTTTTTCCCGTTGTGGGTTTTTTCTCGTACATCGCGGCATAGTGGATTGTGTATTTTATCTTTCGCAAAATTCACCTTAGATGCATGCTTAGGTAAAAAGATAAAACTTGGTTTAAATCACTACGTGTTTAATTTGGTGCTAAATAATTTTTTTGTTGGGTAAAATTGATATTAATTTAATTCAAGTCATTATTTAATTTGTTAAATTTGGTTTGGCCTAACTTGGTAATATTGAAAATATAGTTTAATCAATTTCAAGGACTTGAGGTGAATTAATTTGGTTTAAGTGAGAAATTGATAAGTTATTTAATTTAACTTCACTTTCAGTATTGTTTATTTTAATTTGAAAAGAAATTAAAATTAGTTATTTGTGTGTCTTGAGTTGAGCCTTCCTTATTCCGCATCTTTAAAAGGAAATTATTTTTTTTGTAAGATTTTAAAAATTGGGGGTCATCATTTACAACATAAGTCGTAGATGTTTGTGGCCTCCTTCTTAGTTAAGGACTGGTGCAAGAGGCAAGAGCTAGACAATCCTATCTTGAAGGATGCTACGACGACCTGTTCCGAGCAATCCTCAACTTCGTTGAACATTTCCCAGTACCTCTTCGCGTACTCTCTGAGGTTCTCCAGTGTTTTTTCTTCATAATAAGAAAAGCATCCATCCTCTTCGGATGGGAACTGCTCGTAATGAAGCGAGCTATAAACAGCTGGGCCAAAGACTTGAAACTCTTGAGTGATAGGTGAGGTAACTTCTCGAACCACTTTTGGGCCACATCATGCAAGCTCGAGGGAAAGATTCGGCACATGAGTTCATCGTTGTGACTCCATAGAGTCATTTCTTGCCTTTATTGCCTAACATGGTCGATGGGATCAATTTTTCCATCATAAATCTTGAACCTAAGAATCACGAATTTTTTTGGGGCTTCTTCTTCTTCTTCTTCTTCTTCTTCTTCTTCTTCTTCTTCTTCTTCTTCTTCTTCTTCTTCTTTTTCTTCTTCTATCTACCTTGAAAAAGGGGACTTTATCTGAGTTTTAAGAGATCGCCTTGCAAGCTCCCTTGTTGATCAGTCATCACGGTGAGCTGGGTGCTGTTCCATTTCTCTTCGGACCAGACTTCGTATATCATCATCCTGCTGATCAGGACTCCTGTACCGACGAGCTGGTTACAGGCATTTAGAATGGTGATCACCCGGCCTGGGCCTCTCCATCCTTTTTTAGCCGCGTCTTAGGCTTCTTCCTCGGCTGCCAGATTTGCTCGCTTGAGGGCTAGGAGTCCTGCTGTGGTATCGCCTTGTATTTCGACAGATCTCTCTCTCCAGTCTTTCCAGTCACCTTTTGAGGTGAGCATTCTCATTTTCCTGTTGGTGAGTGGCCTTGTCTTGTTCCTAGAGTCTGGCCTTGTAGGCATCAATTGACTTAGAGATTTGCGTGGACCTGGGTGGCACTTGGCTTTCTTCAGAGACTTGCCCCTCCTGGCGAAGTCTTGGGTTCGAATGACGCACTTCATACCTTACCATTGGGGGGTTTGGTTGCTGCTAAATATCCCCTGCTTGAGGAACGTTATTGTTGTGATGTGACATTACTAGTTCTTGCTTGGTGAGGGTTTTCGCAGAAAAGAACAATCGTTTCCCACATAGGGCATCAATTGTGGTGACAAAAATCACAACATAAACAATTTATGGAAGGAAAACAATCACCAATATGAAAGAAATAATAACAATCACATAACACATGAATATATGTGGTTGGGCAAATTTCCTACGTCCACAGAGAGGCCTACTATTATTATTAAGTAACTCTCAAGATAGTTTTTTCACATGCCCTTTGCACCGGGTCAACGGTACAATATATATTTAGTTGAGAAAAGAGAGAGGGGGTGTTATCATGCAACGCGTTAATCCCGTATCTTGAATATCTCATTCGAGATTTTGGGGATGGACTCGGTCACATCTTTCTATTCTAACCATCATCTTGAAGTCATTATTTGGTCCGGGTGACCTTTATTCATTTTTGGGCTTTGTCCGACTACTTTTATGAGTTCCAGTTGACAAAAAGGGAACCTATAGAAAAAATGCTTAAACAACAAAGGAACCAATCGCATGATCACATGTCATTCGTGAGACTTGCACTTATGCAAATCATGGGTGGCATAATTAACAATACTTTGCAAGTTGGATGATGTAATACCCCGTACTTTTATTGATATTTATTTACGGAATTAATTAAATTAAATGTGAATTAATTGAGAATTAATCCGGATAAAATACTAACGAGATGTGAGTTGGTATTTGATCATAATGTGCATATATGGTAGTATATGAATATTGAAAATATTAAAATTGTCGCGAGACTGAAATACGGCAATTTGGAAAATTTTGTTGGGACGCGCGTGACAGTCGCGTCAGGAATGTAATTATTTTAAAAAAAAGTGAATTTTATTTTTATCAACTGTATGGTCATTTTGAGTGCGCCAACGAGTCCGAAAGGGTCGAAATAGTCAGAAAACACTAGCCGGGGGTTTAGTTTGGGTCCCGGGGCATTTTTGGGCCTTACCAGCAACTTAAAAGGGTATTTTGGTAATTTTGGAATTTTAGGATTTATAACCAACGAATTTTGGGAATTAAAAATAGGGTGTTTAGAAACCCACTAAGCCATTTCCAGTACTTAACTAATTAAAGGGCTACGGGAGTTACAGGAGAAGTTAGAAGAAGTTCCAAAGAGGAAACCCTAACCACCATCACCATCTTTGGAAGAAATTTGTAGAGAGAGGGAGGAGAATCAACATTCAATACTTCAACATCAAATCATAACATCTAAGGCAAGTGGTTTAATTACGTTAATTTCAAGCGAATGTTTCCTCCATGCTTAGAAATTTATATAATCGCATTGTTTTGGGAGATCTATAAAAACCCATGAAATTTGAGTTAGAAAGTCAGGTTTTGATATAGAGCTTGCATTTAGAATTGTTATTGGGTGATTATACTAAAATAAATATGACTTTTATGATGCAAAAACGGATTTATTTATGGGAATTGATGACTTTAAATTTCTAGGGTTCATACTCATAGGGTTTTGGGAAAATTGGGGATTGATGATAATTTCATGTTGTTTAGGAAAATTTGACTCCTAAATATGTTGACATACGACCTAAGTATGTTTAGGAATGATTAGGAACATTAAAACACTGTTGGGATAATTTTTGGATGAGTTTTGAGAAGAGAAAGTTTGAGGAAAAACGATTTAGAAATTCTGGGCTCGAAACTGGCATCTCGTTAGAAGACCGACCCAGGTCGTTCGAACGAGCTCGTTCGAACGAGCTTCTAATGAGGTGACAATTTGCCTTCTAACGAGTTAGATGTTTGTTAGATGCCTCTTTCGTTTGAACGAACTCGTTCGAACGAGACTTCTAACGAGTTGACAGATTGGCCTTTTTGGCCTGATTTGATTTCTAGTGTCCCGTAACCTTGTTTAATTGTAGAGATAACATTCCCTTGATGAATAATTGATATAGTTGGGATATTCGGGATATATTGAGGAGTAAAATATATAAGAATGATTTGAACCAAATGGTATTTGTGGATTAGGACGCGTGAGACTAATCACGATGCGAGGATAATTAATGACTTAAAAGCATATAAACCGGGGGAATATAATTTGTGTGACATTAATAGTTGGTATAAGAATGAGACGTATACCACTAATAAAATATGGTAATTACTAAGATGTGTGCATGCTTAGTATGTATGATTTTATGTGTATGACATACCTACCATACTTGCTATCACGGGAGGTTTGCGTTCGTTTAGGACCATCTAATCTTTGTGTGCCTACGGGGGGATATAGATTGGTACCTCGAGGACATAGGTCAGAGAAGGAATTATTGTGAAGTTAATAAGCCTGCTGATCATGGGAGCATAGGTATGTGCGTGACCCATGTGATATGACTGTGTTCGCCTTCATTATTTGTGCGTGACCCATGGGAGCGTAGGTATGAATGTTGTTATCTGAGAACGATTCCTGAGAGATTCGGAATGCGTGATCCTTATGTACGTGATGTACCGGGATGGATTGCAGAGTATGTGTGAACCGCAGCTTAGTCTCGGGTGCTTGTATTGTATATTCATGACGTTAATAATATACGCTTAAATAATGAGAACTTTCATGTTGGTATTGTGAGTATAATTATGGTAACGCTTTGAGAAAGTAAAAAGGGATAACCTGTAGTGAATTGTATTGCTAATAATTGAGAATACGAGTTTAAGTAAAGCCTCTATTTAATTGATAACGTTAGAATGTATAATGGGAATCGAGTAGAAAGGGGTAGAACTTATGACGGTTTAGTTAGATATGAATGTCACTTAGATGGGTACGGTACGTTAGGAGTGCACAATTAGTCGAGAGGTGAGTATTTCATGTGAGTGCATGTCCTATCATTTATTTTGCATTCATTGTTTTAATGTTATTAAAGCACTTGCTGTTTTTAAAATACTCTCCACTTTCGGGCTCTGACCCGTTTGCTTTCAAATCTATTTTTGTAAAAACCTTTTTGGTGCCCAGCCACAAGGAAACCAAGCATAGTATTTCCATTCAGGTGACGAGCTGTAGCTGTTGTGGAAGTTACAGGGCCTTGCTGGTAGACCTTCCTTTGGTTTTGACTCCATATTCAGTTCCATCACTTGTAGGGCATGCCGCCCATTTCTTTTAGAGACATTTCATTTTTCAGTTATTCAGACTTTTGGCATGTACTTAATTCAGGATACACTGTTTTATTATTTCAGTCGTGGGATTATTGTGAGGAGTTTTTCCTCTGAACTTACTATTAATTGTTGGTTACTTTATTGAGACTTTATGGTGTATGGTTATGTTATTCTTTCATTATTCTTTCAATGCATGTTAATCAGACTTATTTTAAAATTTGACATCTTACTTTTCAAATACTAGGTGGTTAGTAATTATTAAAAATATTTTCGACAGTGATGCTATTAACTGAACCAACTTGACATTTTGTATTAATTTAATAAAGGAGTAGCTACCCGGTATTTAATTAGTCAAGGTGTTACAGGTGGTATCATAACATCAGGTTCTAGTGTCCTTTAGGATCTGTGCGGCCTATTATGCTTCCAGCGTAAGTTTCTTTGATATAGAGCCCTGTGTTTAGGATTGTTGATTCCTTTAGTAAAATTTCGTTCTCCTGCTATGATGTATATGATAGCGAATCGTATTGCGATCGGGTGTATTCGTGTGCCGAACAATGTAGTACGTCAGGCGAAGACAGTTGGGTGAACAGCAGGAGGCAAATATATATTGAGGTTAATTGATTTATTTAAAGAAGGATGACCGTAGTTGAAGTCACCGATATTATGGCACGAAAGTCTTGGATGATATAGAAGGCTAAGGCGAGACTTGAGACTTTCGGGTACAACTATAGTAGGAATGGGGTCAAATTAGACACATCCAACAAGGTTGGAATGGGAGAGAAAGAGTTAGGTGTAACATTGAAGAGAACCAGCAGTAGTAATACTCGAAAGGCGAAGATGGCATGTGCTAGCCAAACGAACGCAATGTATCCAAAGGCTTGGACATATGTCAAGATATGACCAATTGAGAGTGAAAATTTGGAGAAATTTTTTCTTGACTCGTAAGAGCGGAGATTCAATGGTGAGAAATAAGCAACCCACTTAAAAGTGAAATGTGATGTCGAGAGGGTGTACACGTATGGTTTGACCATAAGTTCCTTCATCAGATGTTCAGGTTGAAAGGCGAATGTTATTCTGAACTCACATAAGAGGGCCAAACAGGGGTCAACTTGTGAGGAGAAATTTAATGTTGTAGCGAACCTTACACCGGTTGGAGAATGTGGTATGGAGAAGAGGATGTTAAAGGGAGAATCTACATACAAGAAGAATTGTTAACTCTTATGGGGAATTCTGCTTGGATGATAAATACAGATAGTAATAATATCGCGTGGTGTAAATTTGGAGGTAAATGTTACCTTGGGTAGGGAGATACAAAAATCGAAGAATTTTTATAGAATAAGACTGGGAAAATGGTGTTGGAGAAACACCACAAGGAGGAAGACCCAACGGAGAAACCGTTAAAATAATTCGATAGCCGAATTACTACCGAGCGATGGTAATTTCAGTAAGAGAGGTGGAAAACTAGTAGTGTGTTCCTTAGATACATCAAGCTAAGGGAACAATGGAGATAGTCTTCAGAGATGAGACTACCAACGTCCGAGGAAAGGACCACTTTAACATGGTCAGGGTGACCGGAAATAAGTGGAGTATGTGTAGAGGTACTTTGTGGGAGTGAAAACTCGTACATTATAAATGTTTCCCGATGCAAGTGTAGGGATAAAGGTATTATGCCTGGCAAGGGCGACAGTTATTGAAATATTTGGTGTGGTACGGACAGGTGTTAAGACCAGAAACCATTAGAGCAGCCAGGACGATTATCAGGATGGAAGTAGGAGTTATATCCTCAGATGATGTTGCATGTTGGTTGTGATATAAACAGGTTACTACAATGGTTATTGTTGTTATTGCCACTTTTGCTTGAGAGTTGAGTTTAGTGAGTATCGGCAATTTTGTTTATGTGAACATTTTTCACTGATAGTGTGGGGTTCCTTGTATTATTATCCGTATAGGATGAATGGGTATATTGATAGCAGTACATGATTGATTGATTGAAATTACTCGTTTTAGTGTTGTATTATACAAGTATGATATTATCCAAATTGTTTTATATATATGATTATACCGATAGTGTGCTGGTATTGCAAGTTTATTGGGATTACTACATCGGGGTAGCATGTTTTGTTCTGGCAAGGCCCCATCTGTTAGAGGGCCGGGATCACAATTGTACTTTAGTGCATATATGTGTGTATATATATATATATATATATATATGTTGTGATTTCAAAGTATAATGGTCTCGGATATTTAATCCCAGTATGCGTAGGGATTTCATTATTATGAGTCGTATGTAATTGATTTTCTAGTCAACAAAGAGTTAGTTGGTTTTTATAATTAACGATAGAGAGGTCGTAACAAAAAGAGTGCATTGTTTTATCACCCGTTAGAGATTTGGAAGTTTATACTCATAGTTGTGTGTCTGGGGACGGGAATTTGAGGGTCTCAAATATCTCGCATGTTGTATATGAAATGTGAAAGAGAAAAGTGTCTTTCAGAAGGAGTTCTTTGTTTATGTATAATTGCGAACTGAGATGAAACGTTGTTGTTAAAAGATGAGAGTGTAGGGGTACATATTATGGACAGGGCTTAACGGATTCCGATGACCAACAATGTTAGGTAGTAGTGTATCGGGGGGGTTCCTTATTTGGATTTCGCTTTGCGAGA
Organism: Sambucus nigra; assembly: GCA_949130495.1. NCBI lineage: Eukaryota > Viridiplantae > Streptophyta > Magnoliopsida > Dipsacales > Adoxaceae > Sambucus > Sambucus nigra. Next base: position 315,315,644 of record OX422209.1, on the reverse strand, counting down.
CACCCCACGCATGAAACTTAGCGTAAGGTTGGTAGTAAGGAAATGTGTGGCCCTTCGTTCATGATTTGGATACCTCTATCATTATGGGAGTACGTAGTTATAATGGGAAGTTACAAGGAGTAAATTATGATGTACGTCCATTAGAGCCAGTTGTTAGTAAATTACGATATAAGTACTAATAATGTTGGTTTTGTTACGGCGTGTTGAAGGACGCATTGAGGATAAGGAGGATTTAGGATTTCTAATTCAGAAGCGATTGAGAACGCCCAAGTGGTATAGCACCGTTGTATTTACAGTGACAATAAAGAGTTTGGGATTTTTATGAAGCGTATATAATGTTTAAAAACCGTATGGTTGGGTTATAAAGGGCGTAGACATCTTGATTTGCTAAAGTGTAAATCAAAGGAAGAGGGAACATAGACGGGTGAGATTATTACTTATGAGATTAAACGTCATAAGAAAAGGTGTAAGTGAATATCATGTATAGTAAGTGTAGCACGTTCAAACTTGAAAAAAAAAAGGCAGTAGAAATCCATTTAATAAAGGGATATCTCTTGAGAAGACGAATAAATTATTATGAGAAATTCGGAGTAGAGTTTCGATCAATCGAATGTTAAGGGTGACTCAAGAGTAAATAGAATGAGGATGTCAATCAACTATAAAGTCCAGATATGCACAAAGTGGTGAAAAGTGTAAAGGTCCAAACTTTTGGTATTCGTCGGGAGAATAAGATCATTAAGTATCATTTAAGGGGGAAATTTTTATGTGAATATCGACATTGAAAGAGGTATAGTAAGTAGTAGAACAGTTGGGGTTAGATGATCAACCAAATAATTTTGTATCAAGACGACGATTCCAAGAATGGGAGGGTCAAGTTGGAGAATTTTCTTGAGAGGTAGCCAACTTATTCATAAGTAATGAGTTCCTTCGATTATGTGGGACATGTTGTCCAGAAGGAGAGAAATTGTTATATACTTGGGGTGATTTACACTATTAGATAGTGAACACGCCGGTACATGGTTCGATACAGTACTATTCAGAACTAAGAGGAGATCCCCGAAATCCACCTTTAACGTGGGGTAACAAGAAGTAGAGGAAATACGTTTCACTTGGACTAGGCTGTATCACCTATGGCCTGAGGTGTAGGCGCAAGGTGATTGACGACTGGTGGGCTGTATAAAAGAATGTTGAATTCATTTCGATATTTTTATTTCCAAATCGAGAAACTAGTAAGCAAGGTACATTGTGGTAATGGGAAGAAAATATTATCTAATAGTAGAGCTGGATGAAACCACCCGTATTTATTTTATTGTGGACAAGGTGCCGAAAATGGTTTTTGTGAAACACCACCCGAATGTATTTTTACCTTGTGTAATTCACAACGCAGGGAACAGAGATTCAAGGAATGGACAAGAAGTAGTCAGCTGTGTTATTAATTTCTTCCAGGTGGGAGTTTGGTGTGTTGCTAAATGCGGAAAGTAATGCGTAGAGAGGCACGGGCTAACAATAATATTGAAATGATGCGGCTAACGATGTATAGGCCATTTTTCTTCGATTGCTGTTTAATAAGAGCGCAACGTGAGGTACATTTATTGAAGTGTATTCTGATAAGGTATCAAGTCTGTTAAACAAGCTTGTTGTGAACAAGGACTTTAGTGATTGAGATTTTCTTTATATTTTGTTTGGAACACTGGAGGGTACCGAATTTTTCCAGGTATGCCTTATTTTTCCAAATTTCGGGACGAAATTCTGTTATTAGGGGGAAGTATGTAATACCCCGTACTTTTATTGATATTTATTTACGAGATTAATTAAATTAAATATGAATTAATTGAGAATTAATCCGGATAAAATACTAACGATATGTGAGTTGGTATTTGATCATAATGTGCATATATAGTAGTATATGAATATTGAAAATATTAAAATGTCGCGAGACTGAAATACGACAATTTGGGAAATTTTATTGGGACGCGCGTGACAGTCGCGTCAGGAATGTAATTATTTTAAAAAAAAGTGAATTTTATTTTTATCAACCGTATGATCATTTTGAGTGCGCCAACGAGTCCGGAAGGGTCAAAATAATCAGAAAACACTAGCCGGGGGTTTAGTTTGGGTCTCGGGGAATTTTTGGGCCTTATCGGCAACTTAAAAGGTTATTTTGGTAATTTTGGAATTTTAGGATTTATAACCAACGAATTTTGGGAATTAAAAATAGGGTGTTTAGAAACCCACTAAGCCATTACCAGTACTTAACTAATTAAAGGGCTACGGGAGTTATAGGAGAAGTTAGAAGAAGTTCCAAAGAGGAAACCCTAGCCACCATCACCATCTTTGGAAGAAATTTGTAGAGAGAGGGAGGAGAATCAACATTCAATTCTTCAACATCAAATCAAAACATCTAAGGCAAGTGGTTTAATTACGTTAATTTCAAGCGAATGTTTCCTCCATGCTTAGAAATTTATATAATCGCATTGTTTTGGGAGATTTATAAAAACCCATGAAATTTGAGTTAGAAAGTCAGGTTTTGATATAGGGCTTGCATGTAGAATTGTTATTGGGTGATTATACTAAAAGAAATATGACTTTTATGATGCAAAAATGGATTTATTTATGGGAATTGATGGCTTTAAATTTCTAGGGTTCATACTTATTTGGTTTTGGGAAAATTGGGGATTGATGATAATTTCATGTTGTTTAGGAAGATTTGACCCCTAAATATGTTGAGATACGACCTAAGTAGGTTTAGGAATGATTAGGAACATTAAAACACTGTTGGGATAATTTTTGGATGAGTTTTGAGAAGAGAAAGTTTGAGGAAAAATGATTTAGAAATTCTGGGCTCGAAACGGGCATCTCGTTAGAAGACCTGCCCAGGTCATTCGAACGAGCTCGTTCGAACGAGCTTCTAACGAGGTGGAAGTTTTCCTTCTAACGAGTTGGATGTTCGTTATATGCCCCTTTCGTTCGAACGACCTCGTTCGAACGAAACTTCTAACGAGTTGACAGATTGGCCTTTTTGGCCTGATTTGATTTCTAGTGTCTCGTAACCTTGTTTAATTGTAGAGATAACATTCCCTTGATGACTAATTGATATAGTTGGGATATTCGGGATATATTGAGGAGTAAAATATATAAGATTGATTTGAACCAAATGGTATTTGTGGATTAGGACGCGTGCGACTAATCACGATGCGAGGATAATTAATGACTTAAAAGCATATAAACCGGGGGCATATAATTTGTGTGACATTAACCGTTGGTATAAGAATGAGAAGTATACCACTAATAAAATATGGTAATTACTAAGATGTGTGCATGATTAGTATGTATGATTTTATGTGTATGACATACCTACCATACTTGCTATCACGGGAGGTTTGCGTTCGTTTAGGACCATCTAATCTTTGTGTGCCTATGGGTGGGGGGGGGGGGGGATATAGATTGGTACCTCGAGGACATAGGTCAGAGAAGGACTTATTGTGAAGTTAATAAGTCTGCTGATCATGCAAGCGTAGGTATGTGCGTGACCCATGTGATGTGACTGTGTTCGCCTCCATTGTTTGTGATTGTTGTTATCGGAGAACGATTCCTGAGAGATTCGGAATGCGTGATCCTTATGTACATGATGTACCGGGATGGATAGCAGAGTATGTGTGCACCGTAGCTTAGTCTCGGGTGCTTGTATTGTATATTCATGACGTGAATAATATACGCTTAAATAATGAAAACTTTCATGTTGGTATTGTGAGTATAATTATGGTAACACTTTGAGAAAGTAAAAAGGGATAACCTGTAGTGAATTGTATTGCTAATAATTGAGAATCCGAGTTTAAGTAAAGCCTCTATTTAATTGATGACGTTAGAATGTATAATGGAAATCGAGTAGAAAGGGGTAGAACTCATGACGGTTTAGTTAGATATGAATGTCACTTAGATGGGTATGGTACGTTAGGAGTGCACAATTAGTCGAAAGGTGAGTATTTCATGTGAGTGCACGTCCTAACATGTATTTTGCATTCATTGTTTTAATGTTATTAAAGCACTTGCTGTTTTTAAAATACTCTCCACTTTCGGGCTCTGACCCAGTTGCTTTCAAATCTATTTTTTTGAAAACCTTTTAGGTGCCCAGCCACAAGGACACCATGCATAGTATTTCCATTCAGGTGATGAGCTGTAGCTGTTGTGGAAGTTACAGGGCCTTGCTGGTAGACGCTTCCTTTGGTTTTGACTCCATATTCAGTTCCATCACTTGTAGGGTATGTCGCCCATTTTGTTTAGAGACATTTCATTTTTCAGTTATTCAGACTTTTGGCATGTACTTAATTCAGGATACACTGTTTTATTATTTTAGTCGTGGGATTGTTGTGAGGAGTTTTTCCTCTGAACTTACTATTAATTGTTGGTTACTTTATTGAGACTTTATGGTGTATGGTTATGTTATTCTTTCATTATTCTTTCAATGAATGTTAATCAGACTTATTTTAAAATTTGACATCTTACTTTTCAAATACTAGGTGGTTAGTAATTATTAAAAATGTTTTCGACAGTGATGCTATTAACTGAACCAACTTGACATTTTGTATTAATTTAATAAAGGATTAGCTACCCGGTATTTAATTAGTCAGGGTGTTACAGATGAAAAATTAGAAGGAACTTTCAATTATATATTATGCTTGAAAGAACCTTTTTTTCCTCACTCGTCAAAGTAAACGCACTAGGGGGATTATAGTTATGGGTTAAGTTTCAACGATTTAAGGTCATGCCGTGCATCATTTTCTCCATCCTTTGAATTACTCCCCCAAAGGCATGTGCCAACAAGATGTTCGGTGATGTTCTACTCTTCATGCATTACATCTAATACATGACGCATCGAATTACCCTTCCAATAAGGCAAGTCAAATAAAATTGACCTCCTAGACGATGCTTTTCTCATCTCAGTTTCATTCTCAATTGGGGTCTTCTTATGATTGTCATTTTTAAATATAGGATTATTTCCTGGCATATTAGGTCCACAATTTGAATATGTACTCTCAATTTCTGAACCTAAATTTTTTCTCGGAGGTAGCCTATGTTCAACCCCGTCCGATAAAAAATGGAACCTCTCTCAAATCTAAAACTTTGACATGGGGGGGGGGGGGGTAAAAACCTCCTATGGTAATGGTATATAATTTTTCCACTAGCCTTGAGACGTTGAGATTCAGTCTCCTCTCCATAAAGAGGACACCCCAAATAACCATTAACTACATAACCGAATAATGTTCCATAAGCTGGAAAATCATGAATTACCCAAATCAACATAGCTTTCAGCATAAACTCTTCTTTCTTACTAGAGTCAAATGCTTTCACACCCTCTGCCCACAAATCATTTAATTATACTACCAAAGGATCCAAATAAACATCCAACATCGAAAATTCAGGTCTCATACACTCTTAAGGAGGGAGGTTGAGTGGTTCTAGGATCACGGGCCATACACTCCGATTGGTGTTTAGATTTATAATTAGACTGAAATCATCTCTTGATATTGCCAATTGAATTTTACGGAATTCTCGAGAAAAATCGTGATAATCATAATTTATTCTCTTCCAAACTGTAGAATCAATAGAATGACGCATGAGATTATCCCCTACTTTTTCCCTAGCATGCCAAAGCATGGCCTCCGCTATATATAGTACTGTGAAAAACTGCTTCAATGTAGGCCCAGCTAGAAAATATTTCAATACTTTTTAAGGCACTTTTGAGAGTGTGCCTTCCTTGCTAATAGATTGTGCGTATCTAGGTTCCCCGCATGCTGGACACCGATCGAGATTTTCATACTCCTTACCGTATAGTATGCAGTCATACCTATAAGCATTAATTGATCTATATTTCATTCCTAAGCCTTTCAAACTGTTCTTCATAGTAGGATAACTATTTGTAAGCGTATCTTGCTTGGGTAGGAATCCCTTTATTCAATTCAGAATTGATGTCATGATATTACCAGACAAACCATATTGGGTCTTTGAACTATGAAAACCAACCATGGCATGCAAAGTTGTTTGATCTTTACCACATCCAAGGCACAACAGTTAGGTCACCTTAAATTTCAAACTTTGATAATCATCATCACAATTTATCCCTATACTTTCATGAGCACCTGAACCTTTTATATTGTCAGTGACCTCATTTTCTTCCACTTTATGAACACCGTAAGCATCGTCAACTAAATCCTCTAACATATTTTGTTCTACATTATCCTCTTAGCCTGGCACATCTATCCAACTTAATGATTGTTGTGAAGGTTTCTTGGGGATAAAGGGAACATGCATTCCCTTGTGAAAAACCCACGACCGATAAGTATCTTGCATACCCCATCTAAGAAGATGTAGTTCAACTATTTTCCACTCAAACACCTTACCATTCCTACAGTGTGTACATGAACATGGGAACTCTTCATCATTAAGACATCTCTTTGAGAATTTTATAAACTCATCATCACCTCTACGATACTAATCCTCTAGTCTATTTGTCTTATTTATCCACTCTTTGTATAAAGGATATAAAAAAATAACTACTATGGATAATCACCTATTATTGGTAAGAAGCATATATTCATGAATTAATATCAACAAAAGTGTGAAAATTCAAGAACACTAGGTTAGATACTATAATACCTATTCCATTTGAAAAAAAGAAGAATTTAAGCAGCGCGTTTCAACACGTTCGGTATCAATATTCAAATTTTCAATAAAGTAGTGTGTTTAAACAACATATCAACGTATCAACTAAATGATTTGAATATGCCCTAAAAGCCCTAAAAACGCTTGAAGAATATGCCTTAAAAACTGCTTGCAATTGATAATAACAAATACAACATTGAAATTGAAGCAACATATTAGTGGAATTTTTTAATTTTGGTACACATACACATATTCAAAAGGTAATACTTTTTACATCGATACATTTGAATGTTTCGCATATTACAGGTATTTACGTTAAGTTACAACATATTTCTTTTTTTAGTACATGTATATATTCAATGGTATCATTTTTATATTAGTAAATGCCAATCGATACACGTGAAACCATACACAGTGTACTTGTTTCATGTATAGTACACTCAAACTAAATTCTAGTATAAAAAATTATTATTAGATTTTTATTTGTTATATTGATTGAAACACTAAAATTTCAATGTATATTAAGGACAAGATTAAAATTTCCAACGAAGAACATAGCGGTGCACCAAGCTTCTCGTTTAACATATCACAGGTTTCCCCACAACAATAACATCAAAATAAACAAAAAAAATTAAACAAACTAGAACAACACCGTCCTTCCCTTAAACGACATAAAGGGCTCTAAAACAAATAATCAAATAAATTTCTCGAGTATAATACATTTGAATGTATATTCACTCAACATATGATTACCAACCAACTTGTTTTGTACTGAAAATTTACAAATAATACAAACAATCCCTTTTCTTCACCCTGAAATCGACACACCCAAATTCCAAGAAAAAAGCAATGTAGACCAAGAGTTATAAATGAGCATTAAAATAAATTACGAAAATATACAATTTATATGGAATATCAAGCAAATCACACCAATTGAATTAATAAGTTCTTCAAAATCGACTAATTGCAGGAAATGGTGATATTAAGTTGTGCAAAATTTCTTATTAAAAATGTACATATATTTCAATGAAACAAGAGAATAAGTTGCAAACTATATTATACAAAAACCATATAATCACGTGAGTATTAAATGGAATGGATCAAACAAACAACAACAAAAATTTGCAAACTACATTATACAAAAACCATATCATCACATGAGTGTTAAATGGGATGGATCAAACAAACAACAACAACAAAACCTAAAAACCCACATGAGATGGATCAAACAAACAAAAACATCAACATTAATTTAATGAACCATAAGTATGAATACCTTTTAAAAGGAGATATAACTGTGAAATGGGATTGAGAGAGAGGTTCTGAAACGCGATTATAGAGAGGTAGAGACGGTGGCGAGACATCGGTGAGGAGAGGAGAGGAGAGGAAAGTCAGCTCCCTAAATTTTAGTAATACATATTGAATCCCAAGGCCCAAATTTTCATCCCTAATTATAACACAAATTCAAAACCCTAATTGAAAATTGCCAAATTCAAATCCTATTATCAAATATTTGCCACTACACATGCATAGACACACACACACACACACACATACACATATAGGCATAAAACCATATGCATATACATATACATATACATATACATATACATATACATATACATATACATATACATATACATATACATATACATATACATATACATATACATATACATATACATATACATATACATATACATATAGAAAGAAAGATTTTACCTTGGTGAGAGAGTTAAATAGAGTTGGTGGTGGAGGAAGTCGGTGGTGGTGGAGGGCAAAGAGAGAGAGAGAGAACCTGCGAGAGAGCGAGGCAGAGAGGAACGTGTGTGTGTATGTGAGAGAGAGAGAGAGAGAGACTATTTAGGAAATAGGGCTGAGAAAGTAATAGGGTTAATTTAATCTCATTTTATTGTCACGACCTTTGGCCTTGACACGATTGTGATAATAAAATAACTGTTGTCTCGGTTTTTGACCCTGATACGACCGTGAAAATAATGTTATCAAGGTCCAAGACCGTGACATGATCGTGAAAACATATTGTTACATTCATGTCAGGGTCAGAGACCGTGATAACAACTCCTTATTTTTTTGTTAAGGTGTTTGACCGTGATAACTCCTTGTGGGTGAAAGGTGACAAAAACCCATTTTGGTGTTGTGCCACTCTGGCCACGACATAGGGTTATCACTGTGGAGACATGAATTATGTCTGTGAACATAGAGCCAATATTGTCCCATGTTGGACATGAATTTGGGTGTGACTGTGGGGACACATATTAAGTCCTGAACATGGAGTTAATATTATGTCACAAGAGAGACAGTGACCCCTATTTAGGATCACGAATGAGGTCCGTGACCACTATTTTTGGTCATCAAAAAAATAGTCACAATAGAAATCCGTGACTCATGGTCATGGTTACGACTGAGGTTCATGACCATCTCCGATATATGGTGTAGTGATGCCATTCACGACTACACCGATCCTTTAAAGTGTACTGGTAAAAAAATCACGAAGAAAGTCAAGATTGCTGCCTGCATCCAAGATGCATTTTAGGTTGAAGCATCCAAGCCCATCCTTTCTAAAAGAGAGCGCATGGACATAGATTTTGATCAAGCCATAATGTTCATCGATGATGATCTAGTCGACTCGATTTTTTCGTACAAATATGCATTAGTCTTAACTTTGCGAATTGCCAATTTTGATGTTAGGATGATTCTGATTGGCCAAGAAATCTCATTAGAGATCATGTACGTGAGTTTGGTATATAAAACGGATTATATTATTAAAGACCTTAGTACCAAGATTGGGCCACTGATCGATTTTAATAAAGATGTAGAAACTCCTCTGGGGAAGATCAAGTTGCCCATTAAAATTTGCCTGGTAAACCACGAGATCGAGTTTCATATTATCTGATTAGGTTCATCTCACAATGCCATTCTTGGTAGAGGATGGATCTATGATTTGAAGTCCATCCCCTTATCTCTTCACCAAAAATTAAGTTCCTGAACATCAGGGGAGATGAGGCAACAACTCATAGTTATTTTTTAGCCACCATAAAAATGAAGCAAGATAAATCCCAAAAGAGTCGGAATGACGATGATTCAGAGGACGATTAACCCAAATATCAAGCAAATGGTATTCGATCGGGAGTAGATGAAACCCAGGTACCCACGCTAAACGAGTAATAGATTAACTCATCATTATTCCTATGGATTCATCTCGATGGGAGGAAGTAGAGAAGCTCATCTATTCCTTAGAACCAATGTTGACATATTAATATGGCAACACTAGGATATCCCAGGCATAGATCTGGACATTTCTTGTTATCGGCTACATGTGGATCCAGTTGTCCGATTGACCAAACAGAATCCAAGGAAGTCGGCGCCATAAAAAGTCAAAGTTATAAAAAGTGAAGTTGAAAACCTCCTCAAGGACATCTCCATTAGAGAGGTCCAATTCCTGGATTGGATCTCTAACACCATTGTGCTCAAGAAGAAGAGAAGACAGTAGAGAGTGTGTAGACTTCATCGACCTCAACAAGCACTGCCAAATGATAGTTTTTTGTTGGCTCAGATAGATCACCTCGTGGATTCAACATCCGGACACCTGTGCATGATTTTCATAGACGCATACTTTGGGTATCATTAGATACCATTATTCGGCTCGGATCAAGATAAGTCCTCATTCATCACTACATTGGGGCTTTACTGTTATAAAGTAATACCGTTTGGTTAGAAGAATGAGGGTCACCTACCAACATCTTGTTACCAAGCTATTCAAGAATCATATCGGATCAACCATGGAGGTCTACTATAATATCCCGTAATTTATAGTAAATTAAATCAATTATATATGTGAAAATTTATGTGCATTTATATGATGTGACTGGTGACATCACTAAATTATGTCTTTATTTGAAATTGAATTAAAATTCAAATACGATGATGAAATAATAATCATTTAACGAATAAAAATAATTATGTTGATAAAATAATTCGAGTGACTTTAGGCATGCATAAATTGTCCGATTACACCTTAAGAGGTTGGGTTTTAAGGCACATAGGTTAGTATATGATTTGGACTAGACTTTAGACTACTTAGAGATGATTTTGGGCTTAATGGCTCAAGGTTTATAAGAGGCTTAATACTAATTTCGTGACTAACAAGATAAAAGGGAGATTAAAGTTACCTTAGTTAATTCCTAACACCTAAGAGAGAAAACTTCAGTCTAAAGAGAGGCTAGAGAGAGAGAGAGAGAGAATTGCGAGGAGAAGAAGAAATTTGAGGCAAGTGGACTCGGAGAATAAGAAATTAGGATAATTGGATTGAAATCTCACATCTTTGTTCAAGGCAAATTTATTTAATATAATTTTGCAATTGAATTGTGTTATACTATGGTTCCTCATTGGATTCTAAACCTAAATTGTTAATATTGAGTTAGATAATAATCTATAATTTTAAGAATTGCTAAATTAGGAATTTATATTAAAATTCATGTTTATAAGTTAATTGATAATTTTCAATATAAACTTGGGTTATATGGATAAATTGAGGATTGAATTATGTTAAATTGGTGTAATTGAGGAAAAGCCCTTTGATATTTCATTATTTAGATGAGAAATTTGATCATTTTGAGATTGAATTGAACTCTAGGTTCTACTCTTCACTTTCATGCCATTTTCTCTATGTTAAACCTAGTAATATGACTTTATTACCAAAATAATGTCCAAGTTAAATTAATTTAAGAACACGTAGGCATTGGTTTCGTAATTTTTGTAATTTGTATGAAAATTTTCTCAACTGTGCACAATGCTGAAAGTTTCTTGAGCAAACCTGTCGCTTTGAGGACGTTTTCCACGTATTATATCTATAAATTTAACTTTTTCAAAAACATAAGGTCCTAGTTAAATTGAATAAGGAACGCGTATAATTAATTTGTAATATTTAGAGGTCCGATGAATATCTTATAATTATTTTATGAATAATGCACATGGCTGAAATTTATATAAACTTGTTGGATTTTTTACGAACTGAGGTATGTTGTTTCTCCATCAAACAAGATTGGTTCTGAAATTTTTATTTTGAATTAAAGGAGGTTAATTTAGGAATAAAATTAAAAATTAGACTTGTTAACCATAACTATGTAGGATGACTTGTTTTGTGCATTATGTGCGACATATCGGCCATGTCTACTCATGGGATACGTACTACAGGGGATATCCATATGGGGAATGAGTGACGATGATTACGCGGGTACTCTAATGCGAAATAAGTTTTACCTTGATTGAGTGACGATGATTATGCAATTACCTTGATGCGATAAAAAAGGTTTACCTTAGTTATGATTACCCCTGACACTATGTGATGAAATTCCCGTTGTATCTAGAGTAAGATGCTCGAGACGATTCTTTCATATAGCTTTGGGTATGGGGCTATATGACTGGTGTGAAGGTGTAGTGATTATCCCTTTGGAGATTATTTATTGGCTATAGGTGTAGGACAACCTATAACTATGTCTAGTAGGCGCGACTAATCCCTAATGGCGGTAGGATATGCCTTCGTTATGTGTAGGTTTGAGCCCTTTTATGAGGTACGAGTGTTGGACCATGCCCGTACTATGTAGATATAGATGTAGCGAATACTCCTATTAAGATATTATACAATCGATATGTATAAGATGATTAAGTAGGGAATACTTTTATTGAGATAATTGGTACATAAAGTCTATAACGATGATTAAAACTTAATCATGGAGAACATATGGGCTTTGGTGTAGACGCATATGATATTTCTGGTTGTTTTGGATATGGTTAACTTAAAAACAACTAAAAGACTATTAGAGAGTGTGTAGTTATGTTGTAACCCAAAATCAATCGCAATGTTATGCTACTTAGACTTGTTATTAACCTCTCCTATTAACATTTTCAGGACATAAACAACTGTATCACCTCGATCGTGAGATCATTTCAATAGTTTGATTTACGTTGATATAGTGGTAGTGAGGCGATGGTACTAGTATTGTTGGTTGGTTACGTATCAGAGTTATGTGGTTCACCTATTTTATGTTATAGTTATTTATTTTATGCGTTTAGTTTTTATTACATCAATGATTAGAATGATATTTAATTGTTTGATTCTCGTGAGTTTGTAATAGATATGATCAATATATTATTAAATTTTAAGGTATGTAAAATCAGCATTGACGACATGCTCATCAAGATCAAATAGGCAATCGACCATATGAAGGATCTGACGAAGATCTCCCTGATCCTTAGGGAATAGAAAATGAAGCTGAATGACTCCAAGTGCATCTTCGGAGTAACCTCGGGAAAGTTCCAAGGGTTCTTGGTGGCACAAAGAGGAATATATGCTAACTTGGACCAGATCAAGGCTCTGTAGGATATCAGGAGGTCGACCACCATTAGAGATGTACATGTTTTCATCGGGATGTTAACTGCTTTGAACCGATTCATATCCAGGACACCAGATAAGTGTCGATCGTTCTTCCAAGCATTGAAGAAAGAAAGTTTAACAATATCGATAGAGGAGTGCGATCGGGAACTTAAGGTAATTCAACAGTACTTGGAATATTCTCCCTTGCTTCTAACTCCCATGATCGGTGAAGACCTTTACCTGTAATTGATTATTTCACAGCATGCGACCAACACAACTTTGGTGAGATTACAAGACGGGGAGAAAAGTCTGGCTTACTTTGTCAGTCATACTCTTCTTAATGTAGAGACCGAATATATACCTATTGAGAAGATGTTCATGACATTAAGAATAATGAACAGAAAGTTAAGACATTACTTTGATGCTTATAAGATAGTCATCACCGTAACATATCCATTAAAGGCTCTCTCAAGAAAGAATATCTATCTAACATAATGGTAAAGTGGTCCTTAGAGCTGGAACAATTCAACATCAAGTATGAGCCACAAACTTCCATCAAAGGATAGATTCTGGCCAATTTTTTGGCCAAATTCTCAGCATTGTCACTGAGATAGGACGAGGAGTCGATTTCGATTCTAAAATAAATAGGTATCAACGAAGGCGATCGAATATGGGAATTATTCATTGATGGGGCAACTGATGGGAAAACATCGAATTTGGAATCATCTTTTTCATGCCACAAGGTTGACTCATAGAACAAGAAGTCAGACTAAGGTTCAAAGATTCCAATGATGAGGTCAAATATGAAGTATGATCTACGATCTCCAAAAGCATATCGATTCAGAATCTCGCCATATAGAAGTATATTGTAACTCTCGACTGATTGTAAATTAATTTAACAAAGAATACAAAGCTAGAGATCCTAGAATGCTCGCTTATAATGGTAAAGTAAGGAGTCTTCTCCTACAGTTCAGGTCATCCTCGGTGGAGCAGCTACCAAAGAACAGTAATAACTATGCTGATACATTGATCGATTGAGTATTAATGAATCGAAACCAGTGCTGAGGTGTTTTATAAATCAAGATAACCCCATCGTGGATGAATCCAATCAACTCCTATCTGAACATCGACGATCTACCATTACACAACTAAGAGATGCAGAAGTTGGAGAACTATTCAAAGAGGTTCTATATTAGCTCTAAAATCAAACTTTACCGGTAATCATTCACGGTCCTCTATTAAAGTGCATCCATCCAGACCAAATGGAAGAGATCCTCAGTGAGATGGATGAAGGTAGTTATGCAGCATACACAGGGGGTATAACAGTTTCTTATAGGTAAATCTTATAGGGATACCAGTGGCCTTCCAAGTGTAAGGACACCTTGCACTTCACCTGAAAGTGTGTTATGTGCCAGTAGTTCTCCCCGATCATCTAACAACCGAATAAAGACTTGAACGTTCTCACAAGCCCCTGACCCTTTGTGTAATGGGGCACGAATATCGTGGCACCTCTATAGTAGTACCTGGAAATAGGAGGTACTTGATAATTTCCACCAACTATGTCACGCAGTGGGTTGAGGTAGGGCCGTTCACCCACATCAGAGAAGCAGATGCCAGGCAATTTATCTGGAGGAACATCCTTACAACTTTAAGGATCTCAAGAGGACTGGTCACCAAAAATGAAACACAGTTGGTAATGATATTTTTTGGGACTTTTGTGTAGAGCATGGGGTTATAATTCACTATGAATCAGTGGTGTTCCCTCAGTTCAAGAACCATGATGAGATCACTAACAGGACTCTGCTATCAGGGATCAAGTGTCGACTGGAAAATGCCAAAGGAAGATGAGTGGATGAATTTCATTATGTCCTTTAGGCATACATGACAACACCACGAAGGCCGATCAAGGAAATACCATACCACCTGGCTTATGGTATGCAGATCATCATCCTTTTTAAGATTGGATTCCTAACTCTCAGATAAGAAATTTATAAAGATGGGCACAATGATGATCGATTGGCTTATGAGTTGGATATGATCGAAGAATGAAGGGATCATGCTCACATACACTTAACAACTTACTTGCATGAATTGTTAAAGCAGCATGACAAGAATGTCAAGGTAAGATAATTCCCGATCGATGAGTTAGTTATAAGAAATCTCCTATAGATGGCAAATAAACCTTCAAATGGAAAACTAGCACCGAATTGGCAAGGCCCTTACAAAGTATCTTTAAAGGGTGGTGGAGGATCCTATCACCTAGAAGAGTTAGATGGAAAAGTAGTCCCAAGGTCATGGAATTCCATAAACCTTATAAAGTTTTATCATTAGATGGGGCTCATGAATAATTTTTCTTTTTTGCACAATAAGACGATTGATGATTAATAAAAGATTTTCTTTAGTAGATTATGTTTTATTATTTTACTTGTTCAAGCCTACCCAACCAGTGACCTGGCTTAGAAACAAGTCAGTCTCCTAAGAACTCGGTACTAAACCCACCTAAAAATAGTGGTACAACCTAAGTTGGGTTGGTCAGCTTTAAAGAGGCAAAACCCACTTAAGAATTGGGTGGTAAAACTTAGCTGTAAGTTGGTTGCCTACGTTTGGTATCAAACTGACTCAAGGAGTGGTATGACTTAGAACAACTTGGTCTCTTGAGAACCTGACACTAAACCCACCTGAAAACAGTGGTACATCCGAAGTTGGGTTGGTCGGCCCAGAAGAGGCAAAAACCCACATAAGATTTGAGCAGTACAACCTAGACATAAGTTAGTCACCTACATTCGACATCAAACCCACTCAAGTAGTAGTATGACTTAGAATAAGTCAGTTTCTTTAGAAACTGACACTAAATTCACCTGAAAATGGTGGTACAACCCAAGTTGGGTTGATCGGCTTAGAATAGGTGAAACCCGCCTCAGAATTAGGTGGTACAACTTAGATGTAAGTTGATTGCTACATTTAGTATCAAACCCACTCAGGCAGTGGTACGACTTAGATCAAGTCGGTCAACTAAGAATCTAGCACTAAATCCACCTAAAAATGGTTGTACAACCCAAGTTAGGCTGGTCGCCCTAAAAGGGGCACAAAACCCACCTAAGAACTAGGTGGTGGTTGAAATCAAGTTGGTTGCCTACGTTTGACAGTGAACCTACTTTAAAATGGTTGTACAGTCTAAGTTGGGTTAATTTGCCCAGAACATGCATAAAATCCATTTATGACCTAGTGATATAACTTCAAAAGGATTGGTCGCTCTTGTTGGGGTCACATATAAAAATGGAGGATCAAACTAACTTCCAACAATTAACATGATTTACAATAAAATAAGTGATCAAACTAACTTACAAATAGTTAACATGATCTATGAACATAGTCTACAAGGGCATAATCAGGAAAATAAAATACTGAGCATGGCATATGTAAAGGAAAACTACAACAAAAGACAATAAAGGAAATTTAACTATTTTCATTAAATATAGAAAATGGTTAAGGTCCTACAAAATATGACTGAATGGTCTAGAAGGGTTTATAAAAACACAACTAAGCACTAGGGGTGTCCTCCCCCTAACTTGTAGCAGTAGCATATGGGATAGGAAATGACCTGGTTCACAGTCTCAATCATTTGTTCAGTGTCCTTCGTGACCTAATTTTCCTCTACAAGAAGAGGACCAACAGCAAGAGGATCAGTGATTGCTAGATCAGTGATAGTGGTATCAAGGTTTTCACACCCTGAAATTAGATTCTTTAATGAAGGGTGTTCAGTGTAGGCTGGATCACCTTGGGGGACTTTACGCCTGTAACACCCCGTATTTTTGGTACATTTAATTTAATTAATTCAGAGATTTTAAATTACTTAGTGTGTTGTAATTTAATGAATTAATTAGAACAGAATAATATATAAATATTAATCTGGGATTAAATGGTTAATATTTAGGGAAAACTTATTTACTAAGCGAATAGTAATAATGTAATTATGTCGTCTAGAGTATTAATGACGAGGTATGTACTTATCGCATCCGAAAGTCGGTATAGACTGTATTAGGTGGGGGATAAGTATTTTTAGAAATTAACTCGGATGCAAATTCTGAGGGTACAGTTGAGTCCGGATGGGCCTAGATAGTCGGAAAAGTGTACCCGGGGGTAGTAAACGGGTCACGGGACGTTTTTAGACATAGCCGGGCCCACTCGGGGACATTTGGGTCACTTGGGCTTGGCCCATTAGTCAAAAAACGGGATTAAGTAATTAATCTAATAAAAAGAAATAAGGGGGTGGCTGAACTTAATTAGAGAAAACAAATTAAGGGTTAGGAAACCCTAACAGCAGCCAAAGCCAAATTGGGGATCAAAGAGAACCATCAAAGGTCATCTTCAACCTTGGGATTTAGCTCCAATTCAGACTCTACGAACCTTAAGGCAAGTGGATAACTTGCAATAGCATTAAATCTGTTTTCGATTCATATTCATGTGTAGTGATTATGTAGAAATCCGTTTTTGGGTGTTAATGGAATGAACATGGGATTTTGAAAACAACAATTCTGATTTACGAAATTTGGGGTGATGTTTCTTATAAAATCTGATTATGGTGAGTTATTGCATATCTGATAAGAAGGTTATCTGCATATTTGGAAACGAATTTGATGATGAAATTTGGGGTATAAATGGACCTAGGGTTAATGATGAAACTTTCCCCAAATTTAGAAATTTGAGTTAATGGACGAATTATTGATGTTGTTGAATACTCTGGAGATCCTTACTGAGTTTCCTAATATGTACAAATGCTAAAAGAGACTTAGTTTCAGTGTAGAAGGAAATTAGGGTTTGCAGATTTTCGCCCATGGCTGTCCGTCTTCGCGAAGAAAACGAGTACCTGTTCGATCGATCGATCGACGCCATGAAGTCGATCGATCGACGGTCGGCAGAAACTGACAGTTCGCCCAGTTTTATTTATATAGGAAGAGATTTGTATAAAAGTTGTTATGCAATTAATTATTATTGAGAAATTAATGCATGGGGTTACCTAATTAAATGTGAGTGAATTAATTAGGAAATGGGAGGAGAAATTTGGATGACACGTCAAAATTGGTTGAGTGACATCGAGGTAAATTATATTACGTAGTAATGGACTAAGAAATTTAGAGTCGGGATTTAGACTCGGGTGAGGTTAATTCGGGGTATGAGATTGAGTCCAATTAAATGGTCAGGGCAACATCAAAAGCAACTGAAATTATTAATGTGCAAATTAATTAATAATTCGAGTTGGGTAATAACCTCATAATAAAAATGGAATAGGCTTGTGTTACGGGTTTGGTACACGGTGTAGCTAGAACATTTTTATATATGTATATATATATATACGGTGTGTGATAGTATATATATATAGTGTATGCCTTAATATCAGTGGTTAGATATTATTATACTCTAGTGCTATAGGGGGAGGTTACGCGCAGTGGATGAATCCCCTAGCTTGAGGAGTAGGGCGAGTAGATTCCCAGGTCATAGCGTCCGTTACAGGGGGTGAGGGGCATCTCACTTTCCGGGAAGGAATATGACCGCCTCCAATCGTATACTAAACCAAGTTAGTGAGAGATTCTAACTTGGATAACTAGGATATGTGAATATACCTAGTGTACTAGCACTTTAGAGAAATTATATCCGGGGAGTACTTTTACTCGGGTGGATATTAGTGGTTTATGTATTCCAGTGTGTGTGTGAATGCTGCAATATTCTAAGTATATAATAGGGTGATTATTATATACGGACTAAATAAATACAAGCATGTGTTGTTGTATATGTATAACGAGTGGAGTAGTTATATGAATTAAAAAGGGAAATGATTTAATTAAGTTGATGTTACTAATGACTTAAAAATCATAATCACATTTTACTCAGGTTAGAGTAGGGGAGGAGTGTAAGGAGACTTTAATAATTATCTAGTCATGAGATAGATAACTAGGTGATAATTAAAGCGTTAGTGGTGCACATTAGAGGAGGGGCAAGGAAGTTCTCAAGAGAGTGCGACACTAACTAAAATATGAAGAGCATGCATATTTATTATTACTGCAAGTTAATCATTTGCTAAATGCTTTCAAATGTTTTGGGTACTAACCCTTGCTATAAAAAATTTTAAAAACCTTTTAGGTGTCCAGCCACAGGGACGCCAGACCTGACTCGATTCTAGGAAGTCCGTTGCTGCAGCATATGTGGATGTTGCGGGACCTTTGATAGACGCCTCTTTCTTTCATTCATAATGTAGAGACTCATTATTATTTATTCGAGCATGTCGCTCACTTTCCATTTATTTGTTTCTTAGATTGTTGGGATTCTATTTTTGTCTTTATGGGATTTATTATTTGGACCGATGGTTTATTCGGTTAATTATTTTTACTTGTGAAATGATTAGTTCAATTATCTGTGATGGTTATATTGCTTTATTTTCCGCATGGGTTTTAGTTTAATTAATGAAAGATAAAAATTGACACCAGTCTATTTTTCTCACTTAGGTGGTTAGTAATTTAATAAAACGACAGTGATGCTAAGAATGGACCAAATGAGAAACCTGTTCTAACTTGATTTAGGACTGATCACCCGGGATTAAATAGGCGGGGTGTCACAACGCCTTTGAAGGCCAACCACCCAACCTTTGTTAAACATAACAGACTCGTGATAGTACAATTGTTATGCGACCTCTTAGACTTTCGCCTCTAAGCCTTCGCCATAGGACTTGTTGAGGTAATCCTGATTTGACTTCTCCATAATCCTATTATGCCATTGAATGAATAATTTCTATAGGACCTTTCGATAGAAGGCAAACTTCAATTTGGACAGCTCAGTGTCCACTTGGTTGAACTTAAGTTGACTCTTCTTAACCTCCTTCATAAACTTATCTTTGGTGGTTGTTTCGTCTTTTAACTTATGGTTGAGATCAGCCACCTCCATCTTTTTACTGTCAATATGTTTTTCATAATGTTGTTGGAATCAAAGAGCTAGTATTTAATATTCCTAAGGTGGTTGGTTTGGTTTGCGAGCTCCTGGGTGACCTGCATAAGCTGTACAAAGGAAATGCATCGATTAGTTTACGTAAATGGTAAGTAAGGAAACTTACCAGTACGTTATGGCAAAAGCCTTCTTTGTAGAGGCGTTCCATAGAGAACCATTTGGGTCAATCATATTAGAGGGAAATATCGCCACTTGAGTGACTGAGTAAGTAACCTCCACGTCTCCATGAGTCGAATTAACTATGGTGACAAGTTATTTGCCTTTCATAAAGCAATATCCCATGAACGACTCCTGCTATTTTACGACGGGGGTGTCTTGACACGACCATGTGATTATCATTCATTGATAACCACGAGTTAGTTAAATAATGGTGGGGAAATAAGGGAACGATAATCTACACGATTCTTATCTATCCTCCTCTTTCTGTCCTACTCAGCCTCCTTACCCCTTTGACATTCAAGCATTTGGGCTTCCTTTACTCTAAGGGTCATGACCCTCTTCTTCTGCCCAACTATAGTCTGTTCGACCTGTTTGTTCTTCAAGACCCTCTAGAATAGGTGGAATAGTGAAGTCCTCAACGCATAAATTCCCCTATACTTTTACCTCTTCCCAAGGATGACCTGAGATATTAGCCTCCTCGAAAGATAAAACGAGGGTTTAAGTCATCAAAAGTGAATCATATTTTCCAGCCTCCTCACCTTGATCATCGCTGGATTCAGTTGAGATAACATAGGGTCATCGATGAAGTTGTCCCAGGGACCTATAGACTAGAAAACCTAGAAGGGGAACATTTTTCCAATCCCTGGAATGCAGATCATTTGAAGAAATACTATCAGTAGTGTTGTAAGGTCTTGATAGGCCATAGTTGTAATGAGAGTTGCTCCAAAAGAACACTCGAAAAATTAATGAGAAATATCAGTGTCTCCCTCATCCTGTTGTCAGTCCTAGCACGCATGGAAACATCTACAGAAATCCATTAATTTGGAAAGTTGATCCCTCGGCTATAATGGGAACCAGTGGAGGGGACGACCCCACCACTGTCCTAAAAAAAGACGAGGATAGACTTTATTTAAAAACCATTAATTTGGTAAGTTGACCCCTCGGCTATAATGGGGACCAGTGGAGGGGACGACCCCACCACTATCCTCAAAAAAGACGAGGGTAGACTTTATTTAAAATCCATTAATTTGGTAAGTTGAACCCTCGGCTATAATGGGGACCAGTGGAGGGGACGACCCCACCACTGTCCTAAAAAAAGATGAGGGTAGACTTTATTTAAAATCCATTAATTTGGTAAGTTGAACCCTCGACTATAATGGGGACCAGTGGAGGGGACGACCCCACCACTGTCCTAAAAAAAGACGAGGGTAGACTTCATTTAAAAACCATTAATTTGGTTACTTGAACCCTCGGCTATAATGAGGACCAGTGGAGGGGACGACCCCACCACTGTTCTCAAAAAAGACGAGGGTAGATTAAATTGGGTAACTTTAACCCTAGGCTATAATGAGGACCAGTGGAGGGGACGACCCCACCACTGTTCTCAAGAAAGACGAGGGTAGACTTAATTTAAAGCCATTAAGTTGGTAAGTTGAACCCTCGGCTATAAGGAGGACCAGTGGAGGGGACGACCCCACTACTGTCCTCAAGAAAGACGAGGGTAGACTTCATTTAAAAACCATTAATTTGGTTACTTGAACCCTCGGCTATAATGAGGACCAGTGGAGGGGACGACCCCACCACTGTTCTCAAAAAAGACGAGGGTAGATTAAATTGGGTAACTTTAACCCTCGGCTATAATGAGGACCAGTGGAGGGGACGACCCCACCACTGTTCTCAAGAAAGACGAGGGTAGACTTAATTTAAAACCATTTAAGTTGGTAAGTTGAACCCTCGGCTATAATAAGGACCAGTGGAGGGGACGACCCCACCACTGTCCTCAAGAAAGACGAGGGTAGACTTAATTTAAAGCCATTAAGTTGGTAAGTTGAACCCTCGGCTATAATGAGGACCAGTGGAGGGGACGACCCCACCACTGTTCTCAAGAAAGACGAGGGTAGACTTAATTTAAAACCATTTAAGTTGGTAAGTTGAACCCTCGGCTATAATAAGGACCAGTGGAGGGGACGACCCCACCACTGTCCTCAAGAAAGACGAGGGTAGACTTAATTTAAAGCCATTAAGTTGGTAAGTTGAACCCTCGGCTATAATGAGGACCAGTGGAGGGGACGACCCCACCACTGTTCTCAAGAAAGACGAGGGTAGACTTCATTTAAAAATCATTAATTTGGTTACTTGAACCCTCGGATATAATGAGGCCACATGAGGGGACGACCCCACAGTGGTCCTCAAGAAAGACGAGGGAGGGGTTAGTAGCATCAACAATGAGCAAGCCATACTAGAATTAAAGACAACAATTATGGAAGGGAAAAGACTGGTATTAATAAAACATAAGTATCAAGTGTTTTTACAAGGCCTTTGAACAAAAATACAAAAATTAGGGTATAGGCTACAGACAGCCACCCTAAGGAACGACATCAGAAGGCAGAGCCTCAACATCAACCGATGGGGTCTCTTCAGCAATCATGATTGGCCGATCCTCAGACGTGCCGACCCCCTCAACATGAACTTGGGACTCCACTTGCGACAGGGCTTCAGCAATCAAGGGATCATCCAGCTGAACCACCTCAAGAGAAGGGCGGATGGATGATACTCTGTCGGCAAACTTTAGGACGACCCACCGACAAGCCGTCCTAATCCCCCTCTCAAGATATTCAAGGCCGAAGCCTTGGAATTCGTCAGAGACCTTGTAAGCCTCAACAGCACCAGCCTCGGCTTTCTGGACAGCTTCTTCAAGGTCAGTCTTGTGCTTGGCCTCCATATTGGTTAAAGCCTCGTCCTTGCCCTTGATCAACAAGTCCTTGTCCTTGATCAACAAGTCCTTAGCCTGCAGATCGGCGTCATGCTGCCTCGTCAGCTCATCAAGGACTCTAACATGCTCAGTCCTTGTGCTCTCCAGCTCGGCCCTCGCAGTGTCCAGCTCTGTCCGTAGGTCAGCCTCTTGTTGAATGGCCCTCTCAGCTTCATGGAATTTCTGTTGGTTCTCAGCCATCCACTTGGTGGCTGAGGTGAAGGCACAGACAAACTGCAAGAAAAATGAACAAATATCAAGAGGGGCCGAGGGAACAGTTAGTGAAAGAATGAAATTAAAGAAGGTCAAGACCAATACCTGAGCAAGGGAGTGCAGACCGTAGTCGTACACTTTGGCTGGAGGCATCTTTGACAAGAACTCGAAGTCAGAGGCCGACGGTGCAGAGAACATCGAGGCCTTGGCTGCCCTCAGGTTGGCAATAAGAGATGAGGGGTCGACCCTCAGATGGGACAGATTTTGAGACCAGAAGGCCCCCATGCTGGACGAAGAGGTCGTCCCCTCAGAGGCTTCGACCCTTGCCCTCGTCCTAGGATCAGGCTGATGCTCAACAGGAGCCTCAGGCTCCTTCCTTTTGTGGCTATCGGCTGTCGGCTCAACAACCGTCGCCCCTGAGGCCCTCGTCTTCTTTGGAGCTTGCTGAGGCTCCTTCCCCTTCTTCGTTGACAAACCAATAAGTAGGCTTGGAGCAGTCATTTCCCAGAGGTAGTCTGGTGTACCTGCAGGACGATCTGATAAGAGGACGACATGTCAGAAAAGTTCAGAGATAAAGAGAGAACACTTCAAAAATAAGTAAAGAAGGGAAAATGTTCAGTGTAACTCACATAGTTTTGTCAGAGGGCCGACCCTCAGACCAGCTTCTTTAAGGAATCGAGGAGTCATCAAATCTTCGAACTTTGGGATCTCACCCTCTCTCCCTCATCCCCTCAGATACTCAACAATATCCCTTTCCTCCCGGCTAAGTCCGGGGTCTGACCTAGCTTTCATGGAGGGATTAGACCATTTGTTAGGGACCCTCGGAGCATCGGCAGAAGGGGACGCCTTGGCGGAGCGCTCCCACGCCCCAGATATGAAGAAGAATCTCTTTTTCCAATCATGATTGGAAGTTTGAGCCACGTGGAGAAGTTTCTTCTCAGACCTTCTCGCTCCTAGATGATAATATCCGGGCTGTTTAGATGAAGAGGTGATATTATAGCAAGCCAAGAATACGTCGGACGAGGGCTCATCAGTGAAAGAATTTTTCCACAAGGAAATGTAACCCATAATCGTCCTCCAAGAGTTGGGTGGAAGTTGAGAGTGGGAGATGCCCAGAGCCGACAGAATATCTACAATGACAGGGTGGAAGGGAAGTCTGACACCTACTTTGAACATTTGCTCGTAGACTGCAACCTCTCCCTCTTCACCCTTAAAAACCCTCTCAGCCTCAGAGGGAACCCTCATAGTTACCCCAGAGGGCACTCCGTAAATATGCCTCCATATCAGAAGGTCCCTATCCCTAACAGAGGAGATAAAAGACGAGGCATGGGAGGTATCAACCTCATCATCTGTATCGTCGTCCTCGTCCTCACCCCCTTCCCCCTCATCACCTGCAGGAGGACCCTGAGGAAAATCCACTTGGAAGGCATTGGGGGATAGGGTTGTCACAGGGACAGCCTTAGAGGGGATCGTACCCTCGGCCTCTCGGGGAGGGCTAAGATCAGACGTGTCCCTTCTACCAGACGTCCCGTCACCAGTTGGAGAGAAGGTTCTCTCGTCCATTTCACTTGGGTTGGGAGTGTCGGCCGGACGAGATGACGACCCGCAAGACTCAGAGGGTTCAGATGGTCTTATGGTGGCAAGAGGAATGGGAAAGATAGGTCGTACCCAATTAGGGTCGGCCCCTCGTCTCCTCTCTTCCTCTTCCTCTATTCGTCTGATCTCGGCAAAGAGTTTTTCTCTCAAGGGTGGGAATTCAGACACTAGGTTGTAAAGCCTCCTAAGCATTAAAGGGAAGACCCTACACTTAGAGAAATTATACTAGACTTGGCTAATTCAACTACAAACACTTGGGGGATTGACTAGGTTTGACTTTTGGATCAAACCAAGGAACTAAAACGTTTTTCGTCAAGAATGTCCAAGAACTAACAATCGGAGAAGACACCGAAAAAGGCAATGAGGGAACTCTAAGAAAGTGCCGATCTACGACCCTAAAAAATACACTGAAATGAAGACAAAAGAAGGCGAGGGGAGAAAAAGGTTACCTGATGAGGAGAGAACAAGAGCACTGCGAGGCCTGAAAGATTGAAGGCTGCAAATGGCGACTGGTTCTAGAGAGAGAAAATGGGTAGGCGCGAAGAAGAAGAAGTTGGAGAGAGAGTTTGAAAATTTCTTATATACTTTGGCAATAAATGGGCACATTTGCCAAGAAGGGTATAATCAGGGCACAAAGCCCCATGCAAGTGTGCAGTCGCCCTGCCTTGGGAACTTGAATAGCAATGAGTACCTGACCATGTGTCACTCATCTAACTGGTCATACGCGCATCTCAATTTCAGCAATATCCCTCAGCCATCTCAATAGCACCTATGGCTAAGGGCTGGGGGGTGATTGATATACCCGTTTATATCCTCAGCCTAGACGAGGATTACCTCCAAAACGGACGACCCTACGAGGGGCCGACCCTTCACCAATCTCCTGACGACCCTTTACCAGGCTCCAGACGACAGTACGAGGGGCCGACCCTTCACCAGGCTCCAGGCGACAGTACGAGGGGCCGACCCTTCATGAGGCTCCGGACGACCCTACGAGGGGCCGACAGTACGAGGCCAGAATTGGGCCAGGCTCACTACCGGAAGAAACTTTGCCCTCGGCCTCAGCTCATAGGCCGAGGGTGACATCATGACAGCGCGTGGATTGGAAGACGCGTGGAACAATGCGCGTGAGGCTCATATAACACGTGGCAGACCGTTATAACAAAATCACACCCTCACGTGAGGGAATATTATGTCATCATTTGGCATCTACAGGTGTCAACAGGGGATTGGCTAGATCATCATTCACATGCACCATGCATACTTGGGGGGTACACTACACCCCCCAAGACCTATATATACTTGTCACCTACAACCCTACAGGGGATCGATCAATTCATTGTAACCCTAGCTATAAATCTGCTTGTATGCATAGTAGAGAGAGAAAGTGAGTTTATGTGCATTGTATCCAAGGCCATTAGTGCCCATGCTAAGAGGATCACACACTCACAGTGGATGTAGGCCTAATTGGCTGAACCACTATACATAATTGTCTTATTTCCTCTTATACTCATCCCCTTCTACACACTTATACACTTATACATCTCTATGTCTGCCATGGTTACTACTGTTTGAGCTCATCATCACTTACCTGGTGGTGCTAAATCTCAGCATCATCGTAGAATACTTCCCTTTGATATAAAGTCCAACTTGAAGTATAAATCACAACAAGCGTGAGTTTTTGCATATCTTTCCTTTTGGAAACTGATCCAACCTGGTGTAGAGAGGAGATGTAGAAGAAACACCACGAGAAGTCACTGGAAAAAGGAAAGAACCGATCCACAAAAATTGCCTAGGTGTAATAACCCTTATTTTTTAATAATTATTTTTATATAAATTTTCCATGTGGGGTAATTATATAAAATAATGGAAATTGGAGTAAATATTATTTTAAGTGATTTAAGAGATAATATTTAATAAGTTTTGCATAATTACTATTAAGTTAATGTAAATAGCATCATGTTATGTTTTATTGCGTCATTGTGCTTTAAGCGACAATTATGGTTTAAAATGATGTTGGAACATGAAATGATTTATGTTATTCCGGATGCCAATTTAGAGGGCGGGGTTAGTCCTGAAATAATCGAGATAGTCAAAATAAGTTTCATGTTGTATTTTTGAGTTCCGGATACTTTTGATCGGTTATGGCTTAATTATGTGGTTACGAGTCATTTTAATGGTGTAGTAACATTTAAAGATAGAATTTAGTATTAATGGACATTTAAGCCTTCCAACCACATTTATCCTCATTTATATCTTCTAAACCTAGATAGAAAGAGAATTGTGGAGAATAGAAGAGAAAAGAAAGAAAATTGAAGATTTGAGCTTGGGAATCGTTGCTACCGGAAGAAAATCTGAGACTACAACCCTAAGGCAAGTTTTCAACTTGCAAATATATGATTTTTGTGGATAAATTGTAGTCATAGTTGTGTATTTTGAAGAATTGGACAAATAGTAGGTCTTGATGAATTTTAGTGTTTAACCCTTAGATTTTGTTGTTTGGATTATTGAAGTTGGGTATATTGGTTTATTGTTGTGTAGATATGTTGTGGTTATGTTGTTGGTTGATGAGAATGAAGGAAGTGTAAGAGAATGGGGTTTAGGTTTTGGGTTTGGTATTTTATAAGAAGGTTTAGTTGTGGGCCTGGTGAGCGCGGCCGACCGCGGTCCAAATCCCAGTCTACCGGTCCTAAAGGGAAAAGCCTACTGCTTTTCTCGATAGGCATATTTTAAAAGCGCGGTTGACCGCGATCCATTACTAGTCGATCGGGCCTTCATAATTGAGCTTACTGCATTTCTTAGTACACAAAACCTTATAGGCGCGGTCGACCGGGGGTCAGGGGCCGGTCGAGCGGTCCCCTGTTTTTCACTCGAACTCTTTAATTTTTTTTAGTTCCTTTATTTTAAGGTAGGAACCTAGGAACCTTCTTGAATGAAGTAAAACTAGATTATTAGAATCTATTATTAAGGTAATTAGGAACCTAAGTTAGAAATGAGAGATTGGGGCTTAGATCGGGAACTTTTAATTTTTTTTTTTAAGGTTCAAGTCTTGGGGAGGGGGAGGGGGTGAGACTTGAACCCCCAACCTCTTTTAAAGCAACGGTTGGTGGTAACCATTGGGGCAATCCCCTTTGGTTAGATCGGGAACTTAATTTAGTTAGTTGTTAGAAGAAAGTAAGGGTCCTTTTTACATCGTGATCTAGTCTAGGTCTAAGGGATATAGGGTTATATAATTGTGGACTCTTAGAAAAGGGGTTGAAGTAATATCATACTTATGGGCTTATAGGTTTGTCACTAAATTCTTGGTGACTAATATGGAAATAAATTAAACGCTGTGGTTTATAAATTATGACATGAAATGCTTATGGCTCGGGATAAAATATAATGTACATTCTAAATTGGCATATTTTGTGAATGATGAATTGCATATACATACCTCTCTAAATGCTAACATAAGGGAAGTTACGCGCATGAGGTGAAGTCCCCTGGCTAGTGAATGCAGGGTGAATATAGTCCTCGTCCATAGGACCGGTTGTTATATATATTGTGTTGTTATTTTTCGAAGTGAGGTAATTCTGGGTATGGTTATGACTCATTGTCGAAGGTATATGGCTGATTCCCAACGTCACGCGATTTATGATGCCCAGGTTGTCTTGGTGATAGGCCCTGGAAGATGATAGCTATTTAGGGGCGCATCCAGTGGGGTGACTCCCGGAAGAATGGTCTTAGAATCATTATATGTTGTGATTAAAACTATTCTTATGAAAGTGGCATTTTATAAATGGTGAAGCATTTTATGAAATAAGCTATTTTGGGAATAAGTTTCCTAATGAAAAAAAAAGAACTGTGAAGTTGTATTGGTAAGACTGAAATGGAATCTTCTTACGTTGTAACTGAGTTATATTTTCTTGCATTTATGAATATCCATCCTTGTAATTGATATTTTGCTAGGTTGTGCATTTAAATTGAGAGGCGAGGATTATCATTATTTGCGAAGACTGAGATAAGTTTATTCATGATGATTTGATATTAATAACTGTCATGCATTTTATTTACATGTTTATCGTATCAAATCGGGCCCTGACCCGTTTACATCTATTTGTTTTGCATGAATCTTATTTATGCCCAGGTGCTCCACCGTAAGGACACCCGTAATGACCCTTCCATCCAAGTGTCATGGAGCTATAACATTTTACGGATGTTGTAGGATATTTGTTATAGACACTTATATCTTTCTGTATTCTAGATATGATCAATCTACACATTTGGGAGTGTTGCTCAAGTTTTTTGCTTGTTTAAAATTTTGTGATATTCATTTTAATACTCGATTTAACCTGCTTGTAATGGTCTGTTAACCGACAGCTTATTCGATTATTATTGTGAATGAATGCAATTGTTATTTATCTTTTTATCCACCATCTCTTTATATTGGATTGTCTAAATTGTTTTCTATTGAACTTTCAAATTAAATTTGACATCCGTTTTCTAAAATGATTGGTGGTTATCCCGTATTAATATTGTCATGATAGTGATGCTAAGAATGGACCATCTATGATTCTTGTATTTATAAGAGTATCGAGCTGGCCACCTCTTATTTTAATAAGCGGGGTGTCACACTAGGATCGATCGGATCGATTCAGGCCTAATTCAACTCAATATCACTTTTTGAATCATACCGGTTCTCCTTTCAGATCGATCCAAAAGACCTGTGGATGGCAACTTCTTCTTCCTCTCGGATTTGTCATGAAAAATAACCCCAACTCTTCCAAATCTTCATAAAACTCCATAAAACTTTGCCCGACACTCTAACCCATATAAACACATGATTCTAAGTGTAAAATAACATTACATCCCCTCACAATTGCCTCCAAATACATCAATATTGAAATAAATACATAGACCTAATTATTGCAGCCGTATAGAATCTAAGAGCGAAAAATAACCACAGATAAACCACCATAGGATCCATTCACACAGAAAAATAATGTGTGACCATGGTAGAAGGGATATAAACAAAAAATCTCTGTAAAAACATGTTATCATGAAAGCATACACGATCCCACAACATAAAAACTGGAGTGTTCTAGTTAGACAACATAGACCTTTCCAATGGATGACTAGTCTAAACTAAAGACTCTCATACCAATTATTGGGGATCAATATTCATGGAATAAAAAATTAAAGTCTTTTAATGTTTGATTAATCAAAACAATAGAAGGAGGTAAAATAAAAACTAGGTTTTAAGAACAAAATTAGGGTTTAGAATACAATACCTTTATTGATCTGGTTGCAATCCGATGGGAAGAAAATTATTTGTTGATGATGAAGTGATACCTTCTTTTGGATCTTAATTTTTTTTAACCTTCTGTAAATCTTGGATCTTCTAGTTTATGATTCTCCCCAAAGCTAGGTAGGTGTGCGGGCACCTTTTGAGATGAAAACATTTCCTTATGAGTGAGATATGGTGGTTTCTCATAAAAATGTGAATAGTATTTTATTTCACCCCTATCAAACCCTAGTGACAATAACTAATCTTGAAACCTCTTCCCACACCTTTATATACGAGTAAAAAATGTGGGCTTCGGTCAAACTGGGTTAATTGAGAGTATGGGCCTAACTACTTGGGTCAAATAAATGATCGAAAATCTCAAATTACATTTACCATAATTTATTTATTTTCTTTATTTAATCACAATTCTTTTCACTATGATTGCACTCGAATTTAATTATCTCAGAAATCCCTTAGATATAATAAGGCATTGTTTGCAAAGTTGATTATAGTACATAATATGATTCCCCGCGTTAAGATTCCAATACCCACTTGGTCATATCAATTTGGGCTAACTGACTTTATCCAACATCTAATCAATTCCTTGATTCCAAGACTTAACTTATTCGTTACACCAAAAACAGGAATCTGGCACGGTTTTGAATTGTGCCAGAATCAGGTGTTCCAAAATGGCTATTTTTTTTGGCACGGTTTAAAAGTGTTCCAGATTTGACCAAACAGGAACACTTCTAGCACACTTTTAAACCGTGCCAGAATTTGATATTTCTGGCACACTTTTGACCCAATTTTGAACTGTGCCAAATTGAGCACATTTTGATAAAATTTGGCACAGTTCAAAACCGTGCCAAAATTTGATACACTTTTGGCACGATTTTAAAATGTGCCAAATTTTTGGATAAAAGAAAAAAAAATTTAATTATTTGAAAACTAGAAAATTCACAAATTATAAATCTTGCACGTTGTTGATAAACTAATGTACATACAAACTTCAAAATATTACAAGTCTTTAGTAGTTCACAGACCAAAAAAAATTGGTCAGATTTTCCTCTATTTTCTGGACATTCTAAAACCTACTAATATAAAACCTGGATAACATAAAGCCCGCACGACCACAAAATATAAAAAATAAACTTACAAAAGCCCGCACGGCTATAAAAGTTTACAATAAAACTACAAAAGCCCGCACGAACATAACACAAAAAAATAGAATCGTGAATAAACCCCTTATTGTAAGCCATTGAGTTCTCTGTGTGTTCCCCGTGAATAAATGCTAACGATAAAATGTTATCCTGCAAAAAAAATAGGATACAAAAAAGATACGATATTAGTAACCAAATAATTTAAAAAAAAAAAAGCTTACTCAAGCTAAAAAAATTACATATAGGAGTGGCAATTATTATTATATTCTAAAATTGAAAATGTTATGCAAGTTATGACTACCTGAGAGGCCCGTGACTACGATGTCAGTTCCTACAAGTTACATTAGTCTCAAGCTAGGTATTTGTGCCTCTTACGGGGCAGTTTGGGGGCTGATTTGGGTTTTCACCCTCAAACGACTTGTTTTCAAGCCTAATTTACATATTTTCAAATTATCGTCATATTCTCAGACCGAGAGACTTGTGACAACCTGATTAGTTTGTACAAGTTACATTAGTCCCGTGCGAGGTGTTCGTGCATCTTACGGGGCCGTTTAGGGACTAGTTTGGGTTTTCACCCTCAAACGGGTTGTCTTTAAGTCTAAGTCTTAATTTTCGCAAATTATCATTATATTCTCAAACCAGGAGACCCATGACTACACGGTCAGTTCCTACAAGTTACATTGGTACGGTGCGAGGTGTTTGTGTCTCTTACGGGGACGTTTGGGGGTTGGTTTAGGTTTTCACCCTTTAACGGCCTGTTTTTAAATTTAAGTGTTGATTTTTACAAATTACCATCATATTCTCAAATCAAGAGTCCCGTGACTATGCGGTCAGTTCCTACAAGTTACATTGGTCCCGTGCGAGGTGTTCATGCCTCTTACGGGGACGTTTGGTGGTTGGTTTAGGTTTTCACCCTTTAAAAGCCTGTTTTTAAGTCTAAGTGTTATTTTCACACATTATCATCATATTGTCAAACCGGGAGACTCGTGACTACGCGGTCAGTTCCTATAAGTTACATTGATCCCGTGCGAGGTGTTAGTGCCTCTTACGGGTCCGTTTAGGGGCTGGTTTGGGTTTTCACCCATTAAGGGCTTATTTTTAAGCCTAATCTAGATATATTGATATTATCATCATATTCTCAAACCGAGGGACTCAGGACTACGCGATCAGTTCCTACAAGTTACATTGGTCCCGTACGAGGCGTTCGTGCCTCTTACGGGGTTGTTTGGTGGTTGGTTTAGGTTTTCACCCTTTAACGGTTTGTTTTTAAGTCTAAGTGTTTATTTTTACAAATTATCGTCATATTCTCAAATCGGGAGACCAGTAACTACGCGGTCCATTCCTACAAGTTACATTGGTCCCGTGCGAGGTGTTCGTGCCTCTTACGGTGACGTTTAGTGGCTGGTTTAGGTTTCCACCCTTTAACGACTTGTTTTTAAGTGTAAATGTTGATTTTTGCAAATTATCATCATATTCTCAAATCGGGAGACCCGGGACTACGCGGTCAGTTCCTAAAAATTACATTGGTCCCGTACGAGGTGGTCGTGCCTCTTACAGGATTGTTTGGGGGCTGGTTTAGGTTTTCACCCTTTAACGGCCTGTTTTTAAGTTTAAGTGTTGATTTTTACAAATTATCATTATATTCTCAAACTGGGAGACCCGTGACTACGCGGTCAGTTCCTACAAGTTAAATTGGTCCCGTGCGAGTTGT
This sequence comes from Sambucus nigra, assembly GCA_949130495.1. Lineage (NCBI taxonomy): Eukaryota > Viridiplantae > Streptophyta > Magnoliopsida > Dipsacales > Adoxaceae > Sambucus > Sambucus nigra. Next base: position 315,282,737 of record OX422209.1, on the reverse strand, counting down.
TCGTGTCTCTTACGAGGAAGTCTGGGCTGGTTTAGGTTTTCACCCTTTAACGGCTTGTTTTTAAGTCTAAGTGTTGATTTTGCAAATTATCATCATATTCTCAAACCGGGAGTCCCATGACTATGCGTTCAGTTCCTATAAGTTATATTGGTCCCGTACGAGGTGTTCGTGCCTCTTACGGGGTCGTTTGGGGACTGGTTTAGGTTTTCACCCTTTAACGACCTATTTTTAAATTTAAGTGTTGATTTTTGCAAATTATCGTCATATTCTCAAACCGGGAGACCCGGGACTACGCGATCAGTTCTTAAAAGTTACATTGCACCTGTGCGAGGTGTTCGTGCCTCCTACGGGGACGTTTGGTGGCTGGTTTAGGTTTTCACCCTTTAACGGCTTGATTTTAAGTCTGAGTGTTGATTTTTGCAAATTATCATCATATTCTCAAACCAGGAGATCCGGGACTACGCGATCAGTTCCTACAAGTTATACTGGTCCCGAGCACCCTTTATTGGTGTGTATTATAAAGTTCTTCCCAAAGTAACCTTCATTGGACATAATCAGTGCTGGCATAAACCGTGACTAGGCAGTGAGTTCCTACATGTTATATTGATCCCGTACGGTGTTCGTGCCTCTTTGGGGTTGTTTTGGGTTTTCATCCTCTAATTGTATGTTTTTAATCAATTTAGAAGGTTTGTTGATTTTAAAAAATGTTGACATAGTTTCATTTGTTTATTCGTTAAATCCAACATGTTATAACATTTAAAATGAACTCAACAGCATCAACAAATTCCAAAACCAAACCACCATCAAATCCCTTCCACCAATTTAACTAAATAAGCTCATAAAGCAAGCCATTTTACCTTTGACTACTTGTTGCCGCTATTTAAGGCCATTTTTTTATTTAATGCTGCAATATTTAAAGAGAATTTGAGACAAACCAGATTTCATTGGTATTTTGATAGCCACCCGATGAACTCTTCGCGCCATAACTTCTCGAAAGTATCCCATTTGGTCCAACAATGTCTGCAAATTCTGAAATCATCAACTAACTTCTTCGAATTCTCATCAGATGAATTATTCCTCTTGTTCTTTGCGTAGTATTGGGTGGAGATATTGAACAATTTTGAGGGGCAACTCGAAGTACAAATCAATCGCTGACAAGGAAAATATAATAAAGATAAAGAGATACTCTTAACGAACCAATCCCATAAATTTAAGCTTACTAGGAAGACAAAGCACACCTGAAATAAACAACTGAGTGACAATATTTATAAGAAAAATAAGCAATAAGTTATCATAAAAGAGATCTTCGCCACCTAACATTCTCAACCTACATTAGCAAATTAACATAGTCCTTATTTTGAGTTAGATTATACCAAAAGAGAGAGAATGAGGTTACCTGAGCGGGACGAGTGGAGAGAGAGCTGCGCGGAGAGCGGGAGCTGCGCAGATAAAGTTCCTTATCAATGTGTTATTAATTAGTATTGTTTGGAAGATTTGGAAAGGTAGGTATTCAGCTGTGTATGACAGTAGGAAAATGAGTGTGAGGATCATTATTCAGCAAGTCATTAACATAATTAAAGCAAATTATTTTTATATATGTTTGCAACTATAAAAATCATATGCAGGAATTACTTATGGACTCGCGATGGTATTGATGCGACTCAATTTCGCAACTGAAATGCGATACCTCGCGATGGTATTACCGCGAATGAATTCTAATTTAAAAAGATTCAATCCCAATTGTAAAGATTTATGTTTGAATTCTAATTTTAAAGCTTTAAGTTTATATTATAATTAGTTTGCATTACTCGTTTTCATGGAGAAGTAGCAAACAACCATTTCAGTGGATGAATACTACATCTACCCTTTTCAAGGCCGTGGAATACCAATTGTTAACCTTAAAATTATATATTAATTACATTAAACTCTCTAAACCTAACATATAAAAAGTAAAATAAAGCACAAAGTATACCTGATAGGAACCATAGTTTAGCGAATCTAAGAGTGAGAAACATAAAAAACAATTCATACATATGATATATCTAAAACACCAAAAGGATTCAAATGATTTAGCAGTGGATATATGTATGGAAAATAAGTACAAAAAGGATTCAAGAACGCTAGACAACACACAAACAAATCGACAAATTCATGGATTATTTCCAACATATAAACATCATATACACCTAACAAACATCATACATATATACACAAACATATATTCATGAGTTAGTTTCAACAAAAGTGATAAAAATTCACGAACCCTAGGTTAATTCATATACAAAAATAAATTGATAAATTTATGGGTTATTTTCAACATGCAAACATCATATAAAGATAAAAAAACACCACACATAAATATACAAATAATTTTTACCCATTGATATACAAATTTTCAAATACAATCATACATATACAAACAAATATCCTCAAAAGTGTAAATGAAATGCAACATGTGTGTGGAAATGAAAGAAATATGTAAATATTACCTTATTAAGAAGTCAAAAAGAGGTTAAGGGTTGAGTTATTGAAGAAGATGGTGTTCGGGGGTGTGATGGGGTACGAATAAAGGAAGGGGGAAGAGTTTGGCCGGCGGTGGGAGGTGTGTTTTGACGGTGTGATGTGGTGTTGGCATTGTCCTATTACACTTGAAATTCTTAAACAAAATAACTATTTAGGAGGCTCCAATGTCCAATATACATGTCTTCACACACTTGGTATATTTAAAATTAAATTGTACTGTTAGGGTAAAGTTGTTGTCATTGATTTTAACAAAAATGAACATCATAACACATTATTATTCCCTACTGAAAAGATGTAAAATTTATTTTAATAACAAAAGGTAATATGAAACACGAAGAACAAATTAATTGGTCGAAAAAATAGCAATATGAGAAACCCTAATTTAGTAAAACTACGTCATCCTCTATTCATCCCCAAAAACAAACAAGTATATAGAGAGAGTGATTTAAATCAAATTAACCAAATAAAAAATCACCAAAGATTGCCTTTTGCTTTTGATGCTAAACAGATGACAATAGAAAATAAAGATAAAAAAATAAAGCATGCACGATACAAAAGATTTTTTCCTGGAGAAACCTGAAATCCAGATGAAACTCCATATTAACCTTCCTAAAATCTACTTTTTTTACTAATTAATTTTTTTAATTACTGAGTACACTAAATGAAAGATTAAATAAACCAAACTTTTGTGGCTTTCCACCTGTAGAACTCAATGTGAGAACCCTTATTCTTCACATTTAGGTGGTCAGTTCTAAATGTTGCAATCAAAGGTGTCAAACAATATAATATATTTCTAAGTATGAGGAATAATAAATAACAACAATATAACAGATAATCAAATCCACAATAATAATTGACTACATTGAACCATACGAACTTTTAGTGAGAGAGAGAGAGAGAGAGCTAAACATACCTGAGTTGAGAAGAAATCAAGGAGAGTAAACATTCGTTGGTGGAGTTCACGGATATTCACTTGGTCAATTTCCCATACCCGAAATCCATGAAACCTCCATCACCCCCGAAACCGCCATCACCCCCAGCACCATCACCCGTCAACCCCGAAACTGCCATCACCCCTAGCACCAACACCAGATCCCTCTAACCCTTGATATTCTAACCCAAAACTGCCACCTCGGATCCCTCTAACCCAAAACCGCCACCACCGCCAGCCCCAAACCCGACCTGCGCAAATTAAAGCCCGCCAACACCGGCAGGTGGTGGCTTGACCAGAATGAGAGAGCAAAGTGATGGTGGTGGCCATCCATGAACCTTCTTTACTAAGGTGAGATAGAGAGAGAGCGAGAAACTAGAAAGAGAGAGCAAAGTGAGCGGGAGAGAAAAAAAATTATGAGGAGTATAATTTTTTAGGGTATTTATATTTTAGTTAAGTGTGCTCAATTTTGGCACACTTTTAAACAGTGCCAAATTTTGGCACGGTTTTAAAGTGTGCCAGATTGTCATTAAACCATGCCAGAATTTGGCATAGTTTTAAGTTGTGCCAAATTTTTAATATTAAGGAGTGTCAAATTGCTATTTTTGGTGTAGTGATTTTCCACTCCACCTGGTTATAAATAATCCACTGATCAAGTTTATTGGTGGAAACAAATCTTATAAGTCTATCAATGGGGTATCGAAATCCAAGGTATCGCCAAATGTAGATTATTATGAATTAAGATCTCAAACATACTTCCATGTCTGTCATCCAATATGCGGGGATCATTTGATTCAAGCTAAAATTGAATCGCACCCAAAATAATCAAAGCAACAATAACATAAGCATTCCAATCCTCACAATTCTCGAGATTAAGAATCCATGCACCCATTTAAAATGGTGTGAGATTGCATGAGTCTAATCAAGATATACCTTAGACTTAAATCTCGTAGGTGGCCCTGTTCAATACATTCCCGAGATATATCGATCACAATTATCTATTGAACTCTCGTAGAAGTTCTCGAATCATCATACAGGTTCTAATAATTTGATATAAACTACTAGGAATGTATTGCAACCATTGAGATTGGATGTCAACTCTCTATCTAGTATGTGAACTTTTCAATAGTGCTACGGAATTCCAATCTCCATGTGTCAACCTGAAGCCAACTCACTAGAATTCCTGTTAAGCTCTATTGACCGTCATTTATATGAAATAATATATTTAAACAAATATAAATCATTTAATTAGTAATACGATGTTTTACATATGGTTTTAAGAATAAACCCCAGCACGAATATCCGCAATTGGGAAAGCGTCTTCCCTAACTACGTCTTGTTGACTTAAAAAATACCTAATGTAATATGGACTTGTTTTCAATTATAGAGTATATGAATAGATCATCAGGATAATTAAAAACTTGTTGTACAAGATATCAATTGTTGTTTAGCTTCGACGGACCTCCTAGTCCTCTCATGATGTGTGAGTATGTGTTGTATGATGTGATATTTTTAAGGTATCGAGGACCCTAAAAGATTTATGTGTTTGGTGTACTACAATTCTTTTGATATCTCATTGCAATTAAGTGAGCTGGGGGTGGACTCCCAAAAATATTTCACCACTCAATTCAATGACCACCTAAGAAACTCTAAGTCACTTTCCTATACATTATACTGAAAGTCAAGTAGGGTTATGGTATAAGGAAAAGGGTGAAAAACCAAGAAAATCGTCTATTTTAAAATTTTCACAATTTTAATGCAATTAAACGATTAACCCAAATTGAAACATTGCACCAATTTTAATTCAATTGTTATGATAAATAGATTAACCAATTTTATCATAACCTAAACATGAATTTAGGTGATGGAAGGATAAAATAAGTAAAACAACCACACTTCCAATGTACGAGGAGAAACCAAATGGAAAAAACTTTGGAAGACCCAACCAACACAATTCATTATGATGAGGAATTACACAAGATGAACACTTAACTTGAAACACAGACTTGAAGACCTCGCAAGCCTTGGCGCTCTTAAATCTTTAACTTCGCCTTCACAGTGCACATAACATTCCACTTATGCAGTGTCACAATCTGTGAGTCCACACACGCCTCGGTATCAACTAATACAGACTCAGCAACCATCACACACACATTCAACCTTATGTAAACAAACTATGTATAAAATCCACCGTATGAAATTGTTCTCAATAAGATGTAGAGAAAAACTAATGTTTTCTAGAGATTTCAAAGCATATATATGATGAATACTTAGATCTTTAGATAATTGGGTGTAAACAGGGCTTGGGTTTCAAAAACTTAATCATGAATAATCACATAAACTCGGAGGGCTTTTTGGAAGAGTTTGGGAACTAACAAAGAGCAAAAAATTCTCAAATAAATCTACTGCTTCACACTCTTATTTATAGGGTTTTTTTCTAAAAACGAGATAAAGATAAAACACTTTAAGTATATCTCAAAATAATTAAAAGTTTGTCAGGTCGTTCGAACGAGGTCTGATGGATCATTTGAATGGCTCCACATAGTTCCTTGGAACAAGACATCAAACGAGATATCGAACAAGACACCATAGAGCCAAAAACTAGTTGTTAAAAGTTTGTTGGATCAGTTCTAATGAAAACACATGGTTTGTTCGAACAACATCATGGATGTCGTTCTAGCGACTTAGAGAATTTTCAAATACATTAAAAACCAGTTTAAATCCATTTTTATAAAATCAACACCCAATATTAAAATCTTTAAGGGTAAAAATATTTATATATTCATACCAAAGAGATAGTCAGAACATGAACACAAAAATAAAGCATGAAACTCAACATGATGATGAACATTATATCTTGGCTGTTACGTCTTTAATCGAACACGTGATAGGGTTGAAAGGTCAACGCACTCAAGTCTTGACCTATGACTCAAAGTTTTTTTTTCAAGTACGTTTTAAGCCAAAATACATATAAATTCACTCTATCAGAAATTTATCCTTACATATACTAAATCATCTCTATGTGCACCCCAATTTGTAATCAAAGTGTAGTTCATTCTATCTCATTCGATATAATTACCCTAAACCCGAGCCCAATAAAATCCTGAAGGTAAGATACCTTAAAGGGAAGCCAAAGGAACCAAACCTCCAAAAATAAAACCTGCAAGGGCAAGTTGCAAAAGATAAAAAATTGCAAAAAGGTACCAAAAAATTTCCTTGGGACCTTTAACCATTCTGTTAAAGGCCCTAATGACCTTTTTTTATTCAGTAGAAGAGACTTTTAACTGTTCGATTAAAGACCCCTTTGGCAATGATTACCAAATCCAACGAATCTCTTCTCACCCATCTATCTGTCACCCCATCATGGATGAATGATCTGGGACCTTTAAACAATTGGTTAAAGACCGGAACAAGTCCCTAAAAACCTTCAAAAGTACCCCAAAATCCAACATTGATCCGATATTTTAACTTTCTCAATGTCGAGCGCCTAAGATACTCGAGATCATTCTAAAAAGTCTCAAAGAAGTTCGTACTTCAAAAAAGTCAATTTCCTTTCAAGGAAAACTCATACTTCTGCAGAGTTACTTCCCGAACGAGGATCGCACTTACGAAAAGTTGCTTAAAAAATATATTTAGACCTCTGCGTTCGATATTTCTAAATGAAGCTCTGCCGGACTAAATGAAGCTCTTCCTACCTCATGGACCTCAAGTGGGGACACTCCTTCGGGGAAAACGCGGTTCATGCTACAAGGGTAAGGAAACTCTACCTGAATATCAAGTTATGCACCCCATATGTATTGTGTGATAAGTGGTCCATAATTATTTATCTCTTTTAGGCCGACCCCCGTTTAGGGGACTAGGTATGCACTTTACAACGTTTATATTTTAAAGCCTAGTTTTTAACCCCACAACTGTTTTAATTATCTTGGGATGATCATATGTTAACACAATGCTAATCAAATGCCATAATGACTTAAAAAAAACATGAAAACATACTTTTCAAACCGCTCAGAGGAAAGTGTTTGTGAGTCGAGTCAATCCGAAACTTTGCACAAGCCAAAGTCTAAAATCTGACTGCTCCCATCGCTTATCCAAACGAACAAAACCCATCCCCGGGATGACATCCTGAATATGTGTTTTCATATAAAATACTTGTCAAATATATGCCATTGATCATACATACTTTTAACATATGAATATATCAATCCAACACAAACGAAATGATATATTAAGGATTATGATCCATAAATATCATAATGTTATATATTTGATACCCGGTATCCCGTTGCCTACACTCATAAATATGTCCCGTATGTTAGAAATACGTTGGTTTTGATACCAAGTCTCCTTGGGTACATTGATGCTATACCAAACTAAACTTGTGAAGCCAAAGCCTCATAATATGTCCCTCGATTTATTATTTCTTAGGGATGCCTCAATATCTAATGTAAACACCCCCATCTATAATCCAACCTCGTTGTTGGAACCACGCTGGATTTGATCCCAAGTCTCTTTGGGTACATAGATTTATAACGAACTAGACTCATAAAGCCCAAACCTCATAATATGTCTTTCGGTGTTTTATTTCTTAGGGATGTATCCATCCTCAGTCCAAAATCCCCCCCCCCCCCAACTTATACATAGCCAAGGATATATAATACATTACATCCTTAGAATTACACCTCCAAATTATCTTGAAGATTCAACATCGCCTTTTAGTTAGTGATCGCCGGACGGACATGAATATCTTTGTCGATGATTGTTAGGGATAACTATATATTACATATAACTTCTCTTCCTCCTAAGCCAAGTCCTACACTTTCACACACATCACTTTGAAATACGTGAACACCCGAACTTTATAGGCATTGATCTCGTGGCTAGACGAGTGTGTAGGGCAATAATGAGTCCTTCCCATTAGCATAAGCCTTGATGATATATCTCTTGGCATTTTGTCAGCACGAAGATGCACCCATATCTCATCCCCCGTCCCTTATCTCTCTCGCACACAATAAACAAAATGTCAAACTATCTCAAAGTCATGATATCCTACGCACCCCCGTACAAACGTCCAAACATGTATAGACTAAATATCCAAACTACGTATGATTTGATCTCGTGTCTACACGAGTACATGGGTGCAATACTGAGTCCTTCTTGTGATACAAGCCTCGACAATATGTCACATAATATATTTTACCAACTGAGATGCACCCATCTCCCATCTTTTATTATCCTTTTCTAACCTAAATAATATATCAATATCTCAAAGTCGTGATCTCTTGCGCACCCCTATATAAATTTGCAAACATGTATACACTATACACAATTGAACTACGTAGGCTTTGATCCCAAGTCTCTTTGGGTATGTAGATGCAATACCGAATCCTCCTTGTGAGAATGAGCCTCGACAAGATGTCTCCCTGTCACAATAGGGATGCAACCATTTCTCACCCTACCTTTCTATTTCTACTCAAACCTCGAAAGAGATATTAAACTATTTGAAAGTTTAGCTCTCTCGGACACTCGCATACGATCTAACGACCACTCTTTACATAAGCACGGAGTTATGCACAAGTTCCCTTGTGAACCTGTACTGGTTAAAGTGACGTTCTTACACCTATCACTGATACCATATTCATATCTAAGCACCTATCTATGTCTAAGGGGTTCTTAACCTAAGGTCTCTAAACCAGTTATAAAAATAACCAAAATTAATCAATTAATGTTAAGAGTGATAATAAGTATATAATTAAGGAAGAATAAATAATAAGTTGGGTGCCTAATACCTTCCCCACTCATAACCCGGTTCCCAAGACCACATAATAAGAATCATTGGACCAACCACAGGCTCAAACCTGCCTTAGAATTAGCCTAAAAAGGTTAATCCAAACCTTTTGTTTGTTTTTGTATAAAAGAATCTTACGACTCTGAACAACCAATCGAACCCCTTATCGCATGAAACACACTTTGGCATAGGACTAAAACCAGGGGTGTTAATCTCAAACTGGACATGGCGTCAAACATCATCGACCCATATCAAACCGATAACCCGACCTTGGGGGAAGTAACTGACAAAGAGATAATCATTTCGACTGATATGCCCCAAGTGTGACCTCGGCTCAGAGACACCAACCTCGGTCGAGAATGTAGCCGACGCTGGAAAAGCCTTGGGTCCGTGATAACAACTCTCAGCCATAGAAGGGTCGGCTCAGGCTGACACTACCACCAGCCACGTCATGGGTGGCACTGCATGTAACACAAGGGTCAGCAGCACTCCGGTGCACCTGGGAATGGCACCCTCGGCCAGATGTGGGCCGAGCTCGCAAGAAGCCTCCTACCAGGGTCAACATCATCAAGATATCGATTAATGCTCCAAGCATATGCCAGCTCAACCTCGGCCCAGGCCGAGCCCTATCCATTGTCTTGGCTGAACTTAAGTCGAGACCTTCATGGATCATCTCGGATTGAACGAGCCACTAGACTTATCAACCTCGGCTTCTCCCAGGCCGAGGTCATGACCAAGCACGATAGCCGAGCACCTATTGACATGGATAAGGACACGTGGACACATATCAATTATAACAAATCATTCCCCACACATGGGGAGAATATTTCGTCATCATTCTCTACATGTGACAGTGACAGATGCCTTCTCCATATTGGCTAGATTAACACACACGTGCTCATTGAATGCATGGGGGGCACATTACACCCCCTAGGGACTATATATAGAGGTCATCCTCTACCTTGTAAAGGATCCGAAATTAGCAACCCTAGCTGAAACTCTGTTCAAATACACAGTAGAGAGAGAAAGCTTGAGAGATTGTATCCATGGCCATTGGAGCCCTCATATAGTGATACACATCATACACTTGCACAGTGGACGTAGGCCTGATTGGCTGAACCACTTATATTCCGGTGTTAATCCTCTTTTCCTCATCTCCTTATACTATATGTGTATACCTTCTATATACCTTTATCCTGTCATTGATGACATTGAATTGAGCTTACAAACACCTTGAAGGGTGGTGTTGTTTCCAGCATCATCATTTTGGCACCGTCAGTGGGAACGAGAAGATATCTCTTCCTCTTCTTCAGCTTAACCTCATCGGAGACTATGGTGGTGAACCAGGCATCACCCCTTGCGTGGAGCTGTTTCACCATTGAAAGAGGTCCTTTAAGGTATTAAGCTCACCTGACACTTAAGCTCTTCACTAAGCAACACATGGCACCAGAGTTACCGCCGCCTCTTCCGCCGCCCGGAGGTGGGGGGCCTAGTTCTAGTCAGGCGCCGCCCCAGTCCGAAATGGCGAAGGTATCTGCAGCCTTGAGGTCTTTGGCTGCAACACAACAAGCTATGCAAGAGCAATTTGCACAGCTCAGCCAAACTATGATGAGGCCACCTGGAGTATCACCGAATATGATCACTCCGGCGGCTGTTCAGCCTCATCCTAACACTAGGGGACCACCCCAGGCACCAATGAAGGACCAGCATGCACCCCAACGGAGAAGGTACATTACTGACCCTAGGCGCTTACGCCTAGGGAGGCAAGGAAACCCTTCCCCAGAGGAAAGGTATGACGATATAGAGGCGGAAGAGGCCCCAAAATATTATTGGGAGCCATATGAGGTTTCGAACAATACGGTTCGTCTTCTTCAACAGAGCCAAGGATGTGCTGGCCGAAGAGTTAAAGAGGCCCAACAACGAGGATCAACTTTTGATCGACTGAGCAAAGGGTCAGCCTTTGAGAGGTTGGGTCCAATGAATGACCTAAGACAGATATTATCGAGATCGAGGAGTGCAGCATGCTCTCAGAGAGGAAACAGACAGGGTCGGCCAGACCAAGGCTGACACTGTGAAAGAAAGGGCAGGGACCAGGAAGAGGTCAATAGCTGACATTGTGCTGTGGCAGGGGAACCCTCAGACCACCCCTTGGAGGTGGCTGGGGATAACCTCGGCCAAGACGATGGTAGAAGACTGTGGAATGACTCTATCCAGCGCCTTGAGGAGAAGATAAGAGACCTCATAAAAAATAGGGACCCATTACAAAGGGGTTACTCAGAGGGCTCTCCATTGTGACTAGGATAGTCAGCTTCCCAACTCCCGCTAAATTCAAACCTCCCGTGGTGTCTCCCAAGTATGATGGCAGCACCAACCCCGTACATCACATTGAGATGTATCAGTCGGCAGCAGACATCTACTCAATACACGATGAGATGAAGTGTAGGGTCTTCTCTGGGACCTTAACAGGAGCAGAACACAGCTGGTTTACCTCTCTTTCAAAGAACTCAATTGAGAACTTCAAAGGCTTGGCTGAACGATTCATCAACAACTTCTGCTTTGGGATGAGACCTCAAAAGAAGACTACTCACCTGCTGTATATCAAGCAGGGTAAGGACGAGAGCCTAAGAGACTACGTAGCCAGGTTTAACAAAGAGAAGCTGGAGGTCGAAGATTATGAAGAGAATATAGCCATGACCGCCCTCATGGGGGGTCTGCAGAAAGGGAAGCTGTTGTGGAAACTCGCGGAAGACCCTCCTAGGTCTATGGCGGAGCTCCTGGCAACAGCAGGAAAAGTCATGAATGCAGAAGAGGCAATGGCCACCAAGTATAGGGATGAGAACCGCGGTAGTAATGGGAAGTCCCAAAGAAAGAAATATGGAAAGAAGAGGTCAGGTGATGACAAGTTCGCCCACTATACTCCTCTGATTGTGAGCTGTGAGCACATCCTCAATGAGATCAAGAATGACAGGACTCTGAGATGGCCAGAGAAACTGAAGGCCCCACCACATAAAAGGAATAAAAACCTATGGTACGAGTTCCACCAGGACCATAGCCACATCACAGACAGATGCTTCGCCTTGAAGGATGAGATTAAAAAGATGTTAAAATCTGGAAAGTTGAGGAAGTATGTGGACGGTAAGGCTCCCAAAGGGGGAAGAGATGACCCTAAGAAAAGGAGAAATGACGGATTCCGTGATAATGCCCCATCCAGAAGAGACAATAATTCAGAAGGTGATGATGAAGACGATCCGGATCTTCCGTCGAAAGATGATAACACCCCGGTGAAGAGGGTTGGTATGATCTCGTTTGGTGTTGACACCATATACGGAGAATTTGCAGGAGGTGGCTCTGAAATAGCTGACATGAAGGCTCACGTGGCGGAGGCCAAGTCAGTGGCCAAGCTGGAAGTTATAAACCTAACGTCTGCCGATACAGTGCAGAAGAGGAAGAAGGTAGACATGGACACCCTTGTAGTTGGGTTCTCTAGACTCGACTTCAAAGGTATCTTAGCTCCCCATGATGACTCTTTGGTAATAACAACAAGGGTGCATGGGTGCGAGGTGCAGAAGATCCTCGTAGACGGGGGGAGCTCGGCAGACGTGATGTTTTGGCCTTGCTTCAAGAGCCTAGGTCTTAGCAGAGCAAGGTTGGTACCCAATCACCACCCCTTGATAGGCTTCAGTGGTGAAAATGTCCACCCCTTGGGCATGTATGAGATGGACGTACGGATGGGCGATGAGTGGCCTAAGATGTTGACCAGGAAGATAAATTTTTTCTTACTGGACAAGAACGTATTCTCGGCCTATAACCTCATCATAGGAAGAGTTTCCCTTAAAGAGTTTAAAGCTGTGACATCGACGGTCCATCAGATGCTAAAATTCCCGACTCCCTATGGGGTAGGGGAAGTGCAAGGTGACCAGACCATAGCGCGAGAACGTTACTTCAACTCGGCCGAAGAGAGAGAGGCCCATAAAAGGGCAACCACCACTTATAGCATTGATACGCTTGACCCAAGAGATGAGACAAAATTAAAGAAGGGTGAGGCCGCAAAAGAGGTAGAATCCATCGTCCTCAATGAGGACGAGCCGAAAAAAACCATCCAGGTCGGCAAATCCCTAAAGACAGAAATCAAGGAAGAGCTGATAAAATTCCTCAGGAAGAGGGAGAGTGTCTTCGCATGGAGTCACGCAGACATGCCCGGCATCGACCCTGAGGTTGTGAGTCACAAGCTCAACGTGACCAAAGATGCCAGGCCTATCAAACAGAGATGAAGAGTCTACTCCAGGGATAAGTACGACGACATCCACAAAGAGGTCAAAAAATTAGAAGAGGCTGAGTTTATAAGAGAAGTCACATATCCGGAGTGGTTATCGAATGCATGCCCAAGGCCAATGGGAAGTGGAGAATGTGTGTTGATTTCACTGACCTAAACAGGTCTTGTCCAAAAGATAGCTATCCCTTACCTCGGATAGATCAGATGGTGGATGCTACAGCAGGACATGAGCTCATGAGCTTCATGGACACGTATTCAGGCTACAACCAGATCTTCATGGATGCTGAAGACTCAGAGAAGACAGCCTTCATTACCGACAAAGGGACGTACTGTTACAAAGTGATGCCCTTCGGCCTGAAAAATACAGGGGCAATATACCAGCGTCTTGTGAATAAGATGTTCGAAGAGAAAATAGGTAAGACTATGGAAGTTTATGTAGACGATATGCTAACGAAGAGCTTGAAAGCTTGCACTCATGTAGCAGATCTCGAGAAGACCTTCGATATTATTTACTCATACAGAATGAAACTCAACCCCACGAAGTGTGTCTTCGGAGTAGGAAATGGGAAGTTCCTAGGATTCATCGTCAACCAGAGAGGGATTGAAGCGAACCCTGAGAAAATCAAGGCTTTGCTTGACATGAAGACACCGAGGAGTATCAAAGATGTCCAAAGACTTATGGGGAGAGTGGCTTCACTTAACAGATTTATTTCTAGGTCAACGGACAAGTGCCTTCCATTCTTTAAGGTGTTGAGAAAGGCCTTCCAGTGGGACGAAGAGTGAGAAAAAGCTTTCAACCAGCTCAAGTCTTACTTGGGGTCTCCCTTATTCACTACACCAAAATGGCCAAAATGTCACCTTTCAGTTGACCACCCTTGTCAAGGTCATTGACCGTGACAAAAAAAACACGCTTTTTATGTCACGGTCATTGACCTTGACACGACCGTGATAAAAAATTATCACGGTCAATGACCGTGACAAGGTCGTGACAAATTTACTTGTCACGGACTTGTCACGGTCATTTACCATGACAATTCTTTAAATAATTGTCACGTTCAATGACCTTGACACGACCGTGACAATATTTCCAGCAAAAACCCTTTCCCCCTTCTTTTTTCCCTCCCTCCGTTCCCTCCCTCTCTCTCTCTCTCGACGCTGCTCTCTCTCTCTCTACTTTCAGGTTTAATTCTCTCTCTCTCTCTCTTCCATTTATATATATGTTTGTGTGTATATATATATGTGTATGTGTGTATATATGTGTGTGTGTGTATGCGTGTGGGGGGTGGGGCAGGGTGGGGGTAGGGGTGGGGAAGGGTGGGGGTAGGGTGGGGGTAGGGGTGGGGCAGGGTGGGGGTAGGGGGTGGGGCAGGGGGTAGGGGTTAAAAATATAAATAAATAAGTAACTTTCTATAAATTTCCAAAAATAATATCCAAAAATGTAAATGTAAATAATATCCAAAAATAATATCCAAAAATATAAATGTAAATAATATCCAAAAATATTGGATAACAATTTATTTTCATTCAAAATAAATAAGTAATTTTCTACAAATTTCATAAAAAAATGAAGGCCGACTTAATATGTGATTTAAGTGTGAAATAATCGCTATATACTTATACTAATGGAGAAAAAAACCATATATGGCGTTTTTTGTTGACTTTATATGGTGAAATAATCACATGACTTTATATCCATCAAATAAAAGCATGAAACTAAAAAACTACAATAAGGGTCAAAATGGCATCCGAAGTTGTTAAAAGCATGAAAAATATAATATTTTTTAAGATTTGTGGTGAATAACTAAAGTTAAAAAAGTATTACTTTAGTCATTAAATTACTTTTTGAATTCGGGCGATGCGCATAAATTTGTAGTAATTGTCTTATAATAAAGATCAATTAGTCTATGTTGTTGAAAAATTTGATCAAATTGGTGAGCCCTTCATATTTTAAAAATGTTGATTTTATTAACTTTTCTTTCTATACACACCTAATTATATTTAAAGTTTAATAAAATAGGAGTTATAGAAAGAAAATTGGGGTTTCCATAATCTTACTTTGTCACAATTAATTTATAGGCCTCAAAGTTATTTTATCACTCTTAGTTTATATTTGTGATAATACTTTATTAAAGATTTTTATGAGAACTTGTTATACTAGAACTTAGATGAACACTAAGTGATGAAAATAGTCCTTAAAATTGAAAATTAAATAAAGTTTATAAAAGTAAAGATGCTGGTAATACATCAAAGATAAATTAATAAGGACTAAATAACAAAACGTGTTCAAGTGTATAACAAGAAAGAAAATGTGGTATTTAGACTCGGTAAAATTCTTAAAGTAATGTTAAGGGACTAAAAAACCCAAGACAACTAGCCAGTAAGTCACGGACCGAAAAATTTATGACGGGTGATGAAAGCCCGTAAACATGTTGGGGGTGGGGGTGGGGTATGATTTATAAAAAGCACAAAACAATAGTAGAAATTCAATACCTGAAATTAACATTGAGATTATTTTAAATAGACAGTCACTACTGTGTGTGTGTTTAAATTGAAAGAAGATATGAGAATTTTATTAAAGATTTTTATGAGAACTTGTTATACTAGAACTTAGATGAACACTAAGTGATGAAAATAGTCCTTAAAATTGAAAATTAAATAAAGTTTATAAAAGTAAAGATGCTGGTAATACATCAAAGATAAATTAATAAGGACTAAATAACAAAACGTGTTCAAGTGTATAACAAGAAAGAAAGTGTGGTATTTAGATTGGGTAAAATTCTTAAAGTAATGATAAGGGACTAAAAGACCAAAGACAACTGGCCAGTAAGTCACGGACCGAAAAATTTATGACGGGTGATGAAAGCCCGTAAACATGTTGGGGTGGGGGTGGGGTATGATTTATAAAAAGCACAAAACAATAGTAGAAATTCAATACCTGAAATTAACATTGAGATTATTTTAAATAGACAGTCACTACTGTGTGTGTGTTTAAATTGAAAGAAGATATGAGAATTTTATTAAAGATTTTTATGTGTGTGTGTGTGTAATTCTCACTTTATTAATGCCAAACCCGACTCTCTTATAAGATATGCATATTGTGATAATATTATATCTGTACTAATAACATTTTTTTGCAGCAAATGTCTCCTTCAGATATTAAGGCGAAGATGATGATGCTGCTTATGATGATGTCGTCTGGGGTCGGTGATAGTGAAGGCGACGAGGGCTCTTCCCCCCCTAAGCTCCCCAAATATCGGAAATATGGGATTACCCTCGAGAACAAATCGGAGATATTAGCGAGATCCCTCGTTCTGGTAAAGACGGTCATCGGCCCAAGGTTTATGAGTTGGAAGGAGGTGCCATATGAGCTCAAGTTAGTTGTTTGGGCGGCACTACAGGTAATATATTTATATTTATATTTATATTTCAATTTCAATTTCAATTTCAATTTTAATTTCAATTTCAATTTCAATTTCAATTTCAATTTCAATTTCAATTTCAATTTCAATTTCAATTTCAATTTCAATTTCAATTTCAATTTCAATTTCGATTTCGATTTCATATTTATATTTATATTTATATTTATATTTATATTTATATTTATATTTATATTTATTCGCAACTAACATTGTATTTGTTGGATAGGAACAATTCAACTTGGATCCAAAGCTACGCGATCCCGTGTTGGAGCAGATTAGGGAGCAACTCAAGTTGTGGAAAAAAAATATGCGGGCACGGTACTTTGGAAAAACACGAGAGTCGATTATCCAATGGCATGAATCCGTCCCCCCCCAAGGAGCCGATCTCATTGGCACAATGGCAGAAGTTCATTGACAATGAGATCGAGGATCAACTATTGGCATCTCGCCAATCGGGGAGGGAAAATCGGACAAAAAAGACGGACGAGCACTATTCTGGCCGGACCTCTTACGTCGTGATGGAGCATAGGATGAAGGTAAGATTTAATTTTTATATAACTACAGAAATATATTATTCTTCATTATTTTACTTTGCGGGGTCGATACTAATTTTACTTTACTTTATTTTATTTCAGGGGGTAGGGAGTGGGCCAGGGGGTAAGCCACATAGGCTCGATACTTATGTGGCTCTTTGAACGAAGAAGGGGAAGGACAAGGAGGTGTCCCCGAGCGTCGCGACCAAGATTGTAAGTAATCCGACAATTTAATTTTTGTTAATTACGTTATAATTTTTTAATTTACTTATTTGACTAATCATATGCTTTTTGTCGTTTCAGGCAAAGCTTAAGAAAGTGCATGAGTCGCAGTCTGATGTCGACAAGGCATATTTGTCCACAGATGCACTCAGCCAAGTGCTTGGCTCTGATCGCAAGGGGAGGACAAGGGGGGTGAGCTCGCGGGTGACCAAATCTAGATTCATCGGATTGGAGACGAGCGACACCGGATTGGCTTGAACGGTGGATTCACACGACGCGAAGCTGTCCCGTTTGGAGGCGACGGTCCAAGATATGTACGCATTCATGAAGCGTACATTGGGCGAAGACCGTAAAGGGAAAGGGAAAGGAAAGGAGAAGGCGATGGAGGAGGAGGTGCGGGAAGACGAGGCGCAGGATGACGAGGATGTGGACCTCGCTGCTTCATCACCGACATGTTCGTACTTCGATGATCCACTTCCCTATTTGGCGCCCTTCAACAGACCAATGTCGACACTTGGTTGACCGAGCGTGTTCATATTGGACGTATATGATGGCCAGCGGATAGGGAGGGGGTTGAGGGACCCGAATATCGTCCAGGGTAGAATGGTTCATGGACGTGCGCTTCAAGAGATGGAGTCCAGGGTGCTCGCCACGCATGTCATACCCGGGAAGGAGAACTCCCTATTGTGGTTGCGCGAACAATAAGGCACGACGTATATTAGTGGGTGCGTAAATTCGTATGTCGTGTGGCCTACTCACCTCCTCAGTTTTCACAATACACCAGACATGTAGTGACATTGTTTTGAATTGAATTGTTATAAGTTTGAATTGAATTGTTTTAAGTTGTTACATTTGAATTATATCATGATGCATATTGTCTCTATTTGAATAGATATTTGCATTATATTTAGTTTGTTTGGATATATGATGTTTGGAACAGGTACAGCGTTGCTATAACAGGTACAAATATACTGCTGGGCAGTGGCAGTGGCCATACTGCCCAACAGATTTTTTTAAAATTCTGCCCAGAATTGTCACGATCATTGGCCGTGACAAGTCCATGACAAAAAGTTGTCACGGACGTGTCACGACCATTGAGCATGACAATTTTTTTTTAAAAAGGGCAACGGCTTTGTCACGGTTTATAACCGTGACAAATGTGTCACGATTTATAACCGTGACAAATGTGTCACGGTCATTGACCGCGACACGACCGTGATAAAAAAAGTTATCTCGCCTCGAAATGTCACGTTCATTGACCTTGACAAGTTGGATTTGTCAGGGTCAATGACCTTGACAATAATGAAGATTTGGTGTAGTGAATGCTATCTCGGCCTGTAATAGGAGAGAAATTGTACGTGTATCTGGCAGTCTCCGAATCAGCCATCAGCGCAGCCATAATACGGGAAGACGCTGGGATCCAAAGGCCTGTGTATTTCAATAGTAAGGCCCTTCAAGGGGCTGAACAAAATTACCCTCGCATGGAAAAGTTAGCTTACGCCCTGATACATGCTTCGAGGAAGATGAAGCCTTACTTTCAAGCCCACTCCATGGCTGTCCTTACCGACTCCCCACTAAGACAGGTCCTACATAAACCTGAAAAGTCTGGGAGATTGATGACTTGGGCCATTGAGTTGGGGGAGTGTGATATTACTTACCAACCTACGACAGCCATCAAAGGGCAAGCTCTCGCAGACTTTGTTGCTGAGTTCACATGGGAAAAGGCCGAGGCAGAGAATGACCTAGAGGGTGTGGAGAAGACAAACCGTGGTATCTTCCGGAATTAAGAAGAGACGGCACCAAATGTCTCCCGTGATCAGGAAGAGACGGCACCAAACGTCTTTCGAGATCAGGAAGAGACGACACCAAACGTCTTTCGGGATCAGGAAGAGGTCGCATCCAACAAGGCCAGGAGCAGAGTCGCGGAGAACGAGGAAGATCGGTACCACTTCAAACAAGGAGTTATATCAGAAGGGTCCTTCTCATCAGATACAGACATTTGGAGTCTTTTTGTTGATGGTTCCTCCTGTGACAGTGGAAGCGGTGTAGGGCTGATACTTTCAGCCCCTGATGGTGCCAACATTGAGTACGCTTTGAAATTTAACTTCCACGCTTCTAACAACGAGCCCGAGAATGAGGCCATGATAGCAGGTCTCTCATTGGCAAAGACTCTTCGTGTAAGGCGACTCCTACTCCACAGCGACTCAAGGTTAGTCGCCAATCAAGTATTGGGGGTCTATGAGGCCAAAGATGAAAGGATGGCCAAGTATTTGAAGAGGGTGAGTGTGATGTTAGAATATTTCGAAGAGATAAAACTGAAGAGAGTTCCCCGGTAAAGTAATAGCCACGCAGACGTTTTGGCAAGGTTGGCCTTGGCGACGAAGACAGACGTCAGAAGGACAGTTCCGATCGAGATCTTAGAGAAGGCGACCATCGAGGAAGAAGAGGTATATAACCCTTGTCACAATTTAAACCTAGGAGACTCATGGATGGACCCCCTCATCAGATATATCAGAGAAGGAGAGCTAAATGAGTCCAAGCTAGAGAGGAGGAAATTGAGATATAGGGCTGCCAAGTTCTCGATGACAGGAGATGTCTTGTACAAGAAGTTATTTCTATTACCTCTCCTCAGATGTGTGCATCCCACAGAAGTTCCCCAGATCTTACAGGAAGTTCATGAGGGTTATTGCTCTAGCCACATAGGGGGAAGACCCTTAGCCAAAAGAATCATCACACAGGGGTACTGGTGGTCAACCTTGTCCAAATACGCTGCAGCATACGTGAGGAGGTGTGATAAGTGTCAAAGATTCGCCACTATTCCTCACCAACCTCATCAAACTATGACGTCAATTACCTCCCCATGGCCATTCGCAGTATGGGGGATTGACTTAGTAGGACCCCTACCAAGAGCTGCCAATAGTTATCGATTCTTGATAGTTTCCATTGACTACTTCTCAAAGTGGGTGGAGGCAGAGCCGATGATAACAATCACAGAGCAGAAGACATTCCAATTTATTTTCAGGAACACCATATGCAGATATAGTCTCCCAAACACTCTCATCTCGGATAATGGGACCCAGTTCAAGAACTCCTCTTTAGAAAAGTACTGCCTAAGAGTTGGGTTAAAGCAATTCTTCTCATCTCCTGGCCGACCTCAGGAAAATGGACAGACCGAGGTCACGAACAGAACAATTTTTGATTGAATCAAGAAGAGGTTAGAAGATACGAAGGGAAGATGGACTGAAGAGGTCTACGTTGTATTATGGGCTTACAGGACCACGACAAGGACACCTACAGGAGAAACCCCTTTCATGCTTGCACATGGATCTGAGGCCGTCATACCAATAGAGGTGGGGCTCCCTACTCACAGGGTTCAGACCTATGACCCTGATAAAAATGGGGAGGAGAGGAGGCTAGACCTAGATCTAATTGAAGAAAGAGGATAAGATACAGAGGTCAGGCAAGCAGCCTACCAACAGAGGGCAGTGAAATTCTACAACCAGAGGGTGAAGTCAATACCCATCGCAGTGGGAGACTTAGTGCTAAAGAATACCTTACAGAAAATAAACAAGCTCCATCCAAACTGGCATGGTCCCTATAAAGTGACAGAAGAGGTTGTGCCCGGCACTTACAGGATAGAAAATCTAGAAGGGGAACCTTTCGCTAATCCATAGAATGATGATCACCTAAAGAAGTATTACATATGATGTTGCAAAGAGTTTATGTAAATGTACCATCTTATTGTGAAGAGGTTATTAATAAAAGATCAGTTCCCATGACGATTCTTGCTACATTGTGCACTTATTCCAGAAATTATGAGGATAACATCTTAAGTGATGACCTCAGACCTTCATAACACCATTCAGTGGTGACAAGGTCTGAGATCAAACACCATAATGGGATGACCTCAGACCCTTAACATCATTAATTTGGTGAGATTAATTATGAGGATAACATCTTAGGTGATGACCTCAGACCTTCATAACACCATTTAGTGGTGACGAGGTCTGAGCTCAGACACCATAATGGGATGACCTCAGAGCCTTAACATCATTAATTTGGTGAGATTAATTATGAGGATCACATCTTCGGTGATGACCTTAGACCTTCATAACACCATTCAGTGGTGACGGGGTCTGATCTCCGACACCATAATGGGACGACCTTAGACCCTTAACATCATTAATTTGGTGAGATTAATTATGAGGATCACATCTTAGGTGATGACCTCAGACCTTCATAACACCATTCAGTGGTGACGAGGTCTGAGCTCAAACACCATAATGGGATGACCTCAGACCCTTAATATCATTAATTTTGTGAGATTAATTATGAGGATAACATCTTAGGTGATGACCTCAGACCTTCATAACACCATTCAGTGGTGATGAGGTCTGAGCTCAGACACCATAATGGGATGACCTCAGACCCTTAACATCATTAATTTGGTGAGATTAATTATGAGGATCACATCTTAGGTGATGACCTTAGACTTTCATTACACCATTCAGTGGTGACAAGGTCTGATCTCAGACACCATAATGGGATGACCTCAGACCCTTAACATCATTAATTTGGCAAGATTAATTATGAGGATCACATCTTAGGTGATGACCTCAGACCTTCATAACACTATTTAGTGGTGACGAGGTCTGAGCTCAGACACCATAATGGGATGACCTCAGACCCTTAACATCATTAATTTGGTGAGATTAATTATGAGGATAACATCTTAGGTGATGACCTCAGACCTTCATAACACCATTCAGTGGTGACGAGGTCTGAGCTCAGACACCATAATGGGATGAACTCGGACTCTTAACATCATTAATTTGGTGAGATTAATTATGAGGATCGCATCTTAGGTGATGAACTTAGACCTTAATAACACCATTCAGTGATGACGAGGTCTGATCTCAGACACCATAATGGGACGACCTTAGACCCTTAACATCATTAATTTGGTGAGATTAATTATGAGGATCACATCTTAGGTGATGACCTCAGACCTTTATAACACCATTAAGTGGTGACGAGGTCTAAGCTCAGACACCATAATGGGATGACCTCATACCCTTATCATCATTAATTTGGTGAGATTAATTATGAGGATAACATCTTAGGTGATGACCTCAGACCTTCATAACACCATTCAGTGGTGACGAGGTTTGATCTCAAAAACCATAATGGGATTAACTCAGACCCTTAACATCATTAATTTGGTGAGATTAATGATGAGGACGACATCTTAGGTGATGACCTCAGACCTTTATAACACCATTCAGTGGTGACGAGGTCTGAGATAAAACACCATAATGGGATGACCTCAGACCCTTAACATCATTAATGTGGCGAGATTCATTATGAGGATATGACCTCAGACCCTTATAACATCATTTAGTGGTGACTGGGTCTGAGGTGAGACTAGTAATTGAGTTTAAATAGACTATTGCAATAATACTTCAAGAGTTGAAATATCACATGACAAACATTCAATAAAATAAATAAAGAAGATGATCCTCCTCAGAGATTGACATATTCAGGGGTTACAAATATTCAGAGGTTACAAGATTCAAAAAATGATTCAACCATGTTCATTCAGAGATTACAAATGTTTAGGGGTTATAAATAAGCTTCACAATTGAATTCAAGGGTTTGAGGGGGGAATGATGGTGTCTTCGGCCTGGTCATGCTGGACGACATTGGTCACCTCGATAATTTCATCATTGTGGTTTGCCCCTCCAACCTCTGTGCCATCCAACGTTGCAGTCTCAGCAGGTGCGGCAACCTCTTCCTCAACCTCCTGAAGGGCCTGGTCAAGCTGAGGATTACCAAAGCCAATGCCTAAGAAATCAGAGGTTTTCAAAGTTCCAGCCTCCTTTTCCTTGGCAGATGCCCACTTGGTTGTAGCTTTGATACCTCTCTAGAGGTATTCAAAGCCAAAGCTCATAAACTCATCAGAAGTTTTGTATTCAGCTGTTATCCCCTTAGAGGCATCATCGAGGGTTGCCTTCATAGCCGAGTTGACCTTCTGCTGCAGAACGTCGTCCTTGGCCTTCAAAGCCGCAACATGGTCCTTCTTAAGCTGAGAGATCTCCTTCTCCAGCCCCTTCACCTTCTTCTCAGACTCACCCAACTCATATTTCAGGTGATTAATTTCTGCATTCAGAGTGCTTTGCATCTTCTCAGCCTCTTGACCCTTCTGGATGAGGGGCAACTTCCTCAGAGTCCAGTTGGAGAGGTAGTGCATAGCTACCAGACCCTGAAGATTTTGTGATCATGAATAAGTTGGAGAAAAATCAAAGGTTACACTTGGAAATTACAAAGAAATATGAGGTCATACCTGAATGGATCTGTGGATGCCGAACTCAATCAGCAAGGGAGTATCCAGTGATCGAAAGAAACGCTTGTCGACCTCGGTCATTGTAGAGCCAAAGGCATCCAGGGCCTACAGACTGTGGGCGACGATGCTATCAGTAATCTTCAATTGCTCTAGACGAGCCGATAAGGCATCTTTTTGAAGAGATTGGGATGGCAGAATCAACGCTCTTTTTCTTCTGCCTCTGATCCTCAGGGGCATGTTTAGTAGGAGCCCTCTTCTTCGTGGCTTGGGTATTTGGGGCAGAGGGAGCCGGAGCAGGAGTATTAAGACCTGCCTTCTTTACGAGCCTTGTCAAGCTAGGTGCAACCATTTCCCAAAGATTGTCTGAGATATCCTTTGGGCGCTCTACAAAATTGAAAGGTTTGAGTTAGAAGATCAGACATGAATAAACTCATAGGTTCAACATGGAATAAAAAATGCTTACCGAACTCGGCAAGAGGACTTCCACCTAGGTTGATCTCAGAGAGGTAGTGGGGGGTCATCAAGTGTTTGAATTTTACGAGAAGACCATGCATCCCCTGATCTTGAAGGTCTTTCACCTTCTGAAGATTCTGCAGGCTCAGACTAGGGTCGACCCTCGCAGACATTGTGACTTTACCCCATCTCTGGGGCATCCTCGGCTCTAGCAAGGACGAGGGAACACATGGACCAAATTCCCATGGCCCAGAAGCGAAAAAGTATTGAGGCTTCCAATTGTGGTTGGAAGTCTGAGTTATTTGGAGCATCTTTTTCTCAGGCTTCCGCGCAACAAAATGATAGTAGATCGGATGATTTTTAGCAAAGGAGGGAACATAACAACAAACAAAGACCTGAACTGGAAGGTCTGAGTGGTGGATAGCCCTCCACAAGACTATGGCCCCTATTATGACCATCTAAGCGTTAGGGGACAGTTAGGAAGGGGTCAAATTGATAAAGTCAAGGATGGACCTGATAATGGGATGGATGGGCAAACGAAACCCTAACTTGAACATCTACTCGTACAAGAAAATCTCACCATCTCGGCCATTGTAGGCCTTCTCTTCCCTCATAGGTCTCCTAAGCTTTATGGAGGGGCTGATGGAGTACAGATATTTGAAGTAAAGAAGGTCTACCTCAGTAACAGTACTCTCGATCTCGACCGCCTCAGAGACGTCGACATCACTCTCAGCGTCATCATCGTTGTCATTATCTTGCTCAACGTCGGCCGAAGCAGACGTTGGTGGATTACTCGAGAACCTCTTAGCGAATTCAGCCCCGGTGACGGCCGACATAGGAATGGCGTCGAGTATGGGTGGAATAGAAACACTCGGCTCGACAATCTCAACCTTTGAGGAAGAGGACGAGGTGCTTGAATTATTATGGATGAGGCCCGGTTAGAGACTTCGGCTTGATCAGGGGCCTGATCTTGCCGAGTTGTGAAGTCCATGGCCTCTCGGAAGGAATCCACAGACATAGGGTCTGAGGTTGAAGACTCAGACTCAGACATCGGCACTGGTTCGGTAGGGACCTCTGTTTGGCTAAATGGCTCTAATGGATCAGGACATATCACCTTCAGGGGTCGTGGTCTAAGAGGGAATTCTTGTGACCTACGAGCCTCCTCTCGTGCTCTCTCTATTTACCTAATTTTTTCTAAAATCTTCTCTCTGAGAGAAGGGAACACCTCAAGAAGTTGGTAGACGGGTCTGAACATCATAGGCAGACACTATAATTTAAAGATCAAACTGCCCAAACTTAGCAAGAAAAGTTCGCCTGAAACTATGGTGGTCTCACCGGAAAACTCAGAAATTCACCGAAAAATAAAGAAGTAAGGGAAAAAGCAGAGAAAATGAAGACAAATAAGAGGAAGAAGATACCTGAAGACAAAACGATAAGGGAAAGCGAAGAAAATGAGAGGAAATCACCACCAACGACTTCTGAAGCGAAATCGTGAAGAAAATGCCCTTGAGAGAGAAACTGCTGGAGTGAAATCGTGCCAGGAAAGAGAATTGAGGAAGGAGGGAAAAATGAGGGTCCAAACCCTTAAATATGCAGGCACGTTTCCCAAGGCCCATCATTGCCTTGGGAGCCCCAAAGGGCGGCTGACAACACATGCTTGCCAAGCAAGTCACACTTCAACATTGGATAAGTGTCAAACGAACATTAGCTCATAGGAGAGAGGCCTCGGAGGTCTAGAGATCCCATAGTCGCCTGCTCTCACATGTAACTAAGGGCTGGGGGGTGATTGATATGCCCCAAGTGTGACCTCGTCTCAAAGACACCAACCTTGGTCGAGAATGTAGCCTACGCTGGAAAAGCCTTGGGTCCGTGATAATAACTCTCGGCCATAGAAGGGTCAGCTCAGGCCGACACTACCACCAGCCACGTCATGGGTGGCACTGCATGTAACACAAGGGTCAGTGGGAATGGAACCCTCGACCAGATGTGGGCCGAGCTCGTAAGAAGCCTCCTACTAGGGTTAACATAATTAAGATATCGGTTAATGCTCCAAGCATATGCCAGCTCAACCTCGGCCCATGCCGACCCCTATCCATTGTTTCGGCTGAACTTAAGCCGAGACCTTCATGGCTCATCTCAAATTAAACGAGCCACTAGACTTATCAACCTCAGCTTCTCCCAGGCTGAGGTCATGACCAAGCACTTTAGCCGAGCACCTATTGACATGGATAAGGACACGTGGACACATATCAGTTATAACAAATCATTCCCCACACGTGGGGAGAATATTTCGTCATCATTCTCTACATGTGACAGTGACAGATGCCTTCTCCATATTGGCTAAATTAACACACACATGCTCATTGCATGCATGGGGGGAACATTATACCCCCTAGGGACTATATATAGAGGTCATCCTCTACCTTGTAAAGGATTCGAAATTAGCAACCCTAGCTGAAACTCTGTTCAAATATACAGTAGAGAGAGAAAGCTTAAGAGATTGTATCCATGGCCATTGGAGCCCTCATACAGTGATACACATCATACACTTGCATAGTGGACGTAGGCCTGATTGGCTGAACCACTTATATTCCGGTGTTAATCCTCTTTTCCTCATTTCCTTCTACTATATGTGTATACCTTCTATATACCTTTATCCTGCCATTGTTGACATTGAATTGAGCTTACAAACACCTTGAAGGGTGGTGCTATTTCCAGCATCATCATCGACCATCCACCATGAGCTCACACAAGTATTTCCCCCAAGGGTGTGCACCAGTTACTCGAGGCGCGTAATGCCCCAATGGAGACTCTGCTCGGGATAAGTAAAGAAAAACAAACTGTCTTTATGCTTCCTTTATAATATACTCAATATCACTCCCCTGTATGACTACTTTACTTAAATTTTAGAATTTTTTAGGGATCTTAGTTTTAGATTGCCTCATAACGTAGTTACGTGCTTAGGTCCCCATGTACATCATTGTACATTTTTCTAAACATATAGGTGCACATGAAGGATCGTACAATAAAGTAAACCTCAAATTATGTGAAAATAAAGATTATTTGTTGTGCATCATGCACTACATACTCTTGATTTTTATATTGTTTAAACCCTATACCCTCGAGACCAAAAGCGGTTAATCAAGAGTAAGTTCACAACTTAAAATTTTCTCTTCACCCAAAAAGAGGCTCGTATATCAAAAAGTCACTTCTCCCTAAGGAAAGTTACTACTTTAGAGAATTCACTTCCTCACGCGAAGTTCATACTTTTAAAAATTCGCTTCCCCAGAAGGCGAGTCACCACTGAATTTTCACTCTTTTTGCCACCCATCTGGTATATCGAGTAACTTCTCTTGATACCAAAGTATCGGTAACAGGGAACGTTTGAAGTTTTTTAGTTTTTGGGTATATCAAATAAGCTTTCATAACTATTCAGTACTAGGTTAAAGTGGTTTCACACATACCTTAAAGTTTTTTCACTCCAAGAAGCCCGATATATCATGGTCCATGGCAATGAAAAGCGATCCACTTATCATTAAGTCACATCGCCCATTTTGCATAAAGAAAAAATCTCCAGGAAAACAGATACTTACGGGCCATTCACTTGGACGAAAATTTTCAAAAAATTGTTAGACGGTTGGAGATTGGTCCAAAACTCCTTATATTCCAAGCCGAAGGCCTTCCCATTTTTAATGGAAGATAAATAATAAATATTCGTAAGTTATCACCCGAAAAAGATTTTCCTTACATTGGATTCCTTTACCCATTTTTTGTTGTGACAAAATAATAAACCGCAGTATATTACTTCCTCCATCCTCGCATAAAAAATAAGAGCTTATCCCGGTTTACCTGAATCTAACGGGGCTCTATTAAGTTCTTCCCCTCAGAAGATACTATCCAACAAAAAATACAAAAAATAAAATATCGTCCACATAATGTTAATAGATATAAAAAATTGCATTAAAAACATCAAGCATATGTGAGTCCTTATCCCCTTATGTATTGTCCTTCTGTTAGTGCTTCTGTCTGTTAAAACCTAAAAAAAAGGGCCTCAATTTTTTCTCGAATTGCTATCCTCAGTAGAGAAATCACATTAAGTTCTTACCCAGGAAACCCGATTTCATGCTCTATGTGACCAATTAGTTTTTATTAGTGAGCTTCCCATCCAGGACTATCAATTCTGATCCATAGTAAGCTCCATGTCTACCAAAGAATATCAAGTTCCAACCATAATAAACTAGATTTTAAGACACCTCAAGAACATTTCTGCTTCGCAGAATACCATGCGGACTGAGATTAGGGCACTAGGACTATAAAAAATTCTCTTACAAGAGGCCACTACTACGATCTAATCTGAAGAGAACGTACTTCCTCCTCCCATCTCCAGCACTAGAACACTAGATGTGGTTGCTACTGAAGAAGTACCAACTAATCCCCAGGATTCGCCTGCATCAATATTGGCACCGACTCCTCCACAAACGTCGACGCCCCTTGCTTCCAAGTACTATATTCCCCATACGGATACTTTAAACTCAATAATAAGTACCCTGAGTACCCACACACCGCCTTTCAAGGCCCCCGCAATTCGAATCTGTAGCTCCCCTACCAGTCGATGAAACTGTTCCCCTATCTCCAAATGAGGATATAACGCAAGTCCAATCTGAATCCCATTTCCTTTAGGAAGCCACCAGTAAGATGAAAACTACTAGTGAGCTGACGAACATCAAGAAGATGGACCTTTGTCCTGAAGCCCGGTTGCCAAAAAAATTCAAGATGTTAGTCCCAAAAGCACACAAAGGACTGTGCCCCCAGTCGTTCACTTATCTAATTACCACCTTAAGATGTAGTTCCAAAACGTAAGCATGGGATTTCCAGAGAGTATGTTATCTTACACTCTGTTCGGAGGAGCCCTTAACTGGTATATGGGACTGAAATATAAGGGGACATCCTAAACATGGGATGATGTATGTCGTGATTTCCTAAAGAAGTATGAATATAATGAAGAACTTATCATCACCCATAATACTTATAAATACGGAAGAGAAGGGAAAGACAATTGGCACTTTCATAATTTACTGGAGAAAGAAAGATGATTAGATGGTTAACTGTATCCTAGGAAATGATCAGATAGAGATTGTGATTAGGAACTTCTGAGCGGAAGTACATAATGAACTTGGGCTCACGTGTATCCCTAATTTCTAAGAACTCAAGCACACGGGGTGTAAGATTGAGGAAAGTTTTACTGCCATAACTACCAAACCTACTGAGAAGCCTCACTGAGATTCAAATTTGTTCTTCACCTGTAAGAACTTACCTGGAGCTTCTACATTGCACATAACCACCCATGTGGTTAGTCCGGAACTGGAATCACACCTAATTACCAATACTTCTCGAGCTACAATAGTTACCCCTCCGCCTTTCCCTCTAGGACCCCTCCCATAAACTATCAAGACATGTCTCCTTCCAAAGAGTTTAAATCTTGTCCTAGACAACTCACTGATCTTCAGGCTCCCATATTCCATCCTGAAAATGGGTGGTCACTTGAGACCTCTTAACTCTAGACCACCCCTGCATTCCCACACGAGAGCTGGCGAGCCAACTCCCATTGCGAGTTCCACTATGGACCTAGCCATGTTATTGATAATGGTTGGGCCATGTGGTTTGACATCCAAGACCTCATTGACGCCAGGAGCCTCATCCCATTTAAGACAAACGTAACTAACAAGACGTTACCATATCATCCCAACATCGACCCTAAAGCCTTGTCTAAAACTCCCATTTCAAACACCGACCCCTCCACCCTGATAGTCCCCATTATAAAAATCGAGGATGATGACACATTCTTAATTCAAAACATCCACCCCTCTGGGCACACCATAACCCGCCTTAAAGATCATCGCCAAAACTAGTCCCACAATTGATATATGTGTAAGGAATTATTTTCAATTGAGTTAATTTGATTTGGATTTATTTCGTGTTTGGATAAAATCGTTTGTGTCATAGATTGGGATGTGTTAATGTTAGTCCTTCATGCTTGTAATGTGTGTTTGAAGACCTTAGTGGCTAAGCTAAAGCGACATCGAGTACACATTGGGTTTCATGATGAGTTTCATCTTCAACATTCAAGGGATCTCGATGAGGTATGAATACATGTTTATGTATGATTCCTGGATTTGTCTGGATTTTTTTTCAAAATATTGGTTGAGGCCTTTTTGTGAAAAAGAATTTTAGAAGATTTTTTTTTGTTTAAGTCGTTAAAAATGAGATCTTAAAGGTCGTTCACATGATGTTTCTAATGTCGTTTAAATGAGCTTCAAACGGGCTTCCCATGAGATTTTTCTGCTTGACAGAGAAATATCGTTAGATGGTCGTTCGATATTCATTTGATGGTCATTTAAACAAAATAAGTACTATTATTTTAATGAGTTTATGTTTTGTTCAAATGAGTTTGCGTACTTTTCGAACGAACCTACTATTTTTGTTTGAACAAGTTTTCCCCGCCTCAAAAATCACATTCTCTATATATAGGCATGCCCGAAACCTTTTTGTGTGTTTTTTAGTGAAAATAATTTTTAAATCAATATCCAAAAGCCTCCAAACCCTAGTTTACCCCCAATTTTGAGATCCAAGAATCCCATATTCATATGTCTATTTGAGATATCCGTTGTGTTGCACCATAATTGTTTTGTTCTTCATACGGTGAGAATTTTGAGTGGTGGAGACCGTGTTTCTTGTTGAACGATGGATGGACAAATCCCATGATAAATTAAAATTGGTGGGATATCGAGATGTGAGAAGCACCCGTATTGTGTGATTATTGGAAGACAATAAGTGATGATTGTGATGAAGGTCACTAGTAATGAGAAAGCGCGTCAAGGCTTAAAGGCGTTGAGTCTGTGAATAAGTCTAAGTCGTTCTTGTAAAATTTTCTCTACTGTAGTGAACTTGTGTGGTTGGGCCGTCCGAGGTTTTGCGTATTGTGAGTTTTCCTCATACATCATCATGTTATAATTTACTATTTTATTCTTGCTTATTCTCACCTAAATGAACACTTAGATCGAGACTAAAACTGGTAAATTGTTTAACACAACACTTGCTTTATTTGATGAAATTATAGAATTTGAAATATTAAAATTTTGTGTTTGTTTATGATACTCCGTATAACCTTAGGACGCAATTGGAGTTTCAAATTGGTACTAAAGCTGATTACTCTAGTTTGTTATGTTTGATCCCTATTTTTGTGAATGTTTAGGGTTTAGATGGACTTTAACTGAGATGGGAGTTTTGTTTCCCTACCTTCATTGTTTGATGGGACAAATAATCATATTAGAAGGTGCAGATGCAATTTTTCATAAAATCAGTCAACGAGAACGTTTCGAACTCGATTGAGGATGGGTGGACTCCTTCCATAAAAAGTGGTCTCTGAAAGCGATCAACTCTTAGACAACGATTGAAAAGACTGCCTCGACTTTTAATTCCAAGGGTGTAAATGTTATTTTTGCACTGTGACCACCGAAGAGTTTAAAATAATTATAAATTGAGAGAGCGCGAAGGATGCTTGGGATATTTTATATTCCACACAGGAGGGTATAAATAATGTTAGGGTATGTAAGTTACAAAATTTAACGACTAATTTTGAGACAATTAAGACGCTAGCGAATGAGTCTTTTGACGAGTTTTATGCCAGGTATTCAGATATTGTCAATTCCTTATTTAACTTAGGTGAGCCTATCCCCGAGCCTAAAGTTATGCAAAAAATCTGAAGGTCGTTACCTGAAAGATTTAACGACAAAAATAACAGTCCTAAAATTCCCTAGGGGGTGTCAACACTGTGAGAGTCCAAGAACTTATAGGTGATCTTTAAACCAATGAGATGAATACGTGTCATCCAAAGAAAAATGATGAAAAGAAAGATTAGGGTGTTGCTTCGAAAGCTCGAAAGGATGATTTTTCAGATTCTGATGGTGACGGTAAGCTTGATGCTGAAGAGATAGCTAGGTTTGATAGGAAGTACAAGAAGTTTCTAAACCTGAGTGAAGATAATAGTTTAAAAAAAAAACTAAGAACTTTAATGATCTTCGTATGAAAAAAAGGTATGGTCCTAAGAAGGTGGATGTCCGGGATAATTTTTTTGAGTGCCACAATGTTCTTCTCCGTGTCCTACTAGCCTAAGTAAGGAGGACAAGAAAACAAAGGTATACAATGCCACCCTTAGTGATAGTGAGTCGAAAGAGTAATGTGATTCCCCCATTAAGCATAACTACATTGCGTTCATGGCTAATTAAATCATCTTAGATGAAAAGTCTTCCATCTTTGAAGATGATCATTTTTATGGCGGTTCCGAGGTCTGGCCTTATTATTCTTAACTAAGGAACAATGAAAAAGTTGAAGAAGAAGATAATACAGAGAGTGAGGTTCAAGTGGCCTTTCGAGAGTTTTACACCGAGTCACTAAATTAATAAATGCCAACTTACATTTAGAAGATAAGCTGAAGGCACGTGCTATCTCTAATGATGATTCGAAATTGATCGAGGATATTACGTCACATGAGAAAAGTCTTAGGGAAAAGCTCGAGTATGTTGATGATGAGAGATATAACCTTCATGGTTTGATAGAAGTTTTGAAGAAGTATTCCCTTGAGTTTGAAGAGTCTGAGTGTTTACTTGAGTCTAGAATTGTGGAATTGGAAAAGAAATTGAGAGACTCGAGTCACATCAAATTTTATTTGGAATCTAGGTAAGAGAAACTATATATGATGATAGGCACTATCTAAGTTAAATATGATAGTTTTGGAATATGTTGCGATGATACAAATACTTCACCTACTAAAGCCAAGACTAATACTTTCACAAGAGCAAATATACTCAAGTTTGTGTCAGTCAAGTTTTAGTACTATTTATACTTTTGGGGTTGGGATTGAGTCTTAATGAACTTGACAATCCAGTTTCACAAGTGCAAAGATATTCAAGTTTGTGTCAGTCAAATGTCATTATTTTTTCCTTTTAGGGTTAGGATTGAGTCTTAGTGATCTTGACGACCCAGTAAGTTTTTTATTTTTTTGTGTTTTGTCCTGGAATAGCCAAATGGGGAGGTTTGTAAGGACAAATTTCCAATAGTGACAATTTGTATATTTTTTCTTTTTTCACATTTGGTCAAAACTGTTTATGTCATATGTTAGGACTTGTTTCAGTTTGTCCTTCAAGCCTGTGTTGTGTGTTTGAAGACTGTAGCAACCAAACTAAAGCAACATTGCGTACACATTGGGTTTTATGCTGAGTTTCGTCTTCGACATCCTAGGGATATCGATGAGGTATGAATACATGTTAATATTTTATCCATGGATTCATTTGAGTGTCATTTTCAAAATATTTTTTGATGCCTCTTCGTAAAAAGAATCTTGGAAGAAAAATACGTTTTCGTCTAAGTCATTCAAATTGAGTTTCTAAGGTCATTCGAATGAGCGTTCAAATGATATTTGGTATGTTGTTCGAATGATCTTCAAACGGACTTCCAATGAAAATTTTCTCATTGACAAAGAAATATTGTTAGATAGTCTTTCAAATGAAATAAATATTATCGTTCAAAGATTTTATGTATCGGATGAGTTTTGCGTTCTTCGTTAGAACGAACATACTACTTTCATTCGAAAGAGTTTCTGCCGCTTTAAAAATTGTGTTATTCATATATAGGCATGCTGGAAAAAAAAATTGTGCGTGTTTTTTGGTGAAAATTATTTTCCTATCAATTTCCAAAAGCTCCCAAACCTAGTTTATACCCAAGTTAGAGGTCCAAGAATCCCACATACAAATGAAATCTCCTTTGTGTTACACATAATTATTTTGCTCTTTATACTATGAGTGTTTGGAGATTGTGTTTCATATTATGTGATGGATGGTCCAGGACATTGATAAGTAACATCTGTTAGATACCAAGATGTGGGAAGCACCTGCATTATGTGGCCATTGGAAGGCGTCGAGTCTGTGAGTAATTTTAAGCCGTTCTTGTAAAATTGCCTATATGGTAGCTGAATTTTGTGTCTGGGCCGCCCAAGGTTTTTCTCGTTATGGGTTTTCCTCATACATTATCGTGTTGTTATTTATAGTTTTATTCTTTCTTATTCTCATCTAGATGCATGCTTCGGTCAAGACTAAAATTGGCAAGTTATTTAACACAACACTTGGTTTATTTGGTGCTTATAAAAAATTTGAAAAATTAAAGTGTGGTGTTTATTTATGATAATTTGTATAACCCTAGGGCGTAGCTGAACATTCAATATGACATTCTTCATCATGGCTACACACTTCCTGCAAACTAACCACTACTACCTGGACTTACTCCCGATCACATAATTTATAAATTCAAAAGAGCCTGGACTCCACACTCCTTCTCCAGAATAAATAGACCAATCATTTGAATGGTAAGAGATGTATAACAAATCCCTCTAAGCCACTGAGCATATTTCCTTCACAATACCAATCTAATCCTACAGATGGGGGAGAATCCACCTTTGAGGAAGACCTCTTTCCCCTCACAAATTCTAGAACCAATAGTAATGTCCACTCTCCCACTACTTCAAACAAATTCTTAACCAACTTTTTGGGAAATATTGAAGCGCTATTTTTACCTGTTGACAAACGAAAGAACCCATAGTTTGAACACCCCGATATACTTTACCCTAAGTACAGTTAGGTGAGAGGGACTAACAATTCAGGTCCAACAACATATGACATTGAAATATTGAGTTCTTCCCCAACTGCGATACAAAAAGGAAGAAAGGTGGAGAGTCTATGTCAGCCAAACAGATATCTCCTGGGAAGCCAAGATAAATGCCAACCTTGGTCCAGTCGAGTACGTCCTATTCCCAAGCCGAATTAGATAAAGGTGGAACCTACTTCACGAGAACCAAAGGGTCATGGTCAACCAGATTCTATTCTAAGCTTAGAACGACATCAACCATAGAATAACTGCCCAATTACTTCCTTAAGGGATCGCGACATAAGACTTCCCTCTAGGTACCATCCATTTAATGAGAAAAAACACTAAAGGTGAAATTGATCCTTCTCGACTAATAGGTTCAAAGCCTAGGCTCAACCCCACCATAAAAAACACTACCTTTGGCAAAATCGGAGCCAACCCCAAGACCTTCGGCCATACTACACCCACCTACTCGAGCAGGGCATTACATATTTATTTTACCACCTCTTGATAAACGAGGGAAAAACCTCCCCAAGATATGAAGATGAGTATGTCCACAACCCCAAATTTGGCAAATGATGACATAATGGGACTATTCCCTAAGGAAAGGGACTCAGACTCCATGAGCAAGGGCCCATATCCTTTAAAACTCCCACTATCCGAGATTACATGTTTGGAACCGGGTACAAATCTACCACAAAAGAGATTAACCTACTTGAGCAACATGAGCATCGGACCTGCCATATAAAAGATCGAGGTTACACTACAGATAATTTATAGCCAAGTCTTTTGTACGAAGGTCCACCACTCCAGTTATTCAACACCAAATAGGAACTCAGACACCCTAACATAGACATATACCAGAGCATCCAATCTACTGAATGGGGAGATTTACCCTTGGAAATATAGAACACCATCTGCGGGGCCATAAAAATCGATTTTACTCCTTTTGAAGTCAATTTTCCTATAAAAGATCTCGTCAATCCCTACAATGAGCTCGACATTCTCGTTATACAACTAGCATTTGACCTCTTTATACTTGGAGTGTCGACTTGGAGCCACCACTACATCAATGTAGGACTCAACAATGGGAAAACTTACCTCGTTGTCGCCCATATAGTTGACATAATCAAACTACAAGATGTGATGACCCATCGATGTCGTCTTCCACCAGAAGGTCCCCTTTACGGAGGTACTTATAAACTATAGAAATATAACTGGTCAACCTTGTTACCCCCATGACCACACATAGGGAACATTCGACAGTCTGTAGTATGTAGTGTTTGAACTGGCCCATGACAGATTATTTGAAGAGATCTCACCCTAGGGGACATAATACCCTGAGTACCGGTACTACTATGGCGACATCAACCACGAGATTGCCAACATCGTGAGAAAGATAAACCCAGAAGAACCTGAAACCTCCTCCAATAAAGAAGATCACTGGAACATAACCTCCGATAATGATATCTGGTCGAGCTTATCTATATATGTAGAATCATCAGCTAAAATGCTTGGTCGTACAGACGGACCAGTACTAGATATGGTAACAAAAATCCCCACCCATAACTTTGGCGTAGCAATATGATGGATAGATGAATACCTATCACAAGATACCTCTAAAAATCAGAACAAGGTTTCTAAAAGCCAGAAATATCCCCTTCATTGGACTTAATCGAAGTGATGGACTAAAATCCAACTCCGCCTACCACTAGCCCTACATCCTTGATTATCCTTCTACGCCATCTAGAGAAACCTAAATATGAAGCTTGGGATGAATACGTACTCTCTCCATACAAAGAAGTTGAATTCCTCACTGGGTCAGGTCAACACTCTACTCCTTCAAACCCATTTAGTAAGGAAAAGGTCGCGCCTAAAAAATTTATCACATCGCCTCCTCGGGAAAATAATAAAATTTAGAAGCAAATCCTTTGGACATCTGCTAACATTACTTAAGCGCTATTAGCTACATCCCGAGAACACCATGCCTCCCTTGTCCATCTGTTGTCCCAAGCTTCTATACCTACGAACCTAACTCTGGCTGAGATGTCAGCTACTATCGGATCCATCACCATGTAACAACACATCAGCTTCTCTAATGAAGACCTCCCTATGCAAGGCCGTAATCATCGATTTTCACTGCACATCACCATCGATACTTGCGTATATATTATACTATTGGAACTGATAGATAACGAGTCCACCATCAATGTATTCCCGCCCCCGCACCTCCATTGGATTAGGATACATCGCCTCAGAATTTACACTATCCTCCATGCCCATTAGAGCATATGATAACACTCATTGGGAAGTCTTAGGGGTCATCATCCTCACCATCATAATAGGGCCTATTAAGTTTGTTGTAGATTTTAAGGTACTCAGCATCCCAAACAACTTCAACCTCTTACTCAGGAGAGCCTGAATACACCCAATGGGGGAATTTCCCTCATCACTACACATGACAGTCAGGTTTTTGTTCGATACGGAGGACATCATAGTTTAGATGATGATGACTGGGCCACAGTATCTATCACTAATACCACTCCCCTCTTAGATACCCACCATGATAGTAGCGACATTTGCCTTAGTGGGTCATCCCACTTGATCATATGATAGAAGAGGAGATGGCTATTCACATTGTAACCACCCGAATCATCCACAAAATGGAAATATGTCAGGATTTGGCCTAAAAAGAATCAACAAAGAACCCTCGAAGCCATTACTTCATAGAGCATAAGGGAAATTCCAATATCGAGTATAATCGTAACATCAAAACTCCAGCCACCGGTCCCAAAGATCCCCATCAAGGGTGGAATAGTCATTTTCATCTCCAAGGAGAAGACTTTACCTATCATAGACTTCCCGAACCATGGTGTGATCAAGAAAAAAATCCTTTCAACCATGGATGGAAATACTCTATTACGAAGGACTTTGTGTAGACTACGTGAAGAACCACAAGGTCAGCTAGAACGAGCTCAACATCTCATGAATCATTGTGGAAGAAATAAAGGCCCCCGAACTAGAGCATTAATGGGGATTACCCGCAATATTTCCTGATGAAATTTCCCTAGTTGAGATGTTGGGGTCATCAGATCTAAGCCCGATAGATTTATTTCACGGTCGGTACACCACCTAGGCCACCATCACCCTTAAAAAGGGACGATTAGTCAACATCCTTAAACTCAATCTCTACCTCCGAGTACCAGACTTAATAACCCCACCCACTGAAACACTGTCTTCAATCGAGCCTCGGGATGAA
The DNA here is from genome assembly GCA_949130495.1 of Sambucus nigra. NCBI lineage: Eukaryota > Viridiplantae > Streptophyta > Magnoliopsida > Dipsacales > Adoxaceae > Sambucus > Sambucus nigra. Next base: position 315,244,298 of record OX422209.1, on the reverse strand, counting down.
ACCTGCTAGTCCTCTTGGGACTATTAGTGGAAAGAACAAAGCCTCCAGATTTTTCTCCAAGCCATCTCCAAAGCACTCCCCCCACTGACCCCATAATCAGCCCAACCAAGGATCCGATTGCAAACTCTAAGGGGTAAATAGTCAAACTCCAGCAACACCACCTTCCCTAGCCTGCAATCTATGCCAAGGTTCCAAAGCCCCCAAAGACCACTCCAAAGGTCCCCCAATAGAATCTGACCCAGCTCATCACCAATATGTTAGAGACGCAGTACTCAATAATTAGATTTATATCAAATGCATATTAAAGCCTGTCATATGGAGGCCCTTTGAGTGTATCCAGTTAGCATAAGTGTCCCCCCTTATGCCTTCTCTTAATGGATTCCACTATAAAGTATACTTTTCTTCTATTATCAATACTGCCCTTCCTCCCTTTGATGTCATTATAAATAGTAATTTACAGTATTTACATGCGTGTGTTGCATGCGATGATTACGAATCCAGCGATGGATTATAATCAAACCTAATAATGATAACTCTGCGGTCTTAAAATACTTCCAAAAACTTAACCAAAGTTAAAATAGACGCATGTCTCCCAATGAGGATGACATAATAAATATAAATTCGGGCACTCCATAAAACCCCAAACAGTTACAAATAGGGTCGTCGCTAGACGACAACAAAAAATTTGAGATCATAGACCTCCTCTCCATCTTCATATATGTATTCACTTGGTCTGATGCTGACATGCCCGATATCGACCTGACTAGTGTTGTGCATGATATACCAGTTCTCTCTGATGAAAATCCATAAAGCGAAGACTCCATAAGTTGATACCCAAATGGCTTGTAAATGTAAAAGAATAAGTAGAGAAATAACTCAACATTGGTTTCATTCGAGTTATCAAATATCCCTCTCTTATAGCCAATATAGACTACATGGATCTTAATAAGTCCAGTCCAAAAGATGATTTACTTCTACCGCACATCGACTTATTAGTAGATAGTACATCCAGTAACTCACTCAAATACTTCGTCGATGGATTCACTGACTGTAATCAGATAAAATTGTACCTTGATGACCAAGAAAAATGGGTTCATTACCCCATGTGATATGTACTGTTATTCGATTATGTTCTTTGGTCTCAAGAATGCTAGTGAAACTTACCAAAGAGCAGCCACATCTATCCAACATGACCTAATACACAAGGAGATATAGGTCTACATAGATGATATGATTAGTAAATCCAAAAACCAAGAAGGACATGTTTCGACACTCCAAAATTCTTCCAAAGGTTACGCCTCTTCAAAATGAGGCTAAATCCATAAAAATGTATATTCAAAGTCGCTAAAGGGAAAAATATATGATTCATTATGATCAAGGATGGAATCAAGTTAGACCCCACCAAGGTCAAAGCCATACGATAAATGCCACCCTAAAATATAGAAAGAGGTTATTGGGTTCCTAGGCCAAATACAATTCATCAAAAATTTACCTCCCCAATCGAAACAACCTCTCTTGCTCTACATGACCATAACCATCATGACTGTCAGATCTATGTTAGACCAATACGTACAGAGTTACTGAAAAGAATGTGCCATCTACTAGGTCAGCAAAAATCTAGTCTCATATAAGCTCCAACACACCTCCTTAGAAAAGGCTTATGTATCTCTCGTATGGATAACTTGCAAGCTCCGTTATTATATGATGTCCTTCAGTATACGACTCATATCTAGGATGGATCCCCTAAAATACCTCTTTAAGAAACCCGCTCTCTCTAGGTGAATGTCCAAATGGAAACTTATTCTATCTGAGTTCGAGATCACATTTGTTATGTAGAAGGCCACCAAAGGATGATCCATCTCTAACTTGCTCACAGAACAACTCCTAACAGATGAAGAAGACCAAAATTGGGAAGAATTCCCCTACGAGGATCTCTTTTCCCTAAATGATAAAGAAACTTGGGAACTTTACTTCAATGGGGCATTTAATAAAAGGAGATTCGTCATTAGAATGCTCTTTATCTCTCCCAACTCATAGTGGCTCTCTACGCCTATCAAACTCACCTACGAATGCACCGACAACATGGACGAATACGAGGCTTGCGTCAAAGGTCTTCAAATCACCGTGAAAATGGGAATCACTAACCTAAAATCCTATGGAGATTCCATACTAGTCAATAGTCAAATATTAGGCAAATGGAAAATCCGGGATGACAAACTGCAACCATACCATGCCTACTTAAATGAGGTAGCTTTGCGATTCGAACATCTCGAATTTAACTTCCTCCCATGGGCTTAAAATAATTTCACAAATGCACTCTCCACCCTAGCCTCCATGATAGACATGCCGAAAGGAACCACAAAAATCACATTCACCATGACTAGTCGAAGAACATCTTATTGGTTTAAGTTCAATGTCATCAAGAAGACAACAATAGGACCCATAATATGGTACTACGACATATGGAACTTGATCCACAAGAACCACTACCCACCCGATGCCTCTCCAAATAATCGATTCACCCTAAGAAGATTGGTATCCCAATTCATTATATATGGGGGCCAATTTAAAAAAAAGGGTTTGGTGGAGTACACTTGCGTTGCGTCATCGAAGACATGACCCTTGAAATCATAGACAAAATTCGTAGTGGAGAATGTGTCCTACACATGATTAGGCACACCCACTTTAGTAAAATCCTCTGGCAGTCAAACTACTGGACTACTATGCAAAAGAATTACATAGATTACGTCAATTCGTACTTCAAATGTCAACTGTATGTGCCACTACAACATCTACCTCCTCGAGAACTCTACTGTATAACCTCACCCTGACCTTTCTCTACTAGGGGGATAGAAATCATAGGTATGGTAACCCCTAAGGCCTTTAGTGAGCTTGAATTTATCATATTCATCATCGACTATTTCACCAAGTGGGTCGAAATCGAATCTCATGCGGTGCTAAACATAAAGAAAGTGGCCAAGTTCATACGTTAAAACATCATCTGCCACGTCGACGTACCCCACGAGATGGTATCAGATAATGAGTCTCACTTAGAGAAAGAGGTCTCAAACTTACTATATGAATGTATGGTTATTAGGCATAATTCATCTCCACACATTCCACAAACCAACGGAGCAATCTAAGTCGCTAATAAGAACTTCAAAAACATCATAAGCAAGGTGACTGAGACTTAGAACGACTTGGTAAGACAAACTCCCATATGTCCTCTAGGGATATCGCACTACAGAGAGAAACTAAATAGTCCCCCATACTCTTTAGTTTATGACATGGAGATCATCCTACCCATAGAACTTAAGATACTATCCTTACGGGTCATTCTCGAAAGCCAAGTGGCCGAAATCGATTGGGTCCGAGCCTGTTATGATGAACTAACTTTACTCGACCAAAGGAGATTAAAAGGCCACTTGTTATGATCAGGGATACTAACAATATATCACACGAGCACTCAATAAGAGGGTCAAAAAGCAAAATTACAAGAGGGCGACCTAGTCCTCAAAGAGAATCTCAAACCTGCCCGGACTCTCGAAAGAAAACTTTCACCCAATTGGGGAGGACTCTACGTAATCATTAAAATAAAGTTTGGAGGGGAAGTTACCTTAGCTGATCTCGAAGGAGTCACATTTTCCCATCCCTTTAATCTCGACCGATTGAAAAAATTCTTTCCTTAATCCCACCATTAATGAAAAGGAAAATATTAGATCAAACACCATAACAATTGATCATAGTGGATGGGGAAAACTATGCAAGCCCATACACATTTCTAACCCTATATAAAAAATCCCACTTGAGCCACTAAACTTTCCCTTGATGACATCTAAAACACTTAAGCACATAACTTTTTATCTCGACAGAACTACTTAGACTTGACTCTCTACTATATTTTTATCTCAGATATTCAATGCAGACACCTCGTTGTCCATGAAGCAAAGATACATAGGCAACTTGACATATTATTTCGGTCCCGATGTAAATAAACACCTAACCCTCATTTTATGGGAAGACCCTACTTATGGTCATTGTTCCTTCACTCCAAAAGAGATGGCGCAATCGAAATAAGCTAAGCATTAAATAATAAAATAGTGCTCTATAACATTTTAAGACTCTATAGGGTCATCCTTATTTAAGAAACATTGAATGAAGGATGATACCACGAAATCAATGGCTAAAAAAAGTCAACAAGGGAGAATACACGACCCCTAAATATTATTCCCCAGAAAAATAAACACCAAACACAATCCCCTCATATTAACCCGCATATCGGGATAGACCATCAACAGGAAGACTCACTAAGGGCTCCTTGCAAAATGGCACCTTATCCTAGTAGAGGACGACACTCTAATTTTGAAGCTACGTAAAAAAAATCTATTTCCCATTCACAAGAAAAGAAAGGGGATCCCCCTCCCTCCCACTCAACATTAGTACAGACAAGAGACAATCTAATGAGCAGATAAAAGTCATCTAAAAAAGGCGAGGTACTTCGATATATGTGTCTTTTATTTTTAAATGTGCCACCCTTAGTTTATTAAAAGAGTGTAAACTCACTTTTGTTCCCACACATATATGAATACCTTTTTATTTTTTATTATCATGTTCTTCTCCTGTGTACATGTATATTACCACTAATTTAAAAGAGCCTTTGCTCATTATTTTCATATGCACGTTGTCACTCAGATACAAAAGTGTTGAAAAACTAAAGAAAAGTACAAAATACAAACCATTCATCATCCAAGGAGAGTGTGTTTATATATATACATGATGTGTGATGAGAATCCCCACACACGCCAAAAGGTGTATTAAGTATTCTTCACGTTCCCTTAAAATAATGTACTTCATAAATACAATAAGGCCTCACCCTAACCAAAAACACCTTTTTAGGAGGTTACATCAGATACCACCCAAAAGGTCACCCAAAAATCCTCTCCTACCAGACTATCAGGCACGAGGCTTCTTCCCAGGATTACCATCTACAAAAAAATCGTCAACGATCCTAAAACTTGACACCTTAACCCTTACACCTATTGCAGAGACCCCGGTCGAAAATATCAGGCCACCCAAGCACTGGGTAAGGCTCGTCGACAACCTTAGGTAGTTAGTAGCAATTCTTGCCGCAACTTCCATATTCGGTTGGCATAAAGCCAAATACCTGCTAAAAACCTAAACTCAAAAACTTTATAGAGAAAAAAATAAGCCAAGGCATATAAAATATGAAATGTTATGTCATCCACGATAAAGGTGGGGGTACGAAGATGGTGGTAGCATGCCAAATGTTGAACCGCATTAACAAATATGTAGGACTTGATTCTCCCCGTCGAGGACCACAAAAAATCAAACAGAGCACTAGAAGGGTGCAACGACTAGCCCGAGTGACCGACGAAGACAGAGTAATGGAACCCACCAAAAGAGATGCGGTGTCCTACGTAACCACTAGGACAATAGGAACGAAAGAATAAATCCTCATTCCTACCGGGAAATTACCCAATAATGATAGACAAAATGGGACATTCGGCATTCCGACACTCGAACCTCTTCCTCTGTCCATGATAGATACGATGAAGACAGGACCCCGAGAATTATGCATGAAATATATATCCAAGGAAAATAGTAGCGTAGGTTCAGGTGCAAGCATAGCTAAAACTGAATGGATAAAACTTTTCAAAAATAGAAACACAGAACGCTGGGTTATTCAACCGTTCGGTTAAACTTTCCCCCATACTATATCAATTAATTAAACCCCACGGTTGACTCAACCAGCCTTCTACCGATGATTCAAACCCCACCCCTTTTTAAAAACTCCCATTTTTTTACCCCAAGGTTTCCTATCAATTACATCCATGCCCCCATACTTCCCCAAAATGGTCAAACCCATTTTAAGTCCTTTCAATTTTGACAAAGAGTGTTCGCCCGCGCACACTCTAAGTCGACCAACTCTATGAACACTTCGATTTCCAGTCAGGGTGTAGGTCATTCTATTTCTTCAGATAATATTACCTTTAACCTGAACCCACTAAAATCCCAAAGGTAAGACGACATGCAAGGGCAAAATTATAAAAATAAAAATTGTAAAAAAAATCCCAAAAGTCTTTTTGGGACTTGAACCGTTCGGTTAAAGGCCCCAAGGACCTTATGTCGCTCAGTCTAAGAGACCTTTAACCATCCTCTTAAAGGCCCCTCCAGTAACAATTACCAAATCCACCAACTATCTTCTTAGTCGTCCAAGTGTCACCCCATCTTGGATCAATGATCCAGGGCTTTTAATCGTTCATTTAATGTCCTGGTCCAGTACTTTCGCGGAGTCACTTCCTGAATGAGGTTCGTACTTATGAAAAGTAACCTCCGAAAGAAAAATAGAGGCAAATCTCTGTGCACATACCATAAAAGTCGGCACTTTAAAACAAAGATCTGCCAGATTAAATAGAGATTTGCCCACCTCAGGCACCTCAAGTGGGAACATTCCCTCAAGAAAAATACAGTTCATGGAACAAGGGGAAGGAAACTTTGCCCGAATATCAGGTCAAACAACCCACATATATATTGTGATAAACTATCCATACATGTTTATCTTTTTCATCCCGGCCCCCGTTTAGGGGACTGAGTATGCAGATTATAACATTTATATTTTGAAGTCTGGTTTTTAACCCAACTCCTATGTTAATTGACTTGGCATGCTCGTATGTTAAAATAATGCTAATCAAATTCCACGACAATAAAATACAAAACTTGAAAACTTTCAAAACTGTTATAATGAAACTTTCTATGAGCCGAGTAGCTTTGAAACTTTGCATAAGTCAAAGTCTAAAATCTGTCTACTCCACTGCTTTTCCAAATGAACAAATCCCATCCCCACCCCAAATATGTGTTTTTATATCAAATACTTTTGAAACGCCGGCCTTTGATTAGATATGATTTTAACATAAAGATTTATCAATCCAATATAGAAGAAATGCTACATTAATGATTAGGATCCAACCCCCTCCCCCCCCCCCCCCCTCCACCACTTCCACCTCCACCTCCATAGCCAAGGATGTTTAGTTAGTGAATGCCAGCCAGACATGAATATCATTGTCGATGATTTTTAGGGACAACTCTTATTCTGAACCTCCACCTAAGCTACTGTTTGTTCTATAGATAGATGATAACTAAAGCTTTTTGCGTATATTTGTTGTTGTTGAAAGCCAAGTTAGTCAAAATCCTCAAATACCTACAAAATATATATAAACTCAAGTGTAGAGGTAAGTAAGGGTATCAATCCACTTCCTAGGGAGTAAGCTAGAGACAAATTCAATTGTAATTCACTTTTTATTTTATTTTTGTGTTTTTTCACTTTTTCTAATTTTTTTAGCTTTTTCAACATTAAAACAATAGGGTGAGGTGAGATTTTAAACTAAACTAAAATGTGAGATAAAAACAACTAACTAGAAAGTGACTAAAAGTGAAAAATAAAGTCTAAACTAAAAATAAGAGATAAAGTGAGGCAAATAATTGTGAGAAAAATCAAGGAGTGGGATTACACCCCAAATTTTAGCTATTCTAATTAATTAATTTAATTAGTTGAATTCTCCCAAATTAATATCAAACTTACAAATCAGCTCTCGTTGCAAATGTAATTTTAATAGTAACCTTTTAGAATATCAAGTTTAACACCCCACAACTCTAGAAAATTAGATTTGCACTCCTTTTAATTAATCACCCGCTAGGATCGATCAATTAAACTTCATGTAAATCTTAGAAAATAAATTTAGAGTTGAAATTCAAGTTATAATACCCCACTTAAGATACCCCTATCTCTAGTTCGAATCTAAAATGGGTATTATCGAAAATCATTTACCCTCTCTCGAGGCATAAATTTAAGGGTGAGGGGTCAATATTAACATTCAAAGGGACTTTTCAAGTAATTAAACTAATAAAAATAAAATAACATCAAATAAGGATTTTACCCCACCCCTTGAAAGGGGGTTTAACCTAACATGGTATAAAATTTGACAACTTAATAATCAAAGGCATAAACAAATAAAATAGAAGGGTAAGAGGACAAATCTTCAAACAAGTCTCCCTGATTTACAAAATTGGACTCTAATCCTCCATTGAAATTGACAACATCCATTCAAAATGAGCTTTCCACAATATTCAATTACATACAAACACTCATTTGAATCACTGAACAATTAATTTCTCACAAATATATAAAAAAATATAAAAAGAATAAAATAAAACTATTTACAAATGATATTTTTCTCTATAATTCTCTCTTTAGAATTTTCCTATCTAAAAGATTTTTTCTCATGGGGTCTTCTATCTTCAATATATAGTAGATGCATGGCACACATGGGGATAAGGGGTATTTTGGGTAGACAAAGGTGCAAGAAGGTGTATAAGGTATTGGGTGAGGGTTAAATTAGGAATTTAATGGAGGGTGCATGTGGATTGGGTGTGAGGTCATGTGGGTAATGAGGTGAGGGAATAAAATCAGATTTGGGGATGAGAGGTTTGGGGTCATTTTGGGTATTGAGTTAGAAAAGATTAGTTGGGGTTTTTTAATGGTATATTGGGAAAAGGGGTTTAAGAGGGTTTAAGTCACATGGGTATTTGGTTTTGTGTTTGGCAGATTGAAGAAATCGTGGCTTGGGAATAGAAGTTTGGGAAATGGGTTTTTACTCTTGAAATGGGAGATGGGTATGGATCAGAGTTGGGTAAGGATCCGGGTATGGGTTGGGTTCCGCCAGTAGGGGAACGGGGCAGCTGGTTCAAGCGGGTCAGAGGCTGGCTGGCGGGATTGGGAACCGCGACGGGGATGTTCCGTAGGTGGCAGGTCGGAAGAGCATCGCCGACAGGAGGTTGTAGGGCAGGCCTGTAGGCGAAGAGAGAGAGAGAGGGGCGAGTTTCGGCGACGGGATGTGGGTTAGGGCACCGACGATGGGGGATGGCTAGGATCGTAGGTTTAGGTCGCTAGGTAGCTGATGGGTAGCGCCGGCGAGGGGCAGGAGTCGAATGGGTAGCGCCGGCGAGGGGCAGGAGTCGAATGGGTCGCCGGCGGACAGGTGCGGTTGGTAGCAAGGTGGTGCCGCCGGAGTTCAGTGGGTGTAGAGGAGTGGGGAGAGAGAGAGAGAGAGAGAGAGAGAGAGAGAGAGAGAGAGAGAGAAGGTTGGTTGGTGATGGGGTTTTGGTTAATGGAGGTTGGCAGGAGAGAGCGTATTGGGAGGTTGAAGAAGGGTAGTTTTGTTAGAGTGTATGAGGGTGTAGGAAGGTTAGGTGAGGGTGAGATGAGTGTTTGGGGTGTAGGATAAGTTTGTGGGTATAGGGTGTGTCTTTGTGTGTTTAATTTGGACCCTAATAATAATAAAAAGACTCAATTAAAATTAATAAAACTAAAACTAAAAAATAAAATCTAACTAAAAATAAAATAAAACAAACTAAAAAATAAAAATATTAAAACTAAAAATAAAATCCTAAGCTATTAAAAACTAAAATAATAAAACCAAATAAATAAAAAATGAAAAATCTAATAAAACCTAAAGTCCTAAAAAAAAAATAAAATATAAAATCTAATAAACTAAAAATAAACAACTAAAACTAATCCTAATAAAATAAGATAAAATAAAATAAAAACTAAAACTAAATCTAATAAACTAAAAATCAAAATAAAATTATACTAAATAAAAAGAAATAGAAAAATAGAAAATAAATCCTAGAAATTCTAAATAAATCTAAAACAAATCCTAAAAATAAAAATGACTCAAACTAAAAATCTAAAAAATAATAAAAAAGGGACAAATTAAACACACACGGAGTTTAGGCTAGGTTTAGGCTCGGGTAAGGGTTTAGGTAGGTTTAGGGATAAGGTATTTAGCACCATTTTAACTGCAAATTGCCTAGAAATATAGCTTTTGACACCGCAACTGCAATTAAGCCTGCATATTAAACAATTAAGCGCATAGGACCCATATTATCGAGAATTAGCAACAAAAGTCCATCTATTGGGGGTATAAATTGTACAGTTTTGGGTGCTTATCACACCACCTCCAAACAGAGCGTTGCTAGTCTTCGAGCAATAAGATAGAGAGAAAGAGAAAGATAAGAAACCAAAAGTGTACCACTTTCGCGGGCACTTGCGATTGCACTTAGCATGTGCAACAAGCCTTTAAACCTATAGGTTCCCGTACAGAATGAGTTGTGTCTCGTGAAGGTTTTCAGGGAATATACCCACAAAATTCTTTATTTGAAATGATTTATTGAAAGCCAATCAATCTCTTATTAGACGTAGAATAATCGCACAATCCATCACATGAAAAAATGATTTGAGAAATACAAACTAGAATGTGTAAAAAGAATAAGCTAAGTAAATACACAAGGCACATCCTTCCTAGAATTCAACGTGTGTAGTGTGAATCAACACGGGTCGAGAATCATAAGAGTAATTCCTATATTATCTCCTCGGAATCAACGCTTCAACTTCAAATCTCACTGGATATATCTCTCTCAAACGAACTCTCGAGATTAGGGTCAGTGTATCGCTCTTGTGTGTGAGGAGGTGAGTAAATGTAAGCAAGTTCAAACGTCACACATAAGAAAGAACGAACAATTAGAAAGAAAATGATCTCATGAAAGAATGCTAATCACTATAGTGAGAACGTCGAGTTATTCACCACGTCGACTTTCATTTGCCCGAACACCTAGGGGAATATATGGATGATAATGGGTGAGGGGAAATGAAATGAGATAGATATGATAGGTAGGATGGATGGGATGAAGTAGGTAGGATTGTGATGTAGAATGGGATTGATGTGTGAAATGATGGATATATGATGGATGAGCGATGAATATGCGATGTGAAATGGATGAAAAATGGATGCGATAGAAGAGTGTATACAATTTAGGCACAAAAGTCTTTATTACTAACTACAAACTCTCTTTATTTTTTTTTTCTCTCTTTTTTTCTTTCTTTTTTTTTCGATTTTTCTTTTCTTTTTCTTTTTCTTTTCTTTTTCTTTTTTCTATATTTTCTATATTTTCTATTTTTTTCTTGTTTTTCTCTCTCTTTTCAAACCAACAATGAATACATTCACATTTGAAATCACTATTTTTTCTCAAAAATGAAGGATGATATATGAATGTGGTGGGGTATGTATATGGATGGGGAGAGGTATGTGGGAATGTGGAAGAACATAAAAATGTAATGGGTGAGTGAATAGAAATGTGATACGGAAAAGTGGTAAGTGTATGGATGAAATTCTAGTATTTGGGACAAATTTCAAAACACGCTTTTCTCACAACTCGAAAATGATGTCGTTCTCAGTGATCAACCAAAATTTTATGAAAGATAATGAGATCATATAACAATTAAAGTGCAGACCCAAAAGAAGTTGAATCAACTTGTGACTCGGAGATTGCGTTAAACTCTCTAAAAGGGTGAAAGCCACAAATCTCACGGGCTAAAGTCTCTACTAGTGATCCTTAAGGTTCTCTTTAAAATTGTAGTACTCCTCAACTCTAAACCGTAGTGACATGATAAGTGCGCAAATTTTATTGAGTCTAGAAATTCATGGTGCAATATGCCTTGTTATGTATTACATAAGCTATTTTGAAAAAAATATTCTCTAGCTTGATTCCTAGACTTTGAAATATGGATGATTGAAAATTCACATCAATGAGTGAGATGAAAGAAACTGCACAAAATTTTAAAAAATTAGGTTTAAAAATAATTTTTTTTCAAAAGAGGTATGATTTTGATAAAATTCTCCACCCTTAAACAAAAAGGAACATCGTCCTCGATGTTAAATAAAATGATTTTTAAAATTGAGAGCATAATGTAGGAAAGAGTTTACCAGAATCAACCGCTCATGAAGTGGAAAGATGTAGCCAAGAATAAACCTGAGTAAATGATAAGAAAAAAAAATGTGTATAAGTCTATAACATGGTAAAGCATGGGGTGATGTGAAACACTACCCCCAAACAGGATGAGACTAGTACAAGAGACGCGGGCTGCCTCCCGGTAGCGCTAAGTTTAATGCCTTCATCCAGACCGGTGAAATCTTACCCTAAAGATAATATCTATGAAAGCACGAGGTGGCAGAAGAATCGGGTGATGATAATCACCCCCAAACAAGACTGCAACATCAGTATTGTTGGATAGAGACTAAATCGGGTCAATGCACTTGTATGGCAAAGTGCATCACACGATGCAAGGCATCGGTGGACCAAGGGCGGGTAAGTATGAGGGTGAATAGGCATCGATCATGGGCCTTGTTGAGCTTAAAGATGAGGGCAACTAGGGCCCTATAAGAATGGTGCTCAAGTTGGATGGGGAGGCAAAATGGTTTGCTAAGTTGAATTGAATGGGCCTCAGAAAAATCACATGACCATTCTATAAATGGGCGATGATATTGGTCGCGCCGTGACACACCAGGGAGCTGTTGAGAAAAATCAACACCACAAGAGAGTGGTGTGCATGGAGGAACAAGTTCGGTGTTACAGAAGTGGAGAGTAGCACCACAAACACTCTCATAGATGGAGGATGGTTTCAGGTTAGGATCTAAATATGTAGATGGAAACTTAAAATGTGCAAAATCAAGATCCAAACCAGGTGGTGGGGTGGAAAGGATAATGGGTGGGTCGGGTGTGATAAACGGTAGATAGGGTGGGTTAAATGGTGGAGGAAGATGATCCAACTCAAGAGTGGGAGACACACACTCATTGGGTTCTAAAGATGGAGTTGTCAACTTCTCCATAAGAGTAGAATCGATGAATGTGGTGGGTGGGTCAAACGAGGCATTAAGATCGGAGATAGTTGAATCAACATTAATATTCAGCTCAAGGGGATCCAAATATGATAGGATAGGATCCACATCAAGAGAGGCGGGAAAATGGTGAGCACTCGTAGCCGGAGCTAACCTAAGATAAATTTGTTCCGCGGGAACACAAGGGTGAAGCTCGATAGGTGTAGACTCGGGCATATATTGGGATACTATGGGAAAGTGAGTGGGAACCTCAAGGTAGTTTTCATGTGGACATGGTAGGATTGGATCAGGCTCACTATCGAAAGGTAAGTCAACACAATTGTCGACTTGCGACCCGGACCATGGAATGGTCTCAACTTCAAAATTCTCGGGGTGGTAGGATTGGTCACACTCAAAATCCGTGTCACAAGAGGACACATCATCGTCACACTCGATTGAAACGATGGGTGGATCCATGGAAATATCTGACTCTCTCGCACACTCCAATTCATTTAACCTTTGTTCAAGCCTTTGGAGAGCTTGAGTTTGAATTTGAGTGGATCGCTCTTGCTCGAGTATGAACTTTTGCAAGAGGATTTCGAGAGTGGAGGTGGATGATGGTGGTGGTGGTGGTGGAGTGATGGGTGGTGGTGGTGGTGGTGGTTGAGGTGGACACAACTCGCTATTAGCGGGACTATATGGAGAATATTCATATGAAGTGTGTGGGGTGGGGCCAAGTTCATCATATACGAAAGGATCGCTTTCGTGATGGACAATTAGTTGATACTCATTGGGTGCGTAGTGAGGGGACTGATCGGAAATGGGTGCACAAGGATGCGACACACCGACACATGACACCGAGGGTGATGGACTTGGAGGTGCATGTAAGGACGGGTCAAGAGTATCAAGGGTACTCGTGAGAGAGACAAAACCATGAAAAATGTCATAAAGAAACGGCTCGGGATCACTCTCACACGTGTCGCGTGTCAATAAAAAATGACCAAAGTAGTCCCGTAAGGGATGTTCTTCGGCCATGAGGAGAAAATATTTTTTTTTTGGATTTTGAATTTTTTCAAAGGGAAAGAAAATATTTTTGGATTTTTCTAAAAATGAGAAAAAGAGAATATTTTTGGAGTTTTGTGAAAAATAGAGGAAAAATATTTTTGGATTTTTCTAAAATGAAAGAAAGAAAATATTTTTGGATTTTTTATAAAAATAATAAAAGAAAAATATTTTTGGGGTTTTGTGAAAAATAAAGCAAGAAAATATTTTTGGATTGTTTTTTGTTGTTGTTGGAAGAAAAGAGATGGGAAAGATATGGACTCTTTGAATGGACGAACTTACTAAAATACGACTACAGAAAAATGAATTGGACACACACGCAAGTCAAGAAAATTTCCTAACTGGCACATAGTCAATTTTTATCTTTGAATTTAGTGAAAGGGTAGTCAAATTTTAATGAAATCCGTGGGCGATAAAAATCACGGAATTTATATGAGTGATCGCCTTTGCAAAATTTTCTCCTAGTGGGATACCTAGTTAATGGATTTTAAATTTTAATGATGGCTAGGGTAGCACACAAATGGTAAGCGAGTGAGTCGGGTGATGAAATCCCTTCTCGTGAGTGACCGGGTGTAGATCTTAGTAATTTAATTCATTACACCATTTAAAAAATAAATGAGAGAATAAAATCACACAAAAGCACACAAGAGCGCACAAAAGAATTGACTCGCTAACAGGAGAGGCGCGAGTGTTTAGAAATGTACCTCCCACGATTTTTAGGCCGTGGGGTGCCGAATAATTTGAGTCGGCCGGGGGGAGATCACGCCTATCTCAGCTGTCCCCAGGAGTCCTACCGACCCAAGGTAGAGAAGCTTCTAAATCCTCGCCTTTGGACGCCATCTCTATACCTTGTCCGGTTTCCCTCTCACGCTTGGCTTCAATTATTACAATTTTAAATGAAAAATAAATGGTGTCTCTAAGCACCGCAATACAAGCAATGATAAAATAATCCTAAATACAAGCCTTCCAAAATAAAATAAAAAATGGTACTAAAAATGCAAAAAAAAATGCAATACAAGTGAATCACAAAATTGAATCTGCTCCGAGCTTCACAATCCCAAGAATGGTAACGGCGCCATTTGATAACTAAGCTTTTTTAAATGTAGTTTTTGTCGTTGTTGAAAGCCAAGTTAGTCAAAATCCTCAAATACCTACAAAATATATATAAACTCAAGTGTAGAGGTAAGTAAGGGTATCAATCCACTTCCTAGGGAGTAAGCTAGAGACAAATTCAATTGTAATTCACTTTTTATTTTATTTTTGTGTTTTTTCACTTTTTCTATTTTTTTTAGCTTTTTCAATATTAAAACAATAGGGTGAGGTGAGATTTTAAACTAAACTAAAATGTGAGATAAAAACAACTAACTAGAAAGTGACTAAAAGTGAAAAATAAAGTCTAAACTAAAAATAAGAGATAAAGTGAGGCAAATAATTGTGAGAACAATCAAGGAGTGGGATTACACCACAAATTTTAGCTATTCTAATTAATTAATTTAATTAGTTGAATTTTCCCAAATTAATATCAAACTTACAAATCAACTCTCGTTGCAAATGTAATTTTAATAGTAACCTTTTAGAATATTAAGTTTAACACCCCACAACTATAGAAAATTAGATTTACACTCCTTTTAATTAATCACCCGCTAGGATCGATCAATTAAACTTCATGTAAATCTTAGAAAATAAATTTAGAGTTAAAATTCAAGTTACAATACCCCACTTAAGAAACCGCTATCTCTAGTTCGAATCTAAAATGGGTATTATCACTAGAATTTCTCTTTCTCTCGAAAATCATTTACCCTCTCGAGGCGTAAATTTAAGGGTGAGGGATCAAAATTAACATTCAAAGGGACTTTTCAAGTAATTAAACTAATAAAAATAAAATAACATCAAATAAGGGTTTTACCCCACCCCTTGAAAGGGGTTTTAGCCTAACATGGTATAAAATTTGACAAATTAATAATCAAAGGCATAAACAAATAAAATAGAAGGGTAAGAGGACAAATCTTCAAACAAGTCTCCTTGATTTGCAAAATTGGACTCTAATCCTCCATTGAAATTGAACAACATCCATTCAAAATGAGCTTTCCATAATATTCAATTACATACAAATAGTCATTTGAATCACTCAACAATTAATTTCTCACAAATTTCTAAAAAAATATAAAAAGAATAAAATAAAACTATTTACAAATGATATTTTTCTCTACAATTCTCTCTCTAGAATTTTTCTATCTAAAAGCTTTTTTCTCATGGGGTCTTCTATCTTCAATATATAGTAAATGCATGACACACATGGCGCTAAGGGGTATTTTGTGTAGATAAGGTGCAAGAGGGTGTATAAGGTATTGGGTGAGGGTTAAATTAGGAATTTGATGGAGGGTGCATGTGGATAGGGTGTGAGGTCATGTGGGTAGTGAGGTGAGGGAATAAAATCAGATTTGGGGATGAGAGGTTTGGTGTCATTTTGGGCATTGAGTTAGAAAGATTAATTGGGGTTTTTTAAGGGTATATTGGGAAAAGAGGTTTAAGATGGTTTAAGTCACATGGGTATTTGGTTTTGTGTTTGGCAGATTGAAGAAATCGTGGCTTGGGAATGGAAGTTTGGGAAATGGGCTTTTACTCTTGGAATGGGAGATGGGTATGGATCGGAGCTGGGTGAGGATCCGGGTATGGGTTGGGTTCCGCCGTTAGGGGAACGGGGTAGCTGGTTCAAGCGGGTCAGAGGCTGGCCGACGGGATTGGGAGCCGCGACGGGGATGTGCCATAGGTGGAAGGTCGGAGGAGCGTCGCTGGCAGGAGGTTGTAGGGCTGGCCTGTAGGCGGAGAGAGAGAGAGAGGGGCGAGTTCCGGCGGGAGGATGTGGGTTAGGGCACCGGCGATGGGGGCTGGCTGGGATTGTAGGTTTAGGTCGCTAGGTAGGTGATTGGTAGCGCCGGCGAGGGGCAGGAGGGTCGCCGGTGGACAGGTGCGGTTGGTAGCAAGGTGGTGCCGCCGGAGTTCAGTGGGTGTAGAGGAGTGGAGAGAGATAGATAGAGAGAGAGAGAGAGAGAGAGAGAGAGAGAGAGAGAAGGTTGGTTGGTGATGGGGTTTCGGTTAATGGAGGTTGGCAGGAGAGAGAGTATTGGGAGGTTGGAGAAGGGTAGTTTTGTTAGAGTGTATGAGGGTGTAGGAAGGTTAGGTGAGGGTGAGATGAGTGTTTGGGGTGTAGGATAAGTTTGTGGGTATAGGGTGTGTCTTTGTGTGTTTAATTTGGACCCTTAATATAATAAAAATACTAAATTAAAATTAATAAAACTAAAACTAAAAAATAAAATCTAACTAAAAATAAAATAAAACAAACTAAAAAATAAAAATATTAAAACTAAAAATAAAATCCTAAGCTATTAAAAACTAAAATAATAAAACAAGATAAATAAAAAATGAAAAATCTAATAAAAACTAAAGTCCTAAACAAATATATATAATCTAATAAACTAAAAATAAACAACTAAAACTAATCCTAATAAAATAAGATAAAATAAAATAAAAACTAAATCTAAAACTAAATCTAATAAACTAAAAATCAAAATAAAATTATACTAAATAAAAAGAAATATAAAAATAGAAAATAAATCCTAGAAATTCTTAATAAATCTAAAATAAATCCTAAAAATAAAAATGACTCAAACTAAAAATCTAAAAAATAATAAAAAGGGACAAATTAGACACACACGGGGTTTAGGCTAGGTTTAGGCTCGGGTAAGGGTTTAGGAACAAGGTATTTAGCACCATTTTAATTGTAAATTGCCTGAAAATATAGATTTTGACACTGCAACTGCAATTAAGCCTGCATATTGAACAATTAAGCGCATAAGACCCATATTACTGATAATTAGCAACAAAAGTTCGTCTATTTGGGGTATAAATTGTACAGTTTTGGGTGCTTATCAATATATTCTCTCCCTCCCAAGCTAAGTCCTTCACATTCACACGTCAGGTTGGAACATATGAACACCCAAACTACCTAGGCTTTGATCTTTTGACTACACGAGTACCTAGTCACAATACCAAGTCCTTTTCGTGAGCACAAACCTCGACAATATGTCTCTTCATATATTTTCATCACCGAGATGCACCCATCTCTCATCCCCATACCTTATATCTCTCAAATATAATGAACAAGATATCAAACTATCTAAAAGTCGCGATCTCTCATGCACCCTGTACAAACGTTCAAATACGTATACACTAAACACCCGAACTAAGTAAAATTTGAACTCGTAGATATGGGAGTATGTAGGTATAATATCAAGTCCTTCTCGTGAGCTCAAACTCGATAGCGTGTCTCATGATATATTATCCCAATCGAGATGTACACATCTACCATATTATATTATCCCTTTCAAACCCAAACGAGATATCAAATTATCTCAAACCCGCGATGTCTCATGCACCCCTTTACAAACATGAAAACAAGTATATGCTACACACAATCGAACTACACAGGCTTTGATTCAATGTCTTCTTGGGTGCGTAGGCACAATACCAAGTCCTCCTTCTGAGCATGAGCCTTGATAAGATATCCCCCGATATGCTGTCACAACGGGGATGCACCCATCTCCCACCCTACCTTTCAATCTCCCCTCAAACCTTAAAAGAGATATCAAACTATCTTAAAGCTGAGCTCTCTTGAACATTTACACACGTACTAATGGCCACCCATTATACAAGCACGTAGTCATGCACAAGTGCCCTCATGTACCTTCACTAGTTGAAGTGACATTCCTACACCTCTCACTAATACCATTTTCATGCCTAAGCACAGATCCATGTCTAAGGGATTCTCAACATATGGTCTCTAAACCAGGTTTGAAAATAACTAAAAAGTAAATAATTAATGTTAAGAGCGATAATACGCATATAATTAAGGAAGCATAAAAAATAAGTGGATTCCTAATACATTTTCCACTCGTAACCCGATTCCTAAGCCTACATAACAAGAATCTCTCCACTCATCTTAGACTTAAACATGCCTTAGTATTAGCCCGAAAGGGCTAACCTGAACCTTTTGTTGATTTTTGTATAAAAAACTGGAGACTCTGAACAACCAATCGAAACCCTTATCGCACAAAACACACTTAGGCCTAGGCTTAAACTAGGGATGTGTGACTGAAACTCAACATGGCATCAAACATCTTCCAGGGGAAAGTCATCGATCCACATCGAAATGATAACCTGAACTCAGGGGGAAGCGGTGGATCGAGATACAAACACTCTGGTCATCCATCGTGAACTCACATAAGTAGTTGTCCCCCTAGGCGCGTAACAGCCGCTCAGGGCCTGTAATGCCACAATCTCCTATAATAACCCCTTTTTTGAATAAAAGTCAACTATACCCCTCATATTCCATTATATAGGATTAATCTTCATGGAAACACATCTCCCAAACCCAACCCTACCCCCATTATTACCCTTCCCTTCTCCATAATTAATGAACAATTACAATCTTTTAAATTTACCCTCCTTCCTATTCGTCCCGCTATAAAAAACATCTCCTTTATATTTATCCTTGCATTTCCTTTTCCATTTTATTTCCATTTTAAACAAGATTAATGAATCCATTATATTATCTTCATCGGAGACACCTATAAATTTTCTAAAATGACCAATTACATCGACCACCCAAGTTTCCAAACCACCCCCTCCCCGGCCTCTACCCATAGTGCATAAGGATCTATAATCCCATAAAAGATTTTGTTTGAGATAGTGGTAAATCACAATCAACTCCACCATCCATGAGAAGGTCAACCCCACCAAAACACATGTTCTCCAATTAAAGAACTTTATTATGAATTTTGAAGGAATCATCCAAACTATGAGGTGACTCAAGGTAATGGTTGATGCCTTTCAAATTTATAGGATTGGTAATATAAATTTCTGCCCCAAAGGACATTGATTCATCATATGTCAAAATAAGAAGCAAAAAGAACTATGTATAGGGTTTGGATCACCATACCTTTGCGAATCTTGTAAGTGATCCACTAAAGGAGACATAATTGATAAAGAAGATGTTAATGATCAATCACCTATTAATTCTTGCTTAGACGTGAAAAACACCTTCGATCTTCTTGTATATGCTCCACCCAAAGCCACCGAAACTTCTAAAGATGAAAACTTGATGAAATTAGAAAAATAATTTCTCTCTCCTCAACCCCTCAGGAAGGCATGAATATATATATATATATATATATACGCGGAGAGTCTCTTGCAAGGACCTCCATTAGACCATAACAGTTTATTAGTAACAGTATTGTAGTGTAACAAAAATAATTACTAACACTAAATTACCATTTAGAAAAAAGGCGTGGGGAAGAAAAATACTAATATTTTTTTACCATTACTAAATTACGTATTAGTGACACATGCCTGCCATTACTTAAATGTTACAAATTAATTAAAATCCTAACGAACTTTTACCATTACCAACATTTCATAACACAATTCAAACACAAAATTCTGTAATATTTAGTAATGGCATAAGTCCGTTACTAATATTAAAGATTTTTGTGAATAATAATATATATTTTCTTATAACCACAACAATGAGTAAAACCCAACATACCTGACCATAAGTAGATCAATTCTTTTTTGTTGCTTCAGTCCACACCAGGCTATACATACGAATTTAACAAAAAAAATAACCGAGGATTTACGAAAACACAGATTCTTTCAAATAAGAAAGAAGATAAAGATCGTAAGTAAGAAATCCACTACGTAATTTTCATACATGAAAATAGTGTATCAAGCTTTTGATGATTGTTGTTCCAAATTTTTTTCTTCCTTTGCGTTTCTAGGTGTGAGGAAAGTTTAACACACTTCCTTTTGGCTTCTGCTAAATCTTTATCTAACTCGACAATCTATCATAATGAATAATACACCAAGAGTCCTATAACATATTAAGTTCCCCTCTTAAGTGAGGCGTGTAGTGTGCTAAAGGGATCACAAATAATTTTTAAAAAAAAAGTGATTATGCTCCCAAATTATATGTATCACAAAATCTCTTCTTCACTTTTCTTAAATGAAGTAATGATCATCAATTCATCACTACATCACGCAAATTGTTGCCTAACAATCATGGGACCATTTGCTACAATAGATAGTTTAAAATTTTAAAAATGTTAGGTGCCACGTCAATACCGTGTGACAAAAAATAATGGCTCATGGTTGAGCACAAAGGAAAAATTATTATATATAGATAAAGTGTAGTACACAATGCATAATAACTAAATCAACTGAGGGGATGGTCAATTGAACAATTCAAATGGGGATTGGACTAAAAATATACCATATAAGTTAATGAATAAAAGAAAGTACAAACGTGGAATGCTAATAAGGTATTGTTACAAATCAGTGTCCCAAATTTATAAGGCATGTTTTTATATCTTTAAAGACTGTATTATCTCATTTCTCTTACTACGTATGACACACAAAACGATGGTAAGGTGTTTAAGACTTCAAACTATCTTGGATCCTATGACAATTTCAACGATATATTTTTGGTGAAGAAATACAAAGTAGACAAAAATTGGCCATAACACTAATACAAAGAAACATTCCTTGCCATTTAATCCTTTGAACATAAAAAACATAACATAAAACTTGATAAAAGGTCAGGAGATACCAACTAAAATGTTGACCGTGAGAGCTACATATATGCTAAAGATCACTCACAAGAAATGGAAATAATCTTCATCAACCATATGCGGTCACACTTAGCATATTTGTGTTGCACTGATCATAAACAACAAAATGCTTCTTACTTTAAATCCAAGAATGAAAATAAGAGTGTAAATATAATTAATGCAAAATATAAATGACAAAAAACATTATCACATCGCTCTCGTTAATATAATTATCAATTGAAAATTCATTTGTAAAAAGTAACAAAAGCTTTGTAAGTACTTAATAGTGGATATGGACTAAAGACAATAAACAAACTCACCGATGGAAAGAAATCAAGTCTACAAAAAGTGTCCACAAATGACCCATGTGCCATTATTTTCCTAGCAAAATTAAATGATAAAGTAATGGCCAAGAAAAAATAACCTATAAAAAAGCAATGTCAAATCATAGTGAGGTATACATAGCCATATACCAAAATAAAACTTGCATGGAGAGAAAGTAAAGTACTTGACGGATTCATTTTATTCTCGAAATCAAATATTCAAAAATGGATATCTTAGACATCCAAATATATCCATGAACACCTTAGTGAGAATGAAATGTCGTGTGCAATAATGATTCAAATAGATTCGCAATTTCCAACTTAAACTTATTTAATTAGATGTCTAAATTTACTCAAACCAAATACCAAATAAATCATCCCCTAAACATGCATCTACATGTCGATTCAAATCTCAAATTAAATCATGCGATGAACAAGCTGACAAAGACAGATTTCAGGAAAAAATCCCCGTAGGGTAAAAAACATTTATTTCCACTATAATTTGTAAAGGAATGGTTTACAATCGGATTACAGTGAAAATATAATTTGACTTATGAAATACCCGCAGGTGTTGGTTCATAGTCGTCAGCCCAGGAACACCGCAACACTCCCCATGGCATGCAGTCGATGATCAGTCCAGTACCTCCCGCAAGTGGCACCTATGGTCAGCCTAGTACCTTTCCAAGGCACCTAGATTCAGCAGCAAAACTCCCAGCAAAACTATGCTTTAGGTTCCACAGACAACTCACACAAAAATTATAGGATTTGAGAATTGTAAAAACAAAATTTTGAACCCTAAAAAAGATGGAGAATAAACAAAAACACTCAAAATCGTATTCTGTTCAAACCAATGTTTTCTCCACACGAAAATCAGCAGCTTGACAACTTTTAAATACTAAAATTCAAGGCGGTGACGTGTCAGAATAAAACAACTCGTTCGAATGAGAAACGACGTCGTTCAAGCGAGATCTTATCTCCTTTGAACAAGATATGATCACTACACCAAATCTGCCCATTTGTCAAGGTCATTGACCTTGACAAATTCACCTTGTCAAGGTCAATGACCGTGACATTTCGAGGCGAGACAACTTTTTTTGTCACGGTCAATGACCTTGACATAAAACTCGCGTTTTGTGTCACGGTCGTGTCACGGTCATTGACCTTGACACGTTTTGTCACGGTCAATGACCGTGACAAAGCCGTGACCCCTTGTAAAAAAATTGTCACGGTCAATGACCGTGACAATTCTGGGCAGAATTAAAAAAAAACTGCTGGGCAGTATGGCCACTGCCACTGCCCAGCAGTATATTTGTATCTGTTATAGCAACGTTGTACCTGTTCCACACATCATATATTCGAACAAACTAAAGATAATGCAAATATATATTCAAATAAGAAACTATTTAAAAAGAAACAACATCACCATCATTTTATCTCAAATCTACAAACTATTTGCATGGAAAAGAGATTTTGTACCGCGACGCTCGGGAACACCTCCTTATCCTTCCCTTCTCGTCCGAGTAGCCACATAAGTAGAGCATATGTGGCCTACCCTTAGGGCCACTCCCTGTCCCCTGAATTGAAATAAAGTAAAATTAGTATCCGCCCCTCAAATATAGATAAATATAAATTGTAATTGAAATCGAAATCGAAATTGACATATAAATATAAATACATTACCTGTATTGTCACTCAAACAGCTAACTTGAGCTCATATGGCACCTCCTTCCAACTAATGTACCCCGGGCAATCGTGTCAATTATAATTCTCTTCATATCTAAACACTAAGAAATACCATAATCCTATGGAGGTATGCGTTGCAAATTCCTTCCAACCGTTGTGTAGCCAAAAATCAGCAGTTGAAGTTGTCAACTCCACCTTTGAATGGGGTATGGAAAGTGGTGGGGTATGGAAAGTGGAATTGACAACTTCAACCGGTGATGTTTGGCTACGTAACGGTTGGGAGGAATTTGCAGAGCATCGCTCCATAGGATTATGGTATTTCTTAGTGTTCGGATAGACGAAGAGATTCAGTCTCCTCTCCACAAATAGGACACCCCAAATAACTATGTACTAATCACCTATTAAAGGTAAGAAGCGTATATTCATGGATTAGTATAAACAAAACTTAGATGTAGTTGGAATATTTATGTATTAATCTCCTCTCCACACACGCACACTACACAAGAGTGAAAATGATAAAGTGCAGATCAAGTAAAAGCATTAAAAATGGATGTTTCGGTACAAATTGAAATAATTATTACAAATTGAAAAATTGTTTCAAATTCGGGTTATCATCAAAAATGGATTGATATTCGGTAGGAGCAGCCAAGTCATCCACACTACTATTTAGACGCCTTGGCGCGTGTTGGACAATTGACCACGGCTCGTTGTTGATATACTCCGAGTAAAACACTTGCTTAACCTTTTGAAATGCACAAACAAACGACTCATCGCTCACGTGGTCGTTGCTCTTCAACTTGGACAAGTCAACCATGATCAAATTGGTGACAGGATCAACTTTAGAAGCATTTTTATCCTCAACTCTTACCCATTCACAGTAAAATACAACCTCTTTGAAGCTTATATAATCCAATTCAAATATATTTTGAATTACACCATAGTAAGTCATTTCAGCTTCAACGAGGTTTTTATCTTTTGCGCTTGCTCGAAAGAAAGTAAGAGCCTTGTATGAAATACCCGAGTTCTGTACATTTGTACTTTCCTCGTACACTTTAGCGCCGAAAATGTAACCGTTCAATCGATATTTTTTGTACTCTTGTGCCACGAACAAGGGTCCAGTGGCTAGACGAGCAAGCCTTGATGTCGCATCACCCATCTTTAGGAGCTGAGAATATAGATAAATTAATTATATTAGTTGTAAAATATGAGTGTAATGTAACGTTATATAACGACTGTTTTCATTGTAATTACCTCTTGTGTCAACCATAGCCTAAATTCGCTGTCTGATTGTACCACTGTTTTTCATCTTTTATTGTTCTCACGGGCTTCATATTTACTGCATATTACAAAATTAATCATGTATAAAATAATCTAAAATAATGTTAAACATTATAATATTCGAAACTTACTTTTTCCATTCTTCGACATCTTCATGTGTGTCAAATAGATAACGAGCTACTTGTTCATGTTGCAAACTCGTTAATTTCACTCGTTTTCCCATCACATTACCACCATCATCGAGGAATTCATCAGTGTCATCAACGCTGGTAGAGTCAGTCATATATTCCCGAGTATATATTGATGACTCCACGGTGATGTATTCCTCTGCAATTGATCCTGCAATGTATCGCGTATTCTTGACGTAATCTTTAAAAACTTTCATCAATCTTTCAAACGGATACATCCACCGATATCTAACTGGACCACAAAGAAGTGCCTCGTCGCATAGGTGTACCAACAAGTGAACACTTATGTCAAAGAATGCTGGGGGAAAGTACTTCTCCAATACACAAATCGCTTCGTTCACAGCCAATTTTGCGGCCACTATGTGTTCTCGATTCACTACCTTCTCACACAAGAGGGAGAAGGTAATACTAATTTGCATAATAGCCCTACGCAAATCCTTGTGCTTGGAGAAACAGTGCTTAAACAATAGAGGAACCAATTGCATGATCACATGCCAATCGTGGGACTTACACTTATGTAAATCATGAGTAGCATAATTCACAATCCTTTGCAAGTTGGACGAAAAAGTAGATGGGCCCTTCAAACTATATATTGTGTCTAGAAGCACCTTCCTTTCCTCACTCGTCAAAGTAAACGCACCAGGGGGAATTATTGTCCTTCCCCTACTATCTTCTTTCAACCATAGTTGTGGTTTAAGTTTTAACGTTTTAAGGTCTTTTCGTGCATTTTCTCCATCCTTCGAATGACTCCCCCCAAGGCAAGTACCCACAATATGTTCAGCGAAGTTCTTCTCTGCATGCATCACATCCAATACATGGCGCACCGGGTTTTTCTTCCAATAAGGCAAGTCAAATAAAATTGACCTCCGAGACCATGCCTTTCTTATCTCAGTTTCATTCCCAGTTGGGGTCTTCTTATGCTTGACATTCTTAAATTTGGGATTCTTACCTGGCATATTTGGGCCACATTGAGAAGATTTACTTTCAATTTCTGAACCCGAAAGTTGTCTCGGCGGTAGCCTATGTTCAACTCCGCCCAATAAAAAATTGGAAGCTTTCTCAAATCTGAAACTATGAGCTGGGGGTAAAAACCTCCTGTGGCAATGGTATACATTTTTTAAGCTGGAGGATAGACGAAGAGATTCAGTCTCCTCTCCACAAATAGGACACCCCAAATAACCATGTACTACACATCCGGATAATGTCCCATAAGCTGGAAAATCATGAATTGCCCACATCAACATAGCTTTCAGCGTAAACTCTTCTTTTCTAAAAGAGTCAAATGATTGCACACCATCTTCCCACAACTCATTTAATTCTTCTACCAAAGGAGCCAGGTAGATATCAATGTCTTCACTTGGTGCCTTTGGCCCAGGTATCAATAAAGCCATCATCGAAAATTCAGGTCTCATACACTGTGAAGGAGGGAGGTTGAGTGGGGCTAGGATCACTGGCCATACACTCTGATTGGTGCTTAGATTTCCAAATGGATTGAAACAATATGTTGATATAGCCAAACGAATGTTGCGTTGTTCTCGAGCAAAATCGGGATACTCATAATTCATCCTCCGCCAGGCAGTAGAATCAATAGGATGACGCATGATATTACCCCCTACTTCTGCCCTAGCATGCCAAGTCATTGCCTCTGCAATCCATGGTACTGTGAAAAATCGCTTTAATCTAGGCCCAACGGGAAAATATTTCAATACTTTTTGAGGCACTTTTGAGCTTGTGCCTTCCTTACTAGTAGATTGGACATATCTAGGTTCATCGCATACCGGACAACGATCGAGATTTTCATACTCCTTTCGGTATAGTATGCAGTCATACACACAAGCATGAATCGATTTATACTTCATTCCCAAACCTTTCAAACTGTTCTTCATAACAGGATAGCTATTTGGAAGTGTATTCACCTTGGGTAATAAGCCCTTCACCCATTTCAGAATTCCCGTCACGCTATTGCCAGACAAACCGTACTGCGTCTTCAAACTGTGCAAACCAACCATGGCATGTAAAGTTGTTTGATCTTTCTCACAGCCAGAGTATAACGGTTGGGTCGCCTTAAATTTTAAACTTTGGTAGTCATCGTCAAGTTTTATCGTGTTATCTTCACGAGCACTTGAATCTTCTACATCATCAGTAACCTCATTCTCCTCAGCTTCATAAACTCCGTACGCATCATCAACTAAATCCTCTAACATATTATGATCTACGTCGTCCCCTTCTTCATCTATTCTACTTGTTGAAGGATGTTGTGAAGGTTGGTCAGGGACAAAAGGAACTTTCAATTCACCGTGAAAACTCCAAAATCGATAACTATCTTGCATACCCGATCTTAACAAATGTAGTTCAACTGTTTTCCACTCAAACACCTTACCATTCTTACACCTAGCACACGGACACGGAAACTCTTCATCATTACGACATCTCTTTGCATATTTCACAAATTCGTTAGCACCTCTGCGAAACACATCCCCCATTCTATTAGTCTCACCCATCCACTCTTTGTATTTCGGATATCCCATCACAGCTACCACAACTAAACACCTATTAAAGGTAAACAAAACTTAGATTTATAGTATGTTTTTTTTAATTATCCCATCATTTAATTATCCTATTAAAGGGTATGTGGTCCTATCCCATTCAAGAATGCATTTTTCTGTAATATACTTAACAGCTCATGCACATTGTTACGATTTGGAAAAAATTCGACAGCATATCCCCTTAGTTCTCCAAGTACACGACGTAGATTGGCAGGTGTGAGTGTTATTTCAATTGGTCAATTAAAATAACAGTCACACTTGTCAATCTAGTATGTACCCAGAGAACATTTAGATACGACTGCAGAACTTCCTCCAAAAGTAACAACTTTAAGCCAATAAGAATATTATACAAAAATTATACAGTCTCAAACTGTCCAAACGGGACAATTCGAGAGATCTCATTACAGGGGTAATGACTCTCGAACGGGTCTAAGGGTTATTGAATGCGTACGCATAAGAACTAGAATGCTAGTATCTATGCGCACTATATTTAATTTCAAGTATGTTTCATATAATGGGTTAATTCAAATACACAAATAAATTCATGGGATAATTCAAATACAAAAATAAATTCATGGGATAATTCAAATACAAAAAGAAATTCATGTATTGACCACATACACACACACACACACACTATCTAAGCTGTTCTATAGGTATAAAAACAATTATTATCCAATTATTATCCAACTATTATCAATTATTTATTTTGAATGTAAATAATATTCAAAACCCCACCCACCCCCGCCCCCACCCCCACCCCCTCAGATTAATTCAAGACATAAGACCCTAAAGGGAATCCAAATTATTTCTTGGATGTGAATTCCTCCAAATTATGATCTCATACCTATTCACACAATGATGGGGGAGGGGGTGGTGGAGGGGGGCAGGGGGTGGGGTGGGGTGGGGTGTGTGTGTGTCCGTAGGTGCGTAGGTGTGCGTGTGTGTGTGGCGTAGGTGTGCGTGTGTGCGTAGGTGTGCGTAGGGGCGTAGGTGTGTGTGTGTGTGTGGCGTAGGTGTGCGTGTGTGCGTAGGTGTGCCCACCCCACCCCACCCCCTCCCCCCCTCCACTACCCCCTCCCCCACCCTGCCCCATCCCGCCCCACCCCCACCACACACCACCACACACACACACACACACCCCACCCCACCCCACCCCCTCCCCCTGCCCCCCTCCACCACCCCCTCCCCCACCACACACCACCACACACACACACACACACCACTCTACCCCACCCCCTGCCCCCCTCCACCACCCCTTCCCCCCCTCCCCCAAAACACACCCACCCCACCCCACCCCACCCCCTCCCCCTGCCCCCCTCCACCACCCCTTCCCCCACCACAAAGCACCACACACACACACACACACCACTCTACCCCACCCCCTGCCCCCCTCCACCACCCCCTCCCCCCCTCCCCCAAAACACACCACCACACACACACACACACACTGCACCCCACCCCACCCCACCCCCTGCCCCCTCCACCGCCCCCTCCCCCACCCTGCCCCACCCCGCCCCACCCCCTGCCCTCCTCCACCACCCCCTCCCCCACCCTGCCCCATCCCGCCCCACCCCCCACACACGCACACACATACACACACACATATATATATACACATACACACATAAATATACAAACAAATATATATATAAATGGAAGAGAGAGAGAGAGAGAGAGAGAGAGAGCAGCGTCGAGTCGAGAGAGAGAGAGAGAGAGAGAGAGGGAGGGAACGGTGGGAGGGAAAAAAGAAGGGGGAAAGTTATTTTGCTGGAAAAGTTGTCACGGTCGTGTCAAGGTCTTTGACCGTGACACGAATTGTCACGGTCATTGACCGTGACACGACCGTGACAAATTGAATTGTCACGGGCTTGTCACGGTCAATGACCGTGATAATTTGTTGTCACGGTCGTGTCAAGGTCAATGACCGTGACATAAAACGCGTGTTTTTTTGTCACGGTCAATGACCTTGACAAGGCTGGCCGGCTGAAAGGTGACAATTTGCCCATTTTGGTGTAGTGGATATCGTTCGAACGACATCATACACGTTTCCCAAAAAGTTTCAGTCTCTTATAATCTTGGACAATTCAAAACTTAAGACTGTTTTCGAAATCAGAAACCTTTATCCAAAACTTGTTATGTTTAAAAACATTTCATAAATAGAAAAATATTTTATTTTTTTTCAAAAATATCCCAACATTTTTTATGTAAAATATAAATGGAACAAAAAACACAATTTACCAAATTCGTCCTTGTTGGGCATAATTGTTGAAGTCGTCTTGAAATTCAGATTTGTCTTGTGTAGATGCAATCTTCTCAATCCTTAGACGACTTGCAGCGGTATACGATATACTAATTGTGACGGACTATGTCCTTATAAATCTCTCATTATGTCTATGCCAGTATAAAATAAAAATATCTGAATTAACAATCAAAATATGGCCGATACAAATCTACCCTCCTATAAACTCAAATATGGAAAGATAAACTGAACAAGCCTTCAACAATTAACTTTTCAAAACTCCAAGCTTTTCTCATCAGGGTGTTCAATCCAAACATCTTCAATCGTACCTACACATACGAGATAAAGCAAAAACCTCGTGACGTATCGAGTTTGAAATGATATAAACATAAATCATGTAAGCATAATCAAATCTCCCCCATAATTAAAACTCCCCCATGAAATCATAATTCGTTCTCCCCCTTTTTATTTGTCCGAAATAGACAAGGAAAAAAATAAACCAAATAAATCAAAAGTGCGGTGGAGTGTACATACTAAAAATGGGCAAAAGTGTCATCATATAAATCACCCTATGCTAGTAAACAAGTCTAGACCTCAACCGGGAAGTGCGGTGGAGTTCTCTAAAGATGGTGACATCTTTTGAAACAACTCCATTAAATCATGTGAAGTCTTGACCAAAAACTTTATTTGTTCGCGAATATGTGCAAACTCTTTATCATTATGTGCAAGAAAAGTACCGTGAGTGGTTGCTTATGTGCGATCATGTGTAGGAGTATGGCGTGACACATTACCCAACTTAAAGTAAAATTACCTAAGGTGTCCTCTCTTTTTGCAATGGGAGCAAACATAAATCGGTCTAGGAATTAATTTTTCAAAAATTCTAGGACGGGTTCTCCTAACAGGAATGAGACGCCTAGGTGGGTTAGGATGAGGATCACGTGAATCAATCACCTAAGTGGGAGCCGACTCGGGTGAAAAAAAAGACGTGGACGCACCTTCATGATCTTTTCATAAACTCTCATCACCACCCAAAATGAAATTGAGAACCATCTTTTCAACTTTCTTAGATGTGTTCTCTAAAGGGAGTTTGACCTCCCGAGCACGTTCGAGATCACTCTCGAGTTTGGATACACGTGTCTTCAGACTAGGCACCGTGTCGATCAAGTCACACTTTTCCCTCCTTAAAACTTCCTTCTCTCTCTCCAAATCTAAAACCTGTCGACCTAAATTTTTATTATACTTATTTGTTTTCAAGGTCTCGGGGTACAAACCCCTAAAATATTTTTGGAGCTCACTTTCAAACTCACTCTCATCTCCACTAAAAACACTTGAGTCATCACCATCGCTATCATGAATACTATCATCATGAGGCAAAGTGGGTGTGATCATACGACTCGAAAATCTAAACACTTCCCTTGTGAAATGTCATCTTTCTCATCATATCCCTCACTATCACTAAGAGTGGTGGGCATGGCTACTTTCTTCCCTTTTTTATTAAGTCTAGTAGCACACTCAGAAGCCCTATGCCCTTTCCCTTGACATTCAAAATAAATCATCTCATCTTCTCCACTCTCTTCCTCTTTTTCTCTCTCACTCTCTTTTTCATTGCCCTCTGTGGCCTTTTCTTTCCTTTTAATTTTCTCAAAAGACTTTTTATTGAAAGAATTATTTTTTTTCATTTTGAGAACTTTTTAAAAAAAAATTGCAAATAAGGCCACATTGTCAATGCTAAACTCTCTCTCAGAATCAAACTCGTAAACTCTCTCTTTCTTTTTCTTCCTAACTTGAGTCTTTAAACCAATGTCTCTATCCTTAGCCTTAATAGTTTGGGGAAACATGTCAATCTCATAAGTTTGTAGGTCTCCTACGATCTCTTCTAACTTAAGTGAATTTAACTTCCCCAGCGAATTCAAAATAGTGACTTTAGGAATGAAACGTTTTGGAAGATATCTCAAATTCTTTTTAACGACACGCGTGTTATCAATAGGCTCACCTAAATTAAAACTCGTGTTAACAATGTCCGACAAACGTGCATAAAACTCATCAAAACATTCAGACTCAGACATGGTAATGGTCACAAATTGGGTGGCCAAATTTTGTAACTTTGATTCTTTAACCGTGTTCGTACTGTCATGTTTCAATTGGAGGACATACCATGCCTCTTTAGACGTGGTGCACGCCATAATTCGAAGGAACTCGTCGGGGGTGAGGGCTCCCGAAATAGCACTCAAACCATGGGAACTAAAATTAGACCTTTTAAAGTCATATTCGGTCCAATCCGACACATGTTTCAAAGAGGTGATGTTATTAGTAGTGACAGTGGGAGGAGTCTACCCCCTTTCACACAGCTACCAGACTCATTCGTTAATGGCTTTTAACTGGGATTTCATACGAGATTTTCAATAGGTATAATTGGACCCATAAAAAATAGGCATTCAATTATACAAGTTTTCGTTTGGAAACATTGCGATAAACTTTCTAAATTCATATTTTTCAAACAAAAATCAATATCACACAAGTTTGCGAAAAATAGTAATACGCGATAAATTAGTGTAACCTGCTCTGATACCAATTTGAGAATGAAATGACGTGTGCGATAATGATTCAAATAGATTTGCAATTTCCAACTTAAACTTATTTAATTGGATGTCTAAATTTACTCAAACCAAATACCAAATAAATCATCCCCTAAACATGCATCTACATGTCGATATAAATCTCAAATTAAATCATGCGATGAATAAGCCGACAAAGACAGATTTCAGGAAAAAATCTCCGCAGGGTAAAAACCTTTTATTTCCACTGTAATTTGTAAAGGAGCGGTTTACAATCGGATTACAGCAAAAATACAATTTGACTTACGAATTACCCGTAGGTGTCGGTTCGTAGTCGGCAGCCCAGGAACACCGCAACACTCCCTATGACACGCAGTCGATGATCAGGCCAGTACCTCCCGCAAGTGGCACCTATGGTCAGCCCAGTACCTTTCCAAGGCACCTAGATTCAAAAGCAAAACTCCAAGCAAAACTATGCTTTAGGTTCCACAAACAACTCACACAAAAAGTCTGGAATTTGTGAATTGTAAAAACAAAGTTTTGAACCCTCAAAAAGATGGAGAATAAACAAAAACACTCAAGATCGTATTCTCTTAAAACTAGTGTTTTCTCCACATGAAAATCAGTAGCCTGACACCCTTTAAATTCTAAAATTCAAGGCGGTGATGTGTCAGAATAAAATAGATCGTTCGAACGAGAAACGACGTCATTCGAGCGAGATTTAATCTCGTTTAAAGGAGATATGATGTCGTTCGAACGACATCATACACGTTTCCCAAAAAGCTTTAGTCTTTTATAAATCTTGGACAATTCAAAACTTAAGACTGTTTTCGAGATTAGAAACCTTTACCAAAAACTTTTTATGTTTAAAAACATTTTATAAATAGAAAAATATTTTTTTTTCAAAAATATCCCAACACTTTTTATATAAAATGTAAATGGAACAAAAAAACACATTTGGCTAAATTCGTCCTGGTTGGGCATGACTGTTGAAGTCGTTTTGGAATTCAAATTCGTCTTGTGTAAATGCAATCTTCTCAATCCTTAGACGACTCGTAGCAGTATACGACATACTAATTGTGACGGACTATGTCCTTACACTTAGTTAAAAACAACAGTAACTAATTTAAAATAAGTAAAAGTGTTACCAATCAAGTCAATGTGGAATATGAATTGGGTTAGGCATGTGAATCAACAATGGAGGATAAAAAACTAGATCATTTATAAACCAAAATGATCAATGCAAAGGCTGCATTAACAAATTGAAATACAAAATTTAGAGGATGCATTAGTACTAAATGAACATAATTTAACGTAAATGAATATTTAAGAGAATGAGAGCTTGTACAATTGCCAAACATAATTTAAAATTTGTATTCTCCATTGAAAGCATATTTAACCTAGATCCCAATGACCTTCTTAATTCCTAAAAATAATAATCCTAAGGTGTTCGACAATTTTAGGCCAATTAGCTATGTAATTTTTGAGTGTCTAGGAAATGTGTTACCAAAGATAATCTCGCCATCCCAAATGGGTTTTATAAAAGGTAGGATTACTCTAAATAATGTCTTGGTATCCCAAGAGCTTATAACCACTTTTAACAAAAGGGTGAGAGGCTCGAACATGATATCAAAGTTGAATACATCAAAGGCATATGATCGATTGTCTTGGTGGTTCACTATCAAAACAGTATGAAACTTTGTTTTTTATGAAGTTCTTCTATTGATCTAATATGGAGGCTTATTTCGAATTGCTTGTATTCGATTGGGGTTGACAGTAAAAAATGTAGTTTTTTCAAATAAAAATATGGGGTGCATAAAGGAGACCCCATTTAACCAACCCTTTTTTTTATTGCTTCGGAGGTTTTGAATCGAGGTATCCAAAACTTGGTGGAAACGGGATTGGTTACTAACTATTTTATTTGCTCCATTATTTCTTGCCTTTCTTTTTCAGATGACGAGCTTATTTATCTAACGGAACCAAAAAGTCCATGAATATAATGTCATTTTTGCATGAGTACGAGGAAGCCTCAGATAAATTATTAATTTAGAGAAAAGGTCTTTTAGTCTCAGCCAAAAAACTCCTATTTGTAGGGGATACATAAGATAAGACGCAACTGGGTTCAGGTATAACTCGCTGCCCATTACTTATCTGGGAGTGCCCCTCTTTACTAGACAAAAACTAAAGTCTCATTTCAGTGTTTTTTGGATAAAATTCAGTCTCAGTTTAATCAGTGGAATTAAAAATATTTTGCACAGGCTAGTAGGTGCATTTTAATAAAACACAACTCATATGTCATGTTATACAACCTATTTGCAGCGATAGATCCACCAACTGGGGTAATCTTGGACATAAATAAAATGACAACAATGTTTTTTTTGGCAATTAAGCTGATCGGTGTCACCATTGATGGGTTAGATAATCAACGGTATGTTTAAAAACCAATAATGGATAGGTTGGTTTGAGGAGCTTTTATGATATCACAGATGCGTTTGCGTTTAAACTTTGGTGGAATTTCATAAATAAGGAGTTGTTATAGGCTACGTTTCTTCAAAGTAAATATAAATTGCTGGAACGTCAAAACTATTGTAGCGTAATGTAAGAGTGGAAGGCTCTAATACCACTTTGAGAATGCAAAAATAAATGAGCTCGACAAGGATGGTCACAAACACAAATTCTATTTTTGTATTTTCACTAAACATAGAAACCAATTCTAAAAAAAAAATCTTTGATTAAATTAGTTATGAAGGCAAAGATGTGTTCAAAATAATATGAATATACTACGCATTCAAGAACACAACGATTGAGGAAAAATCCCTTACAAGCAAACCTTTTATTTCTCCACTTTAGAAATAATTCAAGACAATCGACTTACAAACTATTTTATACCAACCACAAGTATAACACGTTAGTCTTCGCAAGATCTCTAAAGAATATCACGTGTGTCTAAGTAGTCCACACGCGATAGATTCGCTCTCGGTATCCACCTATCAGCCTCAACGTTCTTCTTCAGCAATGATCTCTCTGGGTTCACAAGTCAATCATGGAGGTACCTCTCCACAAGGTGTATGCAAGGATACTAAACTATCTAGTGTTTGAATCAATTCACAAAAACTATTTTGGGAATGTTTGTTGTGAATCAAAACTGTTTTATAAACAGAAAACTTTGAAAACTTTTGGAACATATATTCAGAAAACATTCCTTCAAAAGTCCTAGAAAAAATAAACACAAAGCAAGTATTTATAAGGCGAACACAAATTTCGAGGCAATGACTCATTCGAAAAAAATGAGGCTCATTCGAACGAGAATAGAAGTTCTTTTGAATGAAACATGACCTCGTTTGAACGAAAAAGCTGTCTCATTTGAACCGGCTTCAAACGGCCTTCAAACAATGCCAAACAGTATGCCCTCGTTAGATGTTCTATAGATAAAATGATCAAACGATTTTCGAATTAACTTAGTCATCTCATTTGAACGAGAATGCCTTCTTGTTTGAATGAGGCAGATGAATTTTGAAAAATAATTTTAAAATAAAATGCCTCGATTTTTTAAAACCAAAAAATCTTGCTTCGGATTAATATAAATAAAACATCCCAAAATAAATTTAATGAATAAATTTAGCTTCCTAAACAGCTTATACATTTATGGGATGTAGAGGAGTCTTGAAGTTGGAGAGATTGACGTTCGGTTTGACGAGTCAGCACGAGTCGGTTTGTAATCCGATACGCCAAATGTGTCAAAGTGCAAATAAAATAAGTAAAAAGCCTACGCTAAAATATTTGCGCCTACGCTAGAGCTTCTCACTGTTGGCGTCGCATGCAAAGTGTAGATGATATTTTTTGGGACAACTGTGAGATGGCATCTGGATTTATATAGAAACCATTACCAAATGGTTTATTCATGATGAAATCTTCTTGGGAAACAATTAAACCATACTTTAGCGCACACATATATATATATATATGTGTGTGCGTGTGTGCGCGCGCGCGTGTGTGTGTGTATTGCCAGTGATAACAACAAATATGTATCACACAACATTAAAGATGAATCCATACCTCTTTGTATTTGTTATCAGCGGTGGCCATAATAATATCAAAACATGAAAATAATAAAAACAAGTAAAGAAATAGCTATTTTCCCCCAAAATGTCAAAAGATAAAAAGGCATTCAAAAAATAAAAATTAAGCTCTTTTCTTAACTAAGAAAATTAAAGGGGCAATTTGAACTTGACATACTTAAATATTACACCAGCTTGTGCATAGTTCTCCATCCAAATCAAAGCATGGCCCCATACACTCCACACGGGAAAAACATCAATCTGAATGAATTTTGACAAAAAATTATAATCACTAAAATGATGCATGGGAAAGAAAAAATAGAAGGGTATCTTCGTATTTTGTATACCTTACACTTCATGCAAGTATACACCCTCATAAATGTGCAGAAGATTCCTTATCAGCGATGTCATCAAAAGAGGCAGCAATACCTGATCCCAAAAGGCTTTGCAGCAATTCATCTCGTCCTAACCAAATGTCAGCTTATTATAGATTTTCAGAACACTCATCCATCGATTGACTGCCGTCACTCAGCTACCAGCATCGGAGGATGCATCATCAGTTTCCCTATTTCTTTAAGAATTATTAGCAAACTCAGTACCCCTTGAAAGCTTTCCAAGCTGTGATTCGACAAAAAGAAGTCTTGCACATGAAACACAAGTATATTCTAAATTACTCATGATTCCATCTGTGGACTGTAACATATTGTTAGAATTAACATAAAGTACTATTGGCAATTTTAAAATAAAAATTGCTTGCTTACCTGAACAAATGTCTCTGTGGAAAGATACGCTCGACCAATCGTTTCCATTGATGCATTAATTCATTAATTTGAACTCCAAACACTAAACCCCTTATTTTAGATAGAAAAATCTGAATAGTGGGATGGAGGCATCAGGGGGAGAGATAGCTAGATTATTTAAGAGAGACTTTAATATATACACCAGTTTGCGCTTCACGAATTTAAACTCCATATATATTTGTGAAACAAATAACAATTGTATATGACAAAAATTAGCTTGCGCTTCACGAAAAATTAGAAAACAAAAAATTGAGGTTGAGTTCCATTCTTACCTCAAGTGAGGAAGGGCCTGCAAAAATATAAGAGATTCAATAACTAACACACACACACACACACACACATATATATATATATATAATGCTCTTGTGCGGATTAGTTCACATTTTAAAAATGCGGACCGGACATGTATCACCTAACGGTACGCCTAGATTTTATCGCCTAAATTATAGGCTCTCTCTCTCTTTTCTGGTCTCACCGTCAGGTGACACATGTTCGATCCGCATTCTTAAAATGCGGAGAGCAGGATTGTGTATATATGTGTGTGTGTGTGTGTGTGTGAACTCTTTCAATAACAATAGTATTAGTTTTTTAAAACACTTTGATTTTTGTGCCCTGCCCCAGGAATGTTGCAATCCGATTCAACCTTTTACTTCAGGACTCAACTGATTAATATTAGTCTATAAGTGATTAATATTCTATAAAATGTACAAGGAGATAAATTTCATAACTTCTAAGATGCACACAAAAACACTTATGATCAAGGCCAACAACTTCCTCGTTTGACATTACATCCCATATCCCAACACAACCTATGATTAAGAACTCATGTAAATCACATAAAAATGATACTTGTGCTTCAAAACCCAAATAATAATATAAAAAATGATAGGCTTAATTCAACAATATTCATGTCAATAACTTGAACAACTAAAATGATAATATAATATAAGAAAAAAGAATTTCATCTTCTTAAAACCTTTTCCTTTTGAGCAAACAAAAAATATGGTGTTATAATGAGGCACATTAATATGTCTAGGTCTTATGCTGACATTCTAATCCAACATTAGACATATATCGAAGGAAAAGCTATATGTTATTGTAAATTTCACATTAGATACCAAACTAGGGATATTGCACCTGTCTGTGCAAGCTATACCAAATCAGGGAACTTCTTAGACAAATCTACTTTATAGATTCTAATTTCATCTCTAATTACATTTTCCACCCAACGCAATAAATTTCTTCAAAAATAGCAACATCAAAATTTACTTTGTAAATGTTGTCCATTTGGAATCAATATGAATAGTTGACTTTTCATTATCTTCTTTAAGTTTTTTCAAGAATACTCTACAATATTCCCAGATGTTTACGGGTTTTTTCCTCCTCCCCCATGAATAAATTTGTTTTCATAGTTCTAGGGACTTCATGCCACCGTAATAAAGAATTCAAAACTTCTCTATAGATAAATTAGAGTATTTCTATAATCGCATCTTGTTATCGCCCATGCAACTTTCAAATAGGGCAGAGTTCAATTTGCTCAATTCCCATATACTTTTTCTATTACTTATTCCTTGAGCATTTGTATTATAGTTTGCGGCTGTTCGTTAAAAATGAAACAACTTTAATCTATTCACATGTTCTTTCTAACCAAATTATCAACAATAGGTAAAGAATTATAATATATCCTCTAAACCAGTGTTTAATTTCTTTTGAACAAAATAATTTTACAAGCTAAACTTTGTGGAAACTAATTATCAAACCATTCAATAAATATTGTACTTACCATTCAAGATCAGATCTGTTGTCAGAATTGTATTTTAAAAATACATGTGGGATTGTTGTCAAAAAGAAAAAGAAATAATGCACCCACTACCCAACTTGTTTATCCACTCTTTCTCCACTTTCGGCAAAAAGAAAAAAAAAGGCACCCACTTGTTTACCTACTATCCCCACTAGTCATAATTATCTCTCAATTTTTGGCTAAAAGAGAGGAAAGATAATGACACACACTCTCCCACTTGAGTACCACTTTGTTGCCTTCATTTTATAAGAAGAGTGGCTCATCCGGCCAAAGAGAAATATGTAGAGAGAACAAGAACAAAACAAGCTCTCAAGTGCGGTTTTGAAATGAAAAAAAAAAAAAAAACTTGAGTTTAGTTTTGGAAGAAAGAAAAAAAAATCGAGTGTTTTGGAAATCACTATTCTCTCTTTCTAAGACTGAAAATATTTTCTTCATGAAAATATTCCCCTAAAATATTTTAGAACAGTTTGTTCTCTTCAAACTGAAATTTCGGTATTGAGCAATTAATTTGGAATGGGTGTTAGAAGACATATAACTACGGTGCATGGTTATATGATACAGAGGTGATTCTGAGCTTGTTTTATCCTAGGGATGGCGTGACTGTAGAGTACCTGCACAAAGAGGGTAGAGCCGCGAAACGTCTTAAAGAGAGCGACCTAGTCCGCGACTCAACCCAAGAATCGTCTACGACGAATTTATAAACAATTTAGGTAATATTGTTTATTTTTATTGTGCAGTATTTATTTGGAATTCACGCATGCGGTTCATATTTGCGATAATCATATGAGGTAATAATTTAATTTTGAGCCGTAGACATAAAATTAATTTATGATTTTATTTTTCGATTTCTCCATAAAACTCTTTGATGTGATTTTTAATCACAATATATAAAGTGTACCAACAAGATCTATCCAAAGAAAAGACCATTCTTCGTAGAAAAATCACCATACCAATAGAACACCTCAACTTGCCACAAAAACCAATCTCAAAAGATCCTTTAACTCTCAATCAATTATGTACGAAACATTTACATTATGTATATGGCAGAAGAAGTGAGGGCAATTGTGTCCCATTATGTGTGCATATATATTATATATAAATATTTCATAATACATATATTGAGAGAGAGAGAGAGAGAGAGAGAGAGAGAGAGAGATTTTGATTATAAGATAAAGTAAAAACTTACCATGGTTTGGAAATCAACACAATATGAATATTTAAGAGGGATAGATTGCTTCGATCCAGAGGATATGATAGAGAAGAGATGACATTTTAGGGCTTTTTGTGTAACAGTTGCTACTGAGAAGCAAGGAAATTTTGTTAATTTTGTTTAGGAGGGAAATCCACAATTTTTTTTTTCCGAGAGCGTATTATAAAAATTGATTCAATTTTTTTCTTATTTTTAAATGTATAGACTAAAATTAGTAATGGATTTTGTTGATTGCTAATGGTTATGAAGAGTTTATGTTATCCTGGGTGTCAACCCAAGTATTACGGCAGTTATATCAGATTCGTTTCATTCTCCTCGTGTGTCACTAGTTGAGTTTCTCCATGTCTCTTGTTGAGCTACCCGACCATTGGTTCATGGCACAATTATCATTTACTATCCAAAGGTCATGGGGAAACACATAGAAACCCAATACATGATTGAAATCTTTATATCTACCATGTTTGAGAAGGCTCCAATTGTCGTAGTAGCATAATCCATCCATGTTAGCATCTTCTTCAGTAACAATCCCGCCTTTCCATTTCCCGTCTATTTAGTAATCCTCAAACTTTACCAAATCCT
Source organism: Sambucus nigra (assembly GCA_949130495.1). Lineage (NCBI taxonomy): Eukaryota > Viridiplantae > Streptophyta > Magnoliopsida > Dipsacales > Adoxaceae > Sambucus > Sambucus nigra. The sequence continues at coordinate 315,203,578 of OX422209.1, read as the reverse complement.
TAGTATCAAAACCCTAACTTATCTTCTTCCTTCTTCTCACTCACACGTGGTTCATCAGAAACCTCTCCGTTAACTTCTCACATATCTCACTCATATACATATATAATAATAATAATAATAAAAATATTAATATACTAGCCTTGCTTAATCGTTCTCTTATCTTAAATTGCGGAAGCTTCAATGGATGTTGAGAACCTCTACGAGTACGGAGAGCGTCTAAACGAGGCTGTGGACAAGTCTGAGGTCAAATTTTTGTCGTTCATTCCATTTTTAGGGGTTTATAAACATTCAAACTTACTATGTAGGGACTTCGTAAATTTAGGACTTATTGTGACACCCCGACTAATTAAATGCCGGGTAGCTACTCCTTTATTAAATCAATAAAAAATGCCAAGTTGGTCCAGTTAATAGCATCACTCTCGAAAATATTTTTAATGATTACTAACCACCTAGTATTTAAAAAGTGAGTTGACAAATTTTAAATTAAATCTGATTAACATGCAATAAAGGAAATATAGAAATGTAACACAACCATTCACGATAAAGTCCAACTATAATGAATCAACAAGTAAAGATGAGTCTTGAGGAAATACTCCTCACAACAATCCCAATATGAAATGAAATAAAACAAGTCAGCATCCTGAATTAATTACAAACCAAAGTCTGAATACTGAAGTATCAAAATGAAATGTCTCTAAAAGAAATGGGCGACATGCCCTACAACTGATGGAATCTGAATATAGAGTCAAGGCAATTGAAGCGTCTACTAGCAAGGCCCTGTAACTTCCACAACAGCTATAGCTCGTCACCTGACTGGAAATACTATGCGTGGTGTCCTTGTGGCTGGGAACCTAAAATGATTTTTACAAAAAGATAGATTTGAAAGCAAACGGGTCAGAGCCCGAATGTGGAGAGTATTTTAAAAACAGCAAGTACTTTAATAACAATTAAAACAATGAATGCAAGATACATGTTAGGACGTGCTCTCACATGAAATACTCACCTCTCGTCTAACAGTGCACTCCTAACGTTCCTGTACCCATTCATGTGTTATTTATCTAACTAAACCATCATAAGTTCTAACCCAAATACTCGATTCACAATATGAATTCCAAATGTTATTATTTAAATAGATAGCTTTACTTGAACTCGGATTCTCAAATGTTAGCATTACCGTTTACTGGAGGTTATCCCCTTATTTATCTTCTCATGGAGTTACTATAAATGATTCTCATAAATAAACATCACAATTCCTTTTCATTGAATCGTATATTAATCACATCATAAATATACTATACAAGCACCCCGAGGCTAAGCTATGGTGCACACATACTCTGCTATCCATCCCGGTACATCACGTACATAAGGATTACAAATTTTGAATCTCTCATGAATTGTTAGAATAAACACCACACACAAAAATGGAGACGAATATAATTCAACATATCCATGGTCACGTACATACCTACGCTCCATAGGCAGCTGGCTTAATAACTCACAATTAATTCATTCCCTTGAACTATGTCCTCTAGGTACCAAACTAAATCCGGGCACACAAGGATTAGAAAGCCCTAAGAGAACGTAAACCTCCCGTGATAGCAAGTATGGTAGGTATGTCATACACATAAGATTATATACTAAGCATGCACACATCTTAGATATCTCAATATTAATAAAGGTATTAATAAAGCATGAATGTCGATCGATCGATCGCACCAGGTAGGCTGTGGACTGCTTCGTTTTGCAGTTTTCAAATCAACCCAAAACACCATTAACAAGCATGAAACTCTAAGATAACGTTATAATATCATCATACAACCATCCTACAATAGTGTTAACGTTCTAATACCAATAATTCATCATTCAAGGGCTTTGTATGGATCAAATCTTCATCAAGAATTCCAGTTTTCTATTTCTCTCAAGAACATTAAATAACTTCTTCTAAAATCCGTTTTTAAATCATCAAGGGTCATAATTCTGAGTTCATAATTCGTCCAGAATGTTTCTAAATGCAGTCCCTAACATAGTTCATAGTTTTACATCTTCAAATTCATGGGTCTAATCAATCTTCCAAGATAAATTTGATAATTTCCTAAACATGGAAAAGCATAGCATTAAATCAATTGGAATTAACCACTTGCCTTAATCTTTCTCTGAATTTGATGTTGAATCTTGAAGGCTGAGTTGTTCTCCCTCTCTCTTTCTGCAGAATTCTCTTCTCTCTCTCTCTCTACAAGTTTCTCTAAGGATGATGACAATGGAGGTGTGGTTGGTTTTTAGCAAGTTGGAACTATATCTTAACTTCTCCCGTAGCCCATTAAGTCCCTTAGTGTAGTTAGTGGGTTTAGTGGATAAAGAATAAGTCAGATTTTTATTTCTAATTTTCGTGGGTTTTAATTCCCAAATTTCCGAAATTACCAAAATGCCCTTCTAAGTTACCGGTATGGTCCAATAATACCCCGGAACCCAAACTTAACCCCCGGCTAGTGTTTTCTGACTATTTCGACCCTTCCGGACACGTTGGCGCACTCAAAATGACCATACGGTTAATAGAAATAAAATTCAATTTTTAATTAAATAATTACATTCCTGACGCGACTGTCACGCGCGTCCCAACAAAATTTCCCAAATTGTCGTATTTCAATCTCGCGACAATTTCAATAGTTCCAATATTCATATATTGCCATATATACACATTATAATCAAATACTAACTCACATCTCGTTAATATTTTATCCGGATTAATTTTCAATTAATTCACAATTTATTCAATTAATCCCATAAATAAATATCGATAAAAATGCGGGGTATTACATACTTCCCCCCTAATAATAGAATTTCGTCCCGAAATTCAGAAAAGTAAGGCACGCCTGGAAAAATTTGGTATCCTCCAGTATTCAAAACAATTAAAAAGAAAAGCCCAAATTACTAAAACCCTCGCTTCACAATAAGCTTGTTTAACATATTTTATACCTTTTCAGAATAATCTTCGATAAATGCACCTCACGTTGTGCTCTTATTAAACAACCTTCGACTAAAATAGCCTATACATTATTAGCCGCATTATTTTTATTAGTATTGTGAGTCTGCACCTCACTACTAACTCCCGCATTTATCAAAACTCCAAACTCCCATCTTGGGATGAATCAATAACACGTCTGACCACGATTGTCCATTCCTTGAAATATCCCGACATTGTGACTTTTACACAAGGGAAAACCACTTCGGCCTGTTGGTGTCACACAAACCTTTGTAAGCACCTTGTCCACCATAAATAGATACGGGTGCTTTTCCCCCAACTCTACCATTTGGTAATATCTCCTCCTCATGACTACAATATACCTCACTAGTTATACTCGATTTGGAATTGAAAATATCGCAATGAATTCAAAATTTCTATCATACAATCCATCAGTCGTTAGTCACCTTGCGCCTGCACCTCGGGTTATAGGTGATACAACTCTCAGTTTGAATCGTTGTTTCCCACAACTTATTGTCACCCCACCTAAATGTGGATTTCGGGGATTTCATCCCAGTTCTAAATAATACTACGTCGAACCGCGTACCGGCGTGTTCACTATCTTATAGTGTAAATCACCCCAAATATATAACAATTTCTCTCCTTCTGGACAACATGTCCCACATAATCGAAGGAACTCATTACTTATCAATAAGTTGGCTACCTCTCAAGAAAATTCTCCAACTTGACCCTCCCATTTTTGGAATTGTCGTCTTGATACAAAATTATTTGGTTGATCATCTAACCCCAACTGTTCTACTACTTACTATCCTCTTTCAATGTCAATATTCACTTAAAATTTTCCCCGTTAAATGATACTCAATGTTCTTATTCTCCCGACGAATACCAAAAGTTTGGAACTTATACTTTTCACCACTTTGTGAAAATCCGGACTCCCTATACCTGATTGACTTCTTCATTTTATTTTCTCTTGAGTCACCCTCAACATTCGATTGATTAGAACTCTACTCCAAATTGTTCATAATAATTTATTCGCCTTATCAAGAGATATCCTTTTATTAAATGGCTTTCTACTGCCTTTTCTCCAAGTTTGAACGTGCTACACTGACTACACATGTTATTCGCTTACACCTTTTCTTATGACGTTTAATCTCATAAGTAATAATCTCGCCCGTCTATGTTCCCTCTTCCTTTGATTTACACTTTAGCAAATCAAGATGTCTACGCCCCTTACAACCCAACCATACGGTTTTTAAACATTATATACGCTTCATACAAATCCCAAACTCTTTATTGTCACTGTAAATACAACGGTGCTATACCATTTGGGCATTCTCAATTGCTTCTGAATTAGAAATCCTAAATCCTCATTATCCTCAATGCGTCCTTCAACATGCCGTGACAAAAGCAACATTATTAATACTTATCCCGTAATTTATTAACAACTGGCTCTAATGGCCATACATCATAATTTACTTCTTGTAACTTCCCGTTATAACTACGTACTCTCCTAACGATAGAGGTATCCAAATCATGAAAGAAGGGCCACACATTTCCTTACTACCAACCTTACGCTAAGTTTCATGCGTGGGGTGTCTCGCAAAGCGAAATCCAAATAAGGAACCCCCCCGATACACTACTACCTAACCTTGTCGGTCATCGAGATTTATTAAGCCCTCAGTCCATAACACGTACCCCTATGTTCCCGTCTCTTAACAACAAAGTTTCATCTCCGATCGCAGTTATACATAAACAAGGAACTCCTTCCGAAAGACATTTTCTCTTGATAGTGGTGGAAATCACATTTCATATACACATGGAATAAAAATCGAGACTCTCAAATTCCCGTCCCCAGACACACAACTATGAGTATAAACTTCTAAATCTCTAATGGGTGATAAAACAATGCACTCTTCTTGTTACGACCTCTCTATCGTTAATTATAAAAACCAACTAACTCTTTGTGGACTAGTAAATCAATTACATACGACTCATAATAACTAAATCCCTACACATACTGGGATTAAATATCCGAGACCATTATGCCTTTGAAATCACAGCAATATTTATATATATATATACATATATACAATAGTACAATTCTGAGCCCGGCCCTCTCATAAATGGGGCTTCTCCAGAACCAAAACATTCTACTCCAAGGTAGTAATCCCAATAAACTTGCAATACAAACACACCATCGGTAAAAACATATATACAAAACAATAATTAAGATCATATCATACTCGTATAACACAGCATTAAAACGAGTAATTTCGATAAAGCATAAACCGCTATTACTATACCCATTCATCCTCCGCGGATGACAATAAAAAGTAACTCCCACACTATCAGGGAAAAATGTTCTTATATATAATATACTTACTTATATACTCACTAAACTCGACTCTCAAGTGAGAATAACAATTATAACGAATGTAGCAACTCATTCATGCCACAAATAACATGCATCCTCCTCTGAGGATATAACACATACTTCTATCCTAACAATCGTCCCGGCTGCTTAAATGGTTCCTGGTCTTAACATCTGTTCGTACCACACCAAATATTTCAATAATTATCGCCCTTGCCAGGCACAATACCTTGATCCCTACTTTGTATCGGGAAAATTTTTATAACGTACGGGTTTTCACTCTCACAAAGTACCTCTACACATTCTCCACTTATTTCCAGTCACCCTGACCATGTTAAAGTGGTCCTTTCCTCGGACGTTGGTAGTCTCAGCTCTGAAGACTATCTCCATTGTTCCCTTAGTTTCATGTACTTAAGGAACACACTACTAGTTTTCCACCTCTCTTACTGAAATTACCATCGCTCGGTAGTAATTTCGCTATCGAATTATTTTAACGGTTTCTCCATTGGGTCTTCCTCCTTGTGGTGTTTCTCCAACACCATTTTCCCAGTCTTATTCTATAAAAAATTTCGATTTTTGTATCTCCCTACCCAAGGGAACATTTACCTCCAAATTTACACCACGCGATCTAATTACTATTTGTATTTATCATCCAAGCAGAATTTTCCCATAAGAGCTAACAATTCTTCTTGTATGTAGACTCTTCCTTTAACATCCTCTTCTCCATACCACCTTCTCCACCCGGTGTAAGGTTCGCTACAACATTAAATTTCTCCTCACAAGTTGACCCCTGTTTGGCCCTCTTATGTGAGTTCACAATAACATACGCCTTTCAACCTGAACATCTGATGAAGGAACTTATGATCAAACCATTCGTGTATGCCTTCTCTTGACGTCCCATTCCACTTATAAGTGTGGTGATTGTTTCTCCCCATTGAAACTCCGCTCTCACGAGACAAGAAAAATTTTCCCCAAATTTTCACTCTCGATTGGCCATACTTCGACACAAGTCCAAGCCTTTAGATACATTGCGTTCGTTTGACTAGCACATGCCGTCTTCGCCTTTCGAGTATTGCTACAGCTGGTTTTCTTCAATGTCACACCTAACTCTTTCTCTCCCATTCCAACCTTGTTGGATGTGTCTAATTTGACCCCATTCCTACTATAGCCGTACCCGGAAGTCTCAAGTCGCGACTTAGTCTTTTATATCATCCCGGACTTCCTTGCCATAATATTGGTGACTTCAACTATGGTCATCCTTCTTTCTTTTTTTAAAAAAAAATCAATTAACCTCATTATATATATTTGCCTCATGCGGTTCACCCAACTGTCTTCGCCTGACGCACTACATTGTTCGGCACACGAATACACCCGATCGTAAATAAGATTCACTACCATATGTATTAAAGCAGGAGAACGAAATTTCACCAAAGATATCAACAATCCTAAACATAGGGCTCTATATCAAAGAAAGCTCAGCGGAAACATAACAAGCCGTACAGATCCTAAAGGACACTAGAACCTGATGCTTTGATACCACCTGTGACACCCCGACTAATTAAATACCGGGAAGCTACTCCTTTATTAAATCAATACAAAATGCCAAGTTGGTCCAGTTAATAGCATCACTGTCGAAAACATTTTTAATGATTACTAACCACCTAGTATTTAAAAAGTGAGTTGACGAATTTTAAATTAAATCTGATTAACATGCAATAAATGAAATATATAAATGTAACACAACCATTCACGATAAAGTCCAACTATAATGAATCAAAAAGTAAAGATGAGTCTCGAGGAAATACTCCTCACAACAATCCCAATATGAAATGAAATAAAAACAAGTCTGCATCCTGAATTAATTACAAACCAAAGTCTGAATACTGAAGTATAAAATGAAATGTCTCTAAAAGAAATGGGCGACATGCCCTACAACTGATGGAATCTGAATATAGAGTCAAGGAAATTGAAGAGTCTACTAGCAAGGCCCTGTAACTTCCACAACAGCTACAGCTCGTCACCTGACTGGAAATACTATGCGTGGTGTCCTTGTGGCTGGGCACCTAAAATGGTTTTTACAAAAAGATAGATTTGAAAGCAAACGGGTCAGAGCCCGAATGTGGAGAGTATTTTAAAAACAGCAAGTGCTTTAATAATAATTAAAACAATGAATGCAAGATACATGTTAGGACGTGCTCTCACATGAAATACTCACCTCTCGTCTAACAGTGCACTCCTAACGTTCATGTACCCATTCATGTGTTATTTATCTAACTAAACCATCATAAGTTCTAACCCAACTACTCGATTCACAATATGAATTCCAAATGTTATTATTTAAATAGATAGCTTTACTTGAACTCGGATTCTCAAATGTTAGCATTACCGTTTACTGGATGTTATCCCCTTATTTATCTTCTCATGGAGTTACTATAAATGATTCTCATAAATAAACATCACAATTCCTTTTCATTGAACCGTATATTAATCACATCACAAATATACTATACAAGCACCCCGAGGCTAAGCCGTGGTGCACACATACTCTGCTATCCATCCCGGTACATCACGTACATAAGGATTACAAATTCCGAATCTCTCAGGAATTGTTAGAATAAACAACACACACAAAAATGGAGGCGAACATAATTCAACATATCCATGGTCACGTACATACCTACGCTCCATAGTCAGCTGGCTTAATAACTCACAATTAAGTCATTCCCTTGAACTATGTCCTCTAGGTACCAAACTAAATCCGGGCACACAAGGATTAGAAGGCCCTAAGCGAACGTAAACCTCCCGTGATAGCAAGTATGGTAGGTATGTCATACACATAAGATTATATACTAAGCATGCACACATCTTAGATATCTCAATATTAATAAAGGTATTTTCTACATCCTTATACCATTATCCCAATTGTATACATTTTTAGTCTTCCGATAATATATAATGTAGACTGTCGACACATCTCACGTCGTAGATTCTTTTACTTAAAACCTATCTCAAAGGGGTTATTAAGTTTCCTAATATTCCCACATATTACATCATTATTCTAAAGGTCCTTACTTCTGACCCAAACCTCAATTCATCAACTTATTCAAAATTACTCTATTAATCCTAATATTATCTCACTTATCGAGCTTCAATAGCTTTTAGAATAATTCCTCAAATTGAATTCTAATTAAGGTCCGAACTTTATAACCATACCTACTGGTCTTCCTTAAGTCTAAGGATATTCATAAGGTCTCCAATAATATTTTCCAAGGGTTAACATCATTAAAATTTAACTAGGGAAATTTTAATCTTTCTGGGGAGGTCGATCGATCGACCTTGACCTTCGATCGATCGATGGTGGTCGATCGATCGACTGATGAATGTCGATCGATCGATCGCACCAGGTAGGCTGCGGACTGCTTCGTTTTGCAGTTTTCAAATCAACCCAAAACACCATTAACAAGCATGAAACTCTAAGATAACGTTATAATATCATCATACAACCATCCTACAACAGTGTTAACATTCTAATACCAATAATTCATCATTCAAGGGCTTTGTATGGATCAAATCTTCATCAAGAATTCCAGTTTTCTATTTCTCTCAAGAACATTAAATAACTTCTTCTAAAATCCGTTTTTAAATCATCAAGGGTCATAATTCTGAGTTCATAATTCGTCCAGAATGTTTCTAAATACAGTCCCTAACATAGTTCATAGTTTTACATCTTCAAATTCATGGGTCTAATCAATCTTCCAAGATAAATTTGATAATTTCCTAAACATGGAAAAGCATAGCATTAAATCAATTGGAATTAAACCACTTGCCTTAATCTTTCTCTGAATTTGATGTTGAATCTTGAAGGCTGAGTTGTTCTCCCTCTCTCTTTCTACAGAATTCTCTTCTCTCTCTCTCTCTACAAGTTTCTCTAAGGATGATGACAATGGAGGTGTGGTTGGTTTTTGGCAAGTTGGAACTATATCTTAACTTTTCCCGTAGCCCATTAAGTCCCTTAGTGTAGTTAGTGGGTTTAGTGGATAAAGAATAAGTCAGATTTTTATTTCTAATTTTCGTGGGTTTTAATTCCCAAATTTCCGAAATTACCAAAATGCCCTTCTAAGTTACCGGTATGGCCCAATAATACCCCGGAACCCAAACTTAACCCCTGGGTAGTGTTTTCTGACTGTTTCGACCCTTCCGTACACGTTGGCGCACTCAAAATGACCATACGGTTAATAGAAATAAAATTCACTTTTTAATTAAATAATTACATTCCTGACGCGACTGTCACGCGCGTCCCAACAAAATTTCCCAAATTGCCGTATTTCAATCTCGCGACAATTTCAATAGTTCCAATATTCATATATTGCCATATATACACATTATAATCAAATACTAACTCACATCTCGTTAATATTTTATCCGGATTAATTTTCAATTAATTCACATTTTATTCAATTAATCCCATAAATAAATATCGATAAAAATGTGGGGTATTACACTTATTGTAATATATATTTTTCCTCTTTTCTTTTATTCTATTTTTCTTTTTTATATATTTATGTTTATGTATGTTGTACTGGAATGAATTTGACAACGTGGCCCATTAATTTGTCATTCCTACTATTGAATTCCACTTAAATGGAATAAGAGACCTATTCTCTTTTCTAAGATTCAATTCTCTCTCCAGACTAATGTGAAAGTAATTTAAGTATTTATGTATAGTCAAGTTTAACTTATATATGACATTATTTATATTGGGGGTGTTCAAAAATTCGACTGGACCGACGGACCGAACCGAATCGACTCTTTTTTTCGGTCTTTTTTCTTAATCGGTCTGGTCTTGGTTTAGTTTTTTGGCAATCTACGATTTATAGTTTCAAAAACCTTATTAGGACCAGCGCAGATCGGCTCTATATAAAATTATATATATACATACATACATACATACATATATATATATATATATATATATATATATATATATATATATATAAATAAATAAACAGTGAAAATATATTTCATATAATTAAAGGCAGAACATGGAAGTTACACATCTACAAATAGATGGTTCTGATCTTCCTTGTCCCCGTTACAACATCTACAAACTGAAGAAATATTAATGCCTAATAACTTGATATTCTCTTCCAATGGCACTACATCATGAAAATATCTCTGCAGATGAATGGACATTTTAATTGGGATGAAATTACCCCAAATAGACTTGAGCACAATTGATGAAAATCTATTAGCTTTGACAATCTGATGTGATGATTTAAAGCTGAACTGACCATCTTCATTCAAAGACCAACATTTTTCCCCATCAACCTCAATGATAATGTTTTTAACATCCTCAATATAGTTCCTGAAACATTGCATTGTCATTGAACCTCTAGAACTAGAAAAAATTAAATATTTAATTCTCATGAAATTTGCCCAAAGGTTGTCTTCAGTAATAAATTTCCAGGACATTCTCATCCTTAAAGTTTTAGTTATGTCAATCATGCTCCTAATGCTTATTCTACCTTCTTCATTACTGAAACATACATCTTTCCAGTAAATCAAGTGGTATTTATTTCCATACTCTTTATGAGCAACCCGAAAAATATCACTAAAAATTCTTTCAATATTCTTAATGATAACTTTAGGAGGGTATAGAGCAGCTAAAGTATATAAAGGCCTTGAAAAAGCCTAGATTTAAAGAAAACTACTCTACCCCCAAAAGATAGAAATTTTGATTGCTATCCAACCACTTCGAGTCTCATACTTTCAAATTAAATAGCTTTCTTTCTCCCTTTAAATAAGCGACATCCTAAACATTTAATAGGCATTTTACAGACTGGAAAAATAGTAGTAGATTCTATTATTTTGATCCTCTTTATAAAAGCTTTGGCAGGCACTGTAAAAAGACTTTTAGACATATTTATGAGTTGACCAGAGACGTATTCATAGTTATGAAGAAACTTCATCAGTTCATTTAAACTCCTTTTAGCCCCATTGGAGAAAATTATAATATCATCGTCAAAACTTAGATAACTTATTAAAGGACAGTTTCCAGGGTGAGAAAAGTGACCGATCTTACCTTTATACGTGAGAGTTTGCACACCTCTTCTTAGCTCTTCAGTAGCAATAACAAACAAGCTAGGGGATAGCGAGTCCCCTTGCCTTAATTTTCTAGAAGACTTGGATAAGCCAATTGGTTGGCCATCGATAATTACTGAGAACCAAGTTTTAGAAACACAACTCCAAATTATATCTATCAATGCTTCAAAAAATCCAAAAGCTCTAAGAACTTTGATTGGGAACCACCAAGAAACCCTATCATATGCTTTGGTCATATCCAATTTTATAACAACATTATCACCCGTATTTTTTTCTATCCATCAATTGCACCATCTGTTGACCCAAAAGAATGTTATCCAAAATATTCCTTCCTTTTATAAAACCTGACTACAATGGAGATACGATTTCAGGCAGAATAGCTCCCAACCTATTTGTGACTATTTTAGAAATGATCTTATAGCTGAAATTGCATAAACTTATAGGCATAAAGTCTTTGCATCTCAGTGGAGATTTCTGTTTAGGAATAAGGCAAATATTGGTGGAGGTTTAACTTTTGGAAAAATCTCTGCCTAAAAAGAAAGCTTGGACATCAACAACAAATTCGCCTTTAATTTATATACCAGCAATTGACATAGAAAGTGCTATTGAAACCATCAGCGCCTGAGGCACTCTCAGGATTAAGAGATTTAATAGCTTCATAAACTTCTATTTCCTCTAGAATAGAAGTTAATACATTGTTCATATCATCTGTCACTGATAAGCACCAAAAAAATGTTTAAATAAAATCTTAAATAGACAGTTTTTAATTCCCAATTCTTGGTAAAATTGATTTTATGCGCGTTCATGTCTATCTTGTAGGTCAAGTGCCGCTTACAGGTTTCAAAAGCATTAAATCAAGGCAAAATATGGCAAATATGAGCTAAACCCGAATTTTTCGTACCTATAACCCCAATCCCTAAACTTGTCCCGAATCGAGCACAGACCTCCTTAGCTTGTCTTACAAGTGCTTTGTGTGTGTGTGTGTGGGGGGGGGGGGGGGGGGGGGGTATTTTTGTTGTGTTATTTTTATTTCTTTTTGTTTTATTTTATTTTAGTATTTTATTTTATGTAAATATTACGTGTGTGACGTCATGTCAGTGTCTGCATATATTATAAGTGTGTGTGTTATTAGATATTTTATCTATTTTATTTTATTTATTTTTATTTTTATTTTTATTTTATTTTTTATTATTATTATTATTATTATTTTATTTTATTTGTTATCAATTTTATTTTTATTTGAGTCTTTTTATTTTTAAATTTGGGATTTTTTTTTTATTTGTAAATATTTTTAGGATTTAGTGAGTGTTCTAAAAGGCCGGCGTAGGCTTGAGGCTTGGGAGAAACGTCACCCCTTAAATTTTGTTCTTGGTAATGCCTTAAAGCGCACTTTTTTCTAAAAACAACAATACTTTAGTGAAACGATATCACCTTTTAAATTTTTTTTTTACAAATCGGACCATTATCTCATCCAAAATAATCAAATGGTATTTTAATTTGCAAATATTCAGACATGTTTGTATGATATGTACATTTTTAGTATTTTAATAGCCTTGTTATGGTTAAAAAATATTAAAATATATTAAAAATGTCTAAATGTCTTTTCACACATTTTTACGTCTAAGGTCTGTCTAAACTTTTAAGGCTTGAGGCTTCACTTCCACACCCTACGTTTTTTAAAACCTTGGATTTATTTATGTGCCGACTATTTTTTTATATATTTTCATATAGGGGTGAGTTTTATTTTTATTTTTTATTATTTTAATTTTATTAATATTTTAGTAGGATAGATTTATTTTTATCTTTTATTAGGAATTTAATTTTGTAGTTTTAATAGATTTTGTATTTTTTTTAATTTTATTTTATTAAACTAGAATTTTTATTTTATTTTATTTAATATTTTTATAATTTATTTTATTTTATTTTTATTTTTTTATTTTTAATTATGTCTTAAAAAAATTTATTTTTATTTTTAATTAGGTGCACATTTAACCCCCGCACACTATCCCATACACCTCACCCACACACTACCTACCTACACCTTCACGCGCAAACAAACCCCACTGCCATTAAACCTCCGACCTTAAATCCCCACTGCCCAAACATCCCTACTCGCCGGCGACCCCTGTTCAACCCGAAACCCTCCCGACCTGCTTTCTACCTATGGCAGCTATCCATAAAATCGGGTAGGAGATCCTGTTTAATCCCCGAATCTATATTCGACCCACCACCTGCGAATCACTTCGGCCACCTGTCCATCCCGAAACCGGCGACCCAACAGTTCTAGACCCAAAACGACCCGTAGCAGCCACAAGCTGCTCTACCTCAAAACCCACTGTCAACCCGATTCCAACACTACCCGGCCTCCCATTTGACAGCCCCATACCCATTTCCTTAGCCATGACCCAGTTTTCCCCATACCCCCATTAACCCATGAACTCTCTTACCCGATTCTGTCCCAAATGCTTCTTGAATTTTTAGGACATTAATTTTCAGATTTATAAATCTAGTCCCTGTGATACAATAACATTTATTTGTGTGCTCCCTTTAGAGTTACGAGTACATAAAATAAGGTAATTTTATTTATTTTTATTAAAAATGTATGTATATTTATACCCTTAGTCATACTCATTTAAATTCATTCTAAAAATAAATACATTACCACCACACCCCACCGGAATTCTTGTCGGAACGTCGAAATTCTCGTCGGAGATCGCCAAAATTCTCGTCGGATTGTTTCTTTTTCCTCGTTTGACTCTCCCTCCGTCTATTTCTTTCATTTTTTTGAACCGCGTCAGCGACCCATTGTCAGCTTCGGAGAAGAAGGTTTTTCCCCCGAAAAAATTATAGTGTTCGTCGGAAAAAAATGGAGTTTTCGTCGAAAAAATAGAGGTTTTAGTGAAATAGTAAATTTATCGGTTTCGATTTTTTTTGTCAAAAAATATCAAATATGGGTGTTGTTGGATAGATCTCAACGAGTAGATTTCAAATATATAAATTTTGTGAATTTTGAATTTGTAGATTTGATGTTACGGACTTTTAAAATTATGATGTTTTTTTTTTATCTGAGTTGTCAAATGACATGTTGGTCATTTTCATGGTGTTTTTAGTACAGGGACTAAATTCATAAAACTATGTGGAGTGTCTTATTTTTATACACTTTGAATTAGATTGAATATTTTCCCAAAACCCAAATAAAACAAATGCGGCATGACTTTTATCCCTCTTTCGTCTTTCCTATTATACCCTCGTTACACTACTTCCCACATGCCTACTACAAAATTCCTAAAATACTCTTACCACCTCTCCCACATGCACACTAATGTGTATTTTACCAAAACTACCCTCCTTACCTCAGACCCCACATGCATCTTTATTCTTTCATTTTTTACCCTAACTCCATTTGCCACATTATAAAAGAAGACCAAGGCCCATTTAAAGAAAAAAGAGGAGACAACAAGGTTTTAGAGAAGAATAGACAGAGAAACACCTTTGTAAATATTTTTTATTTTATTTTTTTTAGAGATTTTGTGAGAATTAATTTTGAGGGATGGAATTGTATTGATGAGGATAGAGTTCAATTTGACAAATTCAAGGAGACTTATTTGAAGATTTTTTTTTTCTACTTTTGTATTTTAATGCCTTTGATTATTTGTTTATCATATTTGATATCATGTTAGGCTAAAAACACCTTTCAAGGGGTGGGGTCAACCCTTATTCAATGTTATTTTAATTAATTTATTTATTTATTTGAAATTCCCTTTGAATGTTAATTTTGATCATTCACCTTTGAATTTACGCATCGAGAGAGGGTAAATAATTTTCGAGAGAAAATCGAAATTCGAGATATAATATCCATTTTAGAATTGAATTAGAGATAGGGATTTTTCAAAAGTGATTTCCTTATATTTTCACTCTAAATTTTATTTTTTATGATTTATATAAATTTTGATTAATCGATCCTAGTGGGGGATTTATTAAAAGAAGTGTAAGTTTATTTTCTAAAGTTGTGGGGATTTGAATTTAATTTTCTAAAAGGTTAGTGTGAAAACTGCATTTGGAACGAGAGTTGACTTGTAATTTAAATACTAACTTGGGAGATTTTAAATGAGTGAATTAATTAATTAGAATAATTAGAATATGTGGTATAGTCTCATTCCTTGATTGTTCTCACATTTAATTACCTCACTTTAACTCTAATTTTAGTGTTTGATTTTGTTCATTTATTTTTAGTCAATTAGTTTAGCTATTTCACCACCCCTTGAAAATTATTTTAATATAAAAAAATAGAAAATAAAGTAAGAAAAATAATTAGAAAAATGATTTACATGACTTTTCTTGTGTTTCACTCCTTAGAGGTGGACATCCTTACTTATCATTATACGAGTTTGTGTTATTATTTTTTCCAGGTAATTAAGGATTTTCTTTATTAGAGATGCTTACCCACAACGATGCACTAAAAGTGTTTCTATCAAATGGCGTCGTTGTTGGGGAAGCATCTCTAATAAAAAAATCCTTCATTATAACAACATTATGACTAGTATTTTTTTTATCCATAAATTACATCATCTCTTGACCCAAAAGAATCTTATCCAAAATATTACTACCTTTTATAAAACCTGACTACAATGGAGATACGATTTCAGGCTGAATAGCTCCCAACCTATTTGGGACTATTTTAGAAATGATCTTATAGCTGAAATTGCATAAACTTATATGCCTAAAGTCTTTGCATCTCAATGGAGATTTCTGTTTAGGAATAAGGCAAATATTGGTGGAGGTTTAACTTTTGGGAAAATCTTTGCCTAAAAAGAAAGCTTGGAGATCAACAACAAGATCACCTTTTATTTATATACCAACAATTGACATAGAAGTACCATTGAAACCATCACGGCCTGAGGAACTCTAATAATTAAGAGATTTAATATCTTCATAAACTTCTATTTCCTCTGGAATAGAAGTTAATACCTTGTTCATATCATCTGTCACTATTCTAACAATAAATTATAGTAGGAGGTTATCATCTTGATTCCCCTCTTCTTGCAACAAACTTTGGAAATAGTCAACAAAGACAACCTGCATATTGGAGTTAGAATCTTCCCAACCTCCATGAGCATCCTTAATTTTATGAATCCACAATTAACTCCTGGAATTATTCACCACATCATGAAAGTATTAAGTGTTTTTGTCCCCAGCTAAATTCCATTTGGTTCTAGCTTCTTGGCACCAGATTGCTCCTCACACTTTAAAGCCTAATTAAATTTGGCTTTAGATTCATTAAGTAAGTTCCTATTATGCTGATTGGAATCCAAAGAATACTCAACCTCCTTTTACAAATCTTCATTCTCCATATTAGCCAACTCTTGAAAGATATTTTCGAAATTACCTTTATTCCACTATTTGAGGGAAATTTTAAGCTTCTTCGGCTTTTGAGCAAATATATTGAAAGGAAATCCTTCAAAAACTTCATCCCAAGATTTTTGAACTGTATAATAGAATTCACTATAATTACACCACATGTTAAGAAATTTAAGGGCCCAAAACCTTCATTATTTACAGTGAAGAAAGAGACCAAAAGAGGGGAATGGTCTAAGCAATTCTTGTTTAAAACCTTAATGGCGGTAGATGGAAATTTATCCAACCATGATTGATTTATGAGGCCCTTATCAAGCCTTTTCCGAATGCTATTATCCTCCCTATTATTAAACCAGGTGAATTTTGTACCAATATAGCCTAAGTCCATTAGGCTAGCTGTGACACCCCGTCTAATAAAATACTGGGTAGCTACTCCTTTATTAAATTAATACATAATATCAAGTTGGTTTTGTCTTAACATCACTGTCGAAAAATATTTAATTCATTACTAGCCACCTAATATTTAAAAGAGAGATGTCAAATTTTATTAAATAAGTTAACCAATAAACAAGAATTTATTTAATAAACCAGCAATCGCATAACCAATCTCATATAAATGCTCATCGTGAAGAAATTAAATAAGTCTGGAGTAAACACTCCAATAATAAAGAGGCTAGAATAAATAATGTCCCAATACAAGAGTCCGAATAAATAATAAACCAGAAGCTGAAATAATGAAAGTCTGTACTACAACCTCAAAATAAGAATGGGCGACATGCCCTAACTGATACAAATGACTCTAAAGGAATCAAAGATGAAATGAGAACGTCTACTACCAATATCCTGTAACTTCCACAATAGCTACAGCACGTCATCAGAATAGAACTCCTATGGGCGTCCCGGTGGCTGGGCACCTAAAAGGATTTTTCACAAAACAAAAATAGATTTGGAGAGAAACGGGTCCGAGTCCGATGTGAAAAAAGTTTAAAAGTTTATCAAGTGACTTAAATTACAATTAAACATCACATATTATAAACACGTTAGTTGCGTACTCTCATATGAGTTTCTTACCTCTCAACTACTGTGCACGCCTAACGTATGCCTTTAACCCATCCTAGTTATGCCACTATCTAACTAGTTTGTACCCCTCCTGCCTGGGCATTCTAACATTGAGTATCTACACGTAAGCCATATTTAGAATCCATGTTCACATTCATTAAATGACTTAACTCAAGTATTAATTAATTTCTCATACTTAACCCATTCAAATATCTTAGTTATTCACATATACTAAGCAACAATGAACCAGTCACAAGTACATCACTTTTAGTACATAAATACAAATATGGCACCCCTAGGCTAAGCTGCGGTGCACGCATACTCTGCTATCAAATCCAGGTACATCGCGTACATAAGGATCACGTGTTCCGAATCACTCAGGAACCGTCTAAATAAAAATCACAAATATTGGAGGCGAACATAGTTCACATACCCATGGGTCACGCACGTACCTACGCTCCCAAGATTTTCCGACTTATCAACTCATAAATATATCATTCACAGAACTATGTCCTTAAGGTACCAGTCTAAATCCCCCCGAAGGCACACAAGGATAAGAGGGTCCTTTTCTAGAATAAAACTAACCTCCCGTGATAGCAAGTATGGTAGGTATGTCATACACATAAGAAACCCATACACTAGGCAATCAAACAACCTAAGTAATCATATATCAATATAGATGTTCACACATTTCATCTAGTTAATCTCGTACATAATAATTTTACTCCGAACATTACACATAATATATTTTTCGTTTGTTAACTCTCTCGTCGTATAAATTTGAGTACTTAAACCTATCTCAAAAGGTTACTAGATCTCTTATTGGTTTCTAATATCATCTCAATACTTGAAACCCCTCCGCTGCTGCCCATAATCTTATATCATCATTAATTCCCGTTATAGTTTCAATTCGAATGATTTTTAATAGTACCCCACTCGGTAGACCCTTGTAAGAAACGTCATTCAATCCCATAAGTTATAGTATTCTCCGATAATAACTAAGGCCCTACTGACTTTAGTTAAGTCCCCCAATATCATATTAATATCCCTAATAACCAACATCGACTTTGGAATAGTCATTAAACCTCAAAGGGAAATAATTGTCAAAACTCAGAAGGTATATATCGATCGAAGGAAAGGGGTCGATCGATCGATGGTTCGATCGATCGACATTCTTGAGTCGATCGATCGACCAAGCAGGTATCAGCCCAGAAATTCTTATCAGTTACGGGTTCTCCACTATTTACACCTCAAAGTCTTCATTCTAACGTTCAAAACTCACAACTAAATATACTAATCAACCCACTAACATGTTTATATCATTCCCCACGTTTTAGATTCATCAAATCAACCTATAACATCAATTACTTGAATCATAATACCCAATTTACATATAAAAACCTAATTTTTCCTATTTCTTTAAGAACATCACATAATTCAATCATATTTTCATAATTCTCTACCCATAAATCATAAATTCGTGGTTATTATCATCTCCAACATTTACTACATGCAAGTCCTAGCCCAATTATGATTTTAAACCTTTCAAATCCATTCAATTTTCCATTTTTCATGATAAATCTTCAAATCTATAAAAACGTGTAAACTATATGCTTTGAATCTTTGCAAGATAAACCACTTGCCTGTAAATCTAATATTCTGATTCGTTGTTGTTGTTCAAGGGCTGGTCCTCTTTTCCTTCCGGTCACAATTCCGTCCAAATTGGGGGTGGTGGATGGTGGTTTTGGTTTGGAGACTTTTTGTAACCTCTCCTCTAACTCCCATATCCCACCTCTTTGTTTTTTGGCTGATAATGGCCCTAATGGCCTTTCTAATAATAAATAAACTCTAAAATTCGTGGGTCTAAATTCCTTCGTTTTTAAAACTATCAAAATACCCTCCTGGGTTGCCGGTTAGGCCTAAAAATGTCCCGGGACCCAAACTAAACCTCCGAATAGTGTTTTATGACTATCTCGAACTTTTCAGACACGTTGGCGCACTCAAAAAGCTCATACGGATGACATAAAAATAAAATACTTTTAAATCCACTAAATTGGGTCCTGACACGACTGACACGCGCGTCCCAACTAAATTACCAAAAATGTCGTATTTTCAACTCGCGACATTTTTAATAAATTCAATGATCACATATTATCATAATCACTCAGTAATATTCAACATCATAATAATAACCAAATACTAACTCTCGTCTCGCTAGAATTTAAATTCGAATTAATTTTCCAATTAATTATCCCAAATTAATTTTTTAGAAATCCCATAATTAAAAGCAATTATATTTAATTAACCTCATAATTAAAAGCAATTAAATTATGAGGTATTACATACTTCCCCCCTAATAACGGAATTTCGTCTCGAAATTCGAAAAAGTAAGGCATACCTGGAAAATTACGTATCCTCCAGTACTCAAAACATGATATATAGAAAGGTCCAATCACTAAAGCCCTCGCTTCACAACAAGCTTGTTTAACAGTTTTGATACTTTATCAGATTACACTTCAATAAAGCACCTCACGTTGTGCTTTTACTAAACAACATTCGAATAAAATATAGCCTATACATCATTGGTTGCATTATCTCAATACTATTGTGCTTCCGCACCTCACTACGCATTAACTCCCGCTTTTAACAACACACCAAACTCCCATCCTGGAAGAAATAAATTACACATTTGACTACTCTTTTCTATTCTTTGAATCTCTTTTCCCGGCGTTGTGACTTTTACACAAGGGAAAGCCACTTCAGCCAGTTGGTGTTACACAAGACATTTGTAAGCACCTTGTCCACTATAAATAGATACGTGTGCTTTCACCCAATTCTACCATTAGGTAATATCTTCTCCCCATTACCACAATGTACTTCACTTACAAGTTATACCCGATTTGGAATTGAAAAGATCGCAATGAATCCAAAATTTCTTTCATACAATCCACCAGTCGTCAATCACCTTACGCCTACACCTCAGGCTATAGGTGATACAACCCTCAGAACGAAGAGTTATTTCCACTACTTCTTGCTACCCCACCTTGAAGGTGGATTTCTGGGATCTCCTATTGGTTCTGAATAATACTACGTAGGACCACGTACCGGCGTGTTCACTATTTAATAGTGTAAATCACCCAATATAACCATTTATCTCCTTCTGGACAACTTGTCCCACATATTAGAAGGAACTCATTATCATCTATAAGTTGGCAATCCCTAAAGGAAATTTTCCAACTTGACTCTTCCCTCCCTGGAATCGTCGGCTTGATACAAAATTATCTGGTTGATCATCTAATCCTAACCGTTCTACTACTTACTACACCCCCTTCAATGCCGACTTTCACGTATAATTCTTCCTGTTAAGTGATACTTAATGATTTTCTTCTTTTCTCGGCGTATACTAATAGTTTTGACCCTTGCACTTTTCACCACGTTGTGCACATCTGGACCCTTTATATCAAGTCGACGAGAAAAGAAGAAAATCATTAACACTTACTACACACCCTTCAATGCCGACTTTCACGTATAATTCTTCCCGTTAAGTGATACTTAATGATTTTCTTCTTTTCTCGACGTATACCAAAAGTTTCGACCCTTGCACTTTTCACCACGTTGTGCACATCTGGACCCTTTATACCTCATTGACATCCTCATTCTATTTACTCTTGAGTCACCCTCAACATTCGATTGGTCGGAACTCTACTCCAAATTGCCCATAATAATTAAATATTTGCCTTCTCAAGAGATATCCCCTTATTAAATGGCTTTCCACTACCTTTTTACCAAATTCGGACGTGCTACACTGATTACACACGAGTATACTCATTAACACCTTCTCTTACGACACCAAATCCCATAAGTAATAATTTCACCCATCTATATATCCCTTCTTCTGACGATACTACTTTAGTCAACCAAGATATCTATACCCCTTATAACCCATGCATATGGTGTTACACATCATATACGCTTCATACATATTCCAAACTCTTTATTGCTCCTGCATTTGCAACGTGGCTATACCACTTAGGCATTCTCAATCACCACGGACTAGAAATCCTAAGTCCTCCTTAACCTCAATGCATCCTTCAACCCTTCATAACACAACCAACATTATCAGTATATACATCGTAACTCACTAACAACTGGCTCTACTGGCCTTACATCATAATATACCTTGTTAACTTCCCGTTACAACTACTTACTCCCATAACGATCGAGGTATCCAATTTATGGACGAATGGTCAAACATCTCCCTACTATCAACCTTACGCTAAGTTTCATGTGTGGGATGTCTTGTAAAGCGAAATCCAAACAAGGAACCCCCCGATACACTACTACCTAACATTGTCGGTCATTGGGATCCGTTAAGCCCTCAGTCCATATCATGTACCCCTATATTCTCGTCTCTTAACAACAAAGTTACATCTCCTTCCTCAATTGCACTTAAACAAGGAACTCTTTCCGAAAGACACTTTCTCTTGACATTGATGGAAATCACATTCCATATACACCATGCAAATATAATCGGGGCTCTAAAAATCCCATCCCCAGACACATAACTATGAGTATAAACTCCCAAATCTCTAAAGGGCGATAAAATAATGCACTCTACTTATTACGACACCTTGAGCGTCAATTATGAAAACCACCTAAACCTTTTCGCTGACTAGTAAACCAATTACATATGAATCATATTAATTAAATCCCTATGCATACCGAGATTAAATATCTGAGACCATTATACCTTTTTGAAATCTCGACAATATATATATATATATATATATATATATATATATATATATATATATATATATATATATATACATATATGCAAAAGTACAATTACGAGTCCGTCCCTCTCACAGATGGGGCCTCGCAAGAACGAAACATTCTACCCCAAGGTAGTAACCCCGATAAGCTTACAATACCAGCACACTATCAGTACCATTATATATAAAACCGCAATTAGGATAATATCATACTCGTATAAAATAACCCTAAAACGAGTAATTTCAATAAAGTATATACCGCTATCAATATACCCATTCATCCTCCGCGGATGACAATAAAGGTAACCTCACACTATCAGGGAAAATATTCACATAAATAATAAAATTGCCGATACTCACTAAACTCGACTCTCAAGCAAAAATAACAATAATAACAATTTTAGCAACTCGTTCATTCCACAAACAACATGCAACCTCATATGAGGATATAACTCATACTTCTATCCTGACAATCGTCCCGGCTGCTCAAATGGTTCCTGGACTTAACACACATGTCCGTACCAAATCGAATATTTCAATAATTGTTGCCCTTGCCAGGCACAATACCTTTATCCCTACACTTGCATTGGGAAACATTTATAACGCATGGGTTTTACTCCCCATAAAATATCTCCACACATACTCCACTTATCTTCGGTCACATTGGCCATGTTAAGGTGGTCCTTCTTTCGGACATTGGTAGTCTCGACTCTGACGACTACCTCCGTTGTTCCCTTAGATTTGACGGCCCTAAGGAACATGTTACTGGCTTCAACCACTCTTACTGAAATCACCATTGCTCGGTAATAATTCAGCTATCTGAATCATTTAAATGGGTCTCCTGATGGGTCTCCCCCCTGGTGGTGCTTCACCAACACCGTTTTCTCCAGTCTTACTCTATATAAAGTCCTCGATTCTTGCATCTCCCCACCCAAGGGAATGTTTACCTCCAAATCAACACTACGCGACATTATTAACATCTGCATTGACCGTCGAAGCAGAATTCCCCAAAAGAGCTAACAATTCTTCTTGTATGTAAATTCTCCCTTTAATATCCTCTTCTCCATTTCACCTACTTCACCCGGTGTAAAGTTTGCTACATAATTAAATTTCTCCTCACAAAGGGACCTCTGTCCGGCCCTCCTGTGTGAGTTCAGAATAACATTCACCTTTCACCCTGAACATCTGATGAAGGAACTTATGGTCAAACCATACGTATACGCCTTCTCTCGGTGTTATATTCCACTTCTAAGTGGGGTGATTGCCTCTCACCATTAAAACTCCGCTCTTATGAGCCAAGAAAAATTTACCCCAAATTTTCATTCTCTGCTAGCCATACCCTGACATATGTCCAAGCCTTTGGATATATTACGTTAGTTTGGCTAGCACACGCCATCTCCACATTTCGAGTATATCCATTGTTGGTCCTCTTTAATGTTTCACCTAACTCTTTGTCTCCCATTCCAACCCTGTTGGGTGAGTCTAATTTGACTCCATCTTCTACTATAGTTGTGCCCGGAAGTCACAAGTCGCGCCTTGGCCGACTGCACCGTCCAGGACTTCCGTGCCATAATATCGGTGACTTCAACTACGGTCATCCTTCTTTAAATAAATCAAATAACCTCAACTGATCTTTGCCTTCTGCTGTTTGCCCAACTGTCTTCGCCTAACGTACTACAGTGTTTGGCGCACGAACACACACGATTGCCAACAAGATTCACTATCATATATATCGAAGCAGGAGAACAAAATTTCACTAAAGAAATCAACAATCCTAAACATAGGGCTCTATATCAAAGAAAGCTATGCTGGAAGCATAATAAGTCACACTGATCCTAAAGGACACTAGAACCTGATGCTCTGATACCACCTGTGACACCCCGTCTAATTAAATACCGGGTAGCTACTCCTTTATTAAATTAATACAAAATATCAAGTTGGTTCAGTCTTAGCATCACTGTCGAAAAACATTTAATTAATTACTAGCCACCTAATATTTAAAAGAGAGATGTCAAATTTTATTAAATAAGTTAACCAATAAACAAGATTTTATTTAAAAAACCAACAATCACATAACCAATCTCATATAAATGCTCATCGTGAAGAAATCAAATAAGTCTGGAGTAAACACTCCAATAATAAAGACGCCAGAATAAATAATGTCCCAATACAAGAGTCCGAATAAATAATAAACCAGAAACTGAAATAATGAAAGTCTTTAATACAACCTCTAAATAAGAATGGGAGACATGCCCTAACTGATACAAATGAATCTAAAGGAATCAAAGATGAAATGATAACGTCTACTACCAATATCCTGTAACTTCCACAGAAGCTACAGAACGTCATCAGAATGGAACTCCTATGCTTGGCGTCCCGGTGGCTGGGCACCTAAAAGGTTTTTTCACAAAACAAAAATAGATTTGGAGAGAAACGGGTCAGATCCCGATGTGAAAATAGTTTAAAAGTTTAGCAAGTGACTTAAATTACAATTAAACATCACATATTATAAACACGTTAGTTGAATACTCTCACATGAGTTTCTTACCTCTCAACTACTGTGCACGCCTAACGTATGCCTTTAACCCATCCTAGTTATGCCACTATCTAACTAGTTTGTACCACTCCTGCCTTCGCATTCTAACATTGAGTATCTACACGTAACCCCCAAATTAGCCATATTTAGAATCCATGTTCACATTCATTAAATGACTTAAATCAAGTATTAATTAATTTCTCATACTTAACCCATTCAAATATCTTAGTTATTCACATCTACTAAGCAACAATGAACCAGTCACAAGTATATCACTTTTAGTACATAAATACAAATATGGCACCCCTAGGCTAAGCTGCGGTGCACGCATACTCTGCTATCAAATCCAGGTAAATTACGTACATAAGGATCACGTGTTTCTAATCACTCAAGAACCGTCTAAATACAAATCACAAATATTGGAGGCGAACATAGTTCACATACCCATGGGTCACGAACGTACCTACGCTCCCAAGGTTTGTCGACTTATCAACTCACAAATATGTCATTCACAGAACTATGTCCTTAAGGTACCAGTCTAAATCCCCCCGAAGGCACACAAGGATAAGAAGGTCCTTTTCCAGAATAAAACTAACCTCCCGTGATAGCAAGTATGGTAGGTATGTCATACACATAAGAAATCCATACACTAGGCAATCACACAACCTAAGTAATCATATATCAATATAGATGTTCACACATTTCATCTAGTTAATCTCGTACATAATATTTTTACTCCGAACATTACACATAATATATTTTTCGTTTGTTAACTCTCTCGTCGTATCAATTTGAGTACTTAAACCTATATCAAAAGGTTACTAGATCTCTTATTGGTTTCTAATATCATCTCAGTACTTGAAACCCCTCCGTTGCTGCCCGTAATCTTATATCATCATTAATTCCCGTTATAGTTTCAATTCGAATGATTTCTAATAGTACCCCACTCGGTAGACCCTCGTAAGAAACGTCATTCAATCCCATAAGTTATAGTATTCTCCGATAATAACTAAGGCCCTACTGACTTTAGTTAAGTCCCCCAATATCATATTAATATCCCTAATAACCAACATCGACTTTGGAATAGTCATTAAACCTCAAAGGGAAACAATTGTCAAAACTCAGAAGGTATAGATCGATCGAAGGAAAGGGGTCGATCGATCGATGGTTCGATCGATCGACATTCTTGAGTCGATCGATCGACCAAGCAGGTATCAGCCCAGAAATTCTTATCAGTTACGGGTTCTCCACTATTTACACCTCAAAGTCTTCATTATAACATTCAAAACTCACAACTAAATATACTAATCAACCCACTAACATGTTTACATCATTCCCCACGTTTTAGATTCATCAAATCAACCTATAACATCAATTACTTGAATCATAATACCCAATTTACATATAAAAACCTAGTTTTTCCTATTTCTTTAAGAACATCACATAATTCAATCATATTTTCATAATTCTCTACCTATAGATCATAAATTCGTGGTTATTATCATCTCCAACATTTACTATATGCAAGTCCTTGCCCGATTATGATTTTAAACCTTTCAAATCCATTCAATTTTCCATTTTTCATGATAAATCTTCAAATCTATAAAAACATGTAAACTATATGCTTTGAATCTTTAGAAAGATAAACCACTTGCCTGTAAATCTAATGTTCTGATTCATTGTTGTTGTTCAAGGGCTGGTGATCTTTTCCTTCCGGTCACAATTCCGTCCAAATTGGTGGTGGTGGATGATGGTTTTGGTTTGGGGACTTTTTGTAACCTCTCCTCTAACTCCCGTATCCCACCTCTTTGTTTTTTGGCTGATAATGGCCCTAATGACCTTTTTAATAATATATAAATAAACTCTAAAATTTGTTGGTCTAAATTCCTTCGTTTTTAAAACTGTTAAAATACCCTTTCGGGTTGCCAATTTGCCCCGGGACCCAAACTAAACCTCTGAATAGTGTTTTATGACTATCTCGAACTTTCCGGACACGTTGGCGCACTGAAAAAGCTTATACGGATGACATAAAAATAAAATACTTTTAAATCCAATAAATTGGGTCCTGACACGACTGACACGCGCGTCCCAACTAAATTACCGAAAATGCCGTATTTTCAACTCGCGACATTTTTAATAAATTCAATGATAACATATTACCATAATCACTCAGTAATATTAAACATCATAATAATAACCAAATACTAACTCTCGTCTCGCTAGAATTTAAATCCGAATTAATTTTCCTATTAATTATCCCAAATTAATTTTTTAGAAATCTCATAATTAAAAGCAATTCCATTTAATTATCCTCATAATTAAAACCCATAAAAATATGGGGTATTACATACTTCCTCCCTAATAACGGAATTTCGTCCCGAAATTCGAAAAAGTAAGGCATACCTGGAAAATTAGGTATCCTCTAGTACTCAAAACAGGATATATAGAAAGGTCCAATCACTAAAGCCCTCGCTTCACAACAAGCTTGTTTAACAGTTTTGATACTTTATCAGATTACACTTCAATAAAGCACCTCACGTTGTGCTTTTACTAAACAACATTCGAATAAAATATAGCCTATACATCATTGGCTGCATTATCTCAATACTATTGTGCTTCCGCACCTCACTACGCATTAACTCCCGCTTTTAACGACACACCAAACTCCCATCCTGGAAGAAATCAATTACACATTTGACTACTCTTTTGCATTCTTTGAATCTCTTTTTCCGGCGTTGTGACTTTTACACAAGGGAAAGCCACTTCAGCCGGTTAGTGTTACACAAAACATTTGTAAGCACCTTGTCCACTATAAATAGATACGGGTGCTTTCACCCAATTCTACCATTAGGTAATATCTTCTCCCCATTACCACAATGTATTTCACTTACAAGTTATAACCGATTTGGAATTGAAAAGATCGCAATGAATCCAAAATTTCTTTCATACAATCCACCAGTCGTCAATCACCTTACGCCTACACCTCGGGATATAGGTGATACAACCCTCAGAACGAAGCGTTATTTCCACTACTTCTTGCTACCCCCGTCTTGAAGGTGGATTTCTGGGATCTCCTATTGGTTCTGAATAATACTACGTAGGACCACATACCGACGTGTTCACTATTTAATAGTGTAAATCACCCAATATAACCATTTATCTCCTTCTGGACAACCTGTCCCATATATTCGAAGGAACTCATTATCATCTATAAGTTAGCAATCCCTAAAGGAAATTTTCCAACTTGACTCTTCCCTCCCTGAAATCGTCGGCTTGATACAAAATTATCTGGTTGATCATCTAACCCCAACCGTTCTACTACTTACTACACCCCCTTCAATGACGACTTTCACGTATAATTCTTCCCGTTAAGTGATACTTAATGATTTTCTTCTTTTCTCGGCGTATACCAATAGTTTTGACCCTTGCACTTTTCACCACGTTGTGCACATCTGGACCCTTTATATCAAGCTGACGAGAAAAGAAGAAAATCATTAACACTTACTACACCCCCTTCAATGCCGCTGGACCCATAAGTAATAATTTCACCCATCTATATCCCTTCTTCTAATGATACTACTTTAGTTAAACAAGATATCTACACCCCTTATAACCCATGCATACGGTGTTACACATCATATACGCTTCATACATATTCCAAACTCTTTATTGCTCCTGCATTTACAACGTGGCTATACCACTTAGGCATTCTCAATCACCACGGACTATAAATCCTAAGTCCTCCTTAACCTCAATGCATCCTTCAACCCGTCGTAACACAACCAACAATATCACTATATACATCGTAACTCACTAACAACTGGCTCTAATGGCCTTACATCATAATATACCTTGTAAACTTCCTGTTACAACTACTTACTCCCATAACGACCGAGGTATCCAATTTATGGACGAATGGTCACACATCTCCCTACTACTAACCTTACGCTAAGTTTCATGCGTGGGATGTCTTGCAAAGTGAAATCCAAACAAGAAACCCCCCGATACACTACTACCTAACATTGTCGGTCATCGAGATCCGTTAAGCCCTCAGTCCATATCATGTACCCCTATATTCCCGTCTATTAACAACAAAGTTACATCTCCTTCCTCAATTACACTTAAACAAGGAACTCTTTCTGAAAGACACTTTCTCTTGACATTGATGGAAATCACATTCCATATACACCATGCAAATATAATCGGGGCTCTCAGAATCCCGTCCCCAAACACACAACTATGAGTATAAACTCCCAAATCTCTAAAGGGTGATAAAATAATGCACTCTACTTATTACGACATCCTGAGCGTAAATTATGATAACCACCTAAACCTTTTTGCTGACTAGTAAACCAATTACATACGAATCATATTAATTAAATCCCTATGCATACCAAGATTAAATATCTGAGACCATTATACCTATGCATATTAATTAAATCCCTATGCATACCCCCATTATACCTTCTTTATTCATTGTCTCATGAATCTTTTGAACATCTAATCTTAAACTTTGGCACTCTTCTGATTAGTTACTTTGATTCTCTTATTGTAGTTGTTGGATGCTTATTTGATTTGGCATTCTTTCTAAAGATTCAAAACTTTCCCCATTTTCTTTTTGACAACCTTTTGTTTGTAATTCAAATTCTTTGATAAAAATTGGAGTTCTTCCAAGAAATAAACACCCCGTTCTACATATTTCTCCGTATCAGACAATGACAAGCTGTCATAAAGATATTTTTGAACCTTTTCTGGGAGTTCAGTGGCACTTGGAGAAAAGCTACTAACTTCAATAACTTTAATTTCATTTATTTATAAATAAGTTGATTTGATCTTATCAATATGGCCTTGACTAAAATTGTGTGGGGCTTTACCTATGAAAACATTACTTGAGGCTTTCTTTCCAAAACTTCTTTCAATTTCTTCAAGGGTCTGCTCATGGATACCTTCATCACTAACTTCTAGGATTGCCACTACCTGGCTTGGAATAATTAGTTGATTAGAGGATTTTTCTTTGGTGGATATTATATCTATATTGTTTGAACCTCTTTGAAAAATTTGCCACCCTTTGCCATTTTTTCTAACCTTTTGAGCTTCTTTTTGCTCTTTTTTCTTTGACTCCTTACTTGGGTGGGAATGGAAGAGACACTTCTCCTCTTTATGTCCAAGTTTTAAGCATTTACTACAATATTCAGGAACTTTCTCATAGATGATTTATTGCCAAAAGCCATTATTTTCACAACCCATCCAGACACGTTTGGGTCTAATTTTTAGCAAATCTAATTCCACACAAACTCTTTCCATACTAGATATGTTCACAGCCACCGTAGAGGCAACATGTTTTAATGGTTCGAGTTGGGAAATACAAGGATTCTTTGGCCAAAAAAAAGTGTATGGGTAGAGTTGGGAAATAAATCCACGGCTGGTCTAAAGAACTTTCACGACCAACATGAAACTCGGGAGTCCATTTGAATGTTCTCATTGAAAACATTCTAATGAACCATTGGTCTCTCATCTATAATCACATAAAAGATTCTTTCGAATTAAGTCTAATGAGAATATGTTTATGATCCATTTGACCAATATTATACGCAACTTTTAAACCAAATGCTTCAAAGTTTTTACGTATAAAACCTATGTTGGGCCTTCCGTGTGAAAATTTATTAACCACTGCTATTATGAAAGGTTCTACAAATTTTTGAATATCTTCACGAGAAAGTATGATTGTTGGTTCACAGTGATACTTATATTGAGGCTTTAGGGACAATTTTTGTTAGGAGGGAGAGGTATTGAGAATGCTAACGAAAGATTTAAACCAAACTGTAGTAGAAGGAATTGGATCAGGAGGTATATGTTTGGATTTCATAGGGATGTTTGAGATCATAGGGTTTGATATGCAAACCCTATTAGGGTTAGGGTTTGATTAGAGAGAGAAATAGGCGGCTTTAAACAAGGGGGAGAATTATGATTTTTGCTTACTTATAAGTATTATATCTTTCCAAAATTAATTTATGATTATTCTACACGAAAATCAATCCTAATATACTCAAAAATCTCAATTAAAACATGGAAGAACAAATATTCTAAAGGAGTGAATGATTATAGTAAGGTTGTAGGAAAATTCTTACCTGAAATCGAAGAACAATGAAGAACTCCTATGAACTTTAGCCTCTTGCCTTCTCCCAACTTCTCCAAGTCTAAAAGTTAGTGAACAACTATCATTTTGTTTCCCACTATTTCGCTGCCTTTACCTAAAGTACCTGAGGAGGTGGCATAAGGCGGGGTATGAGAGTGCGGCCAGTACGAGAAATACTAGCAGAGTATTATATACAAAGAGATATGTATATATATAATGTATTTTAGCAATTATGCAATCATATCTAATTTATTGTTCTCATGCAAGTTGCATTGTAACCAGGTGATTGCCATTGTAACTATGTAACCCTGGCGATGAGCCCACTCACACTTAATATTTCTTTTAATACTACTTATATCCCTTTAATTGAACCATTAACATAATTTCACATTTTTCAAGTTGTCACCTTAACTTATCTTTACATTAATGAGTGTCATGCTCAAAATCATCTTTTCACTTAATTAACCGGAGTACCAAACCATGAGTGTTTTACGGCCTTTCAGTGACTCCCACCATGCCAGAATTTGCTCATGATCAGTTGTCTTGGGTCTAAGCATTACGCTGCACCCTAAGTCTCCAGGCCCTCCTTAAATTTTTTGGTTACCTCAGAGTGCCTTTTGCTTGTTTCATCATTATAACTATTTTTATCTCTTTCTTTCATATTCAGTGCTAAGTCTTTTTTCCTTTATTTCCTTTTTACAGGCTGAGGAGGCCAAATACTCGGGACGCAACTAGTCATGACACACTTTATTTTCAAGTTCACACTTAATCAAAAGTCCATTTTCATTTCACTTTAAAATTCGATATTTCACCTTTTGAAAATAATTTTATTTATAATTTCTTTTGAAACTTCATCCCTTGAGTTCAAATACCAATTTCTTACATTTTATGTATTTTTCACTGTTTAAGCACACTAGTAATTTTTGTTTTATTCGTTTTGCAAAAATGCTTATTTTCATCTTTATTTTGCAAAACATGAATTTTTATCATATTAAATCCAACTCTTTCACTAAAGTCGTCTTAGCTTAGTGAATTTTTTCTTAAGTCCAACTTTGAAATAAAATAACACTTTTGTACAAAAATATTATTTTTGGTATTTCAAGACTTGTAATAAAATTATTTAACATAAACTTTCTGTAAACATTATACTATTGCATGTTCTTGCCACAAACTTTTCACTTCTTTCACTTTTAGTCCCTTATGTCACAATCTTTATGGAATTTTTTCACATATGTTTATACCATCTATGTGATTAGTATTCTGGAAATTTAATCATATATCGTTTCATGTTTCGAGATTTAATTCAATATACCTTCAACATATTTGACCCATTTTCCCAACTACATAAGTTTATGTTGTGAATTTAAGGTTTTATACCCTTAAAACCCATATATGCATCCTACTATTTCTTCAACTAGTTCAATATAACATTTATCATGAAATCAATAAGTTTTACATGATTTGTTCAAGAAATAATTAGCTTAAACATTGTAAAATTTAAAATTCTTTCAATCTTTGACTTCCATTCATTTTTATCACATTTTCTTCGACATTTATTCATAAGTAGTGATAATAGCCATAAATAATCATGTAAATCATACGCATATACATATATCTAGCATGATTTTATTTAAACTTGAAAACAAAATGTAGACCCCCTACCTAAAGTGATTAAATCCATCAAAAAATATAGAGAAAATAAGTTCCAAAGCCTCCAAGAAATATCTATAAAAGCTTCCAAAAGTTCCAAGCTTTCTAAAATTTGTGTTCTTCCAAAACCCATTTTTACACCCAATAACCCTCTTTTACAACACTCTTAAATACTTGAAAATAGAAGATGGAAATATATTCTAGTCTGTGTGAATATAAGGAAGATAATGAAACTTATGTCTAAGAAAACAAACTAGAGATAATAGCAAATTTGAATTTGGCCTAAGTGCATAATTCTTCTCTGCATAAATGGAGGATATGGGGCTGGTGGCCCTCTCTACACCTTCTTTAATGGCCCTATAACCCACACTAAATGTGCATAACCCTTTAGGGGAGTCCCCCAAGACTAGGGTAGTCTAATGTTGAGAGAAGGGTGGTCCAACACTGAGTGAAGTCATCACAATTAAGACCCTAAATTGACAGAATCTCGACAGCCTTAAATATAAACTAATTTGCTGCTGCCAGGTGAATCATTTCGGATCGATCCAAAATTTGATTTTTTTCAAGGCTTATATTAACCCAACTTTACAACCGTAAAAAATTGAGTAACAAGAATTTTTTTTGGAAATTTTGATTACTTATTATTATACAAGACCGAGTGTTACATCTTAGATTGTTCAAATAACGCATTAGAAAGATGTAAAGTTTTCTTAATACAATGTCTGTGACTTTAGCTTCCAACGAGAAATTTCATCTCACAAAGGAATCATGATTCTCTACAGTATTAATCTAATTATCTATAGAGGGAAGATAAATTAAATTTTAATCAAAAGTTTAATTCCCATATATTTAATTAATTTTTTTTCCAAATATGATTCTCAGATTTCAAAAATAGGCTCTACTTTCAGCCACTTTCATCGATCTTAAAGGAAAATAAATTAAATGGGATGAATTTTATAAACTATAAAAGAAATCTGGATACTGCCTCACTACTGAGGATTAAAAGTTTGTTTTAACACAATTATGACATGTCAATCCTAGTGAGGAGCCATCTGAGTTGGATGTCTAGGCTTACCATAAATGCTAGAAAAATGATCAAATGGCTCATTTATACACATTGTCATCTATGACCTATGTATTCCACACCATCAAAATATGTTCAGGGATTATGGTGTGATTCTCAACCTTATGAACATGTTTAAGGATCATAATCATGCCATAAGACTGGATGCGATTACAGGGTTAATAAACACAAAGATGGTTGATGGTAATATATTAGTAAATGCGCTCTAAAGAAAATTTCCATTTTAGGGAAAGTGGAAGTCCTAGGATTTGATAAAGTTATTTTTTTTTCTTTAGATAAAGTTATTTTTGTTCTTTCTAATTCATGATGGATGGAAGTTTTTGGTCAAGCAATGTTTTTTGCAACATCAATCCCCACCAATTACGTTTGTCTGAACTGGGCACTCCACATCAAATTACTACATTAGATATAAGGAATAAGACTCTTTTGAACATGGTTGGGTCCATAATGAGTTATTCAAATATGTTAAATTCTTTTCGGGAAACGACTACTTATTTACGAAGCTTAGTTCATTATAAATCAATCTCAATGACTCCCACAAAATTATGGACCGATCGTAACCCCTTCTAAGACATGTTTGGATATGGTTCTTCCCAACACGTACTGAGAAAGGAGCCATAGAAGTTAAAATCAAGGACAAAGTTTTATCTCTTTGTAGGTTACTAAAAAGTAACCAAAGGTGGTCTATTTTATAATCCTAAGGACCATAGGGCCATTCTTAGAACTAATATTGAGTGCTTAAGGGACGATTCTATATTGAAATACGAACCTAAAAGTAAGATGATCTTACTAGATCTAAGAGGGTTCAAACTAAGTTTTCTTCTGAAGCACCCGTTTAAGAAGAAATATTGTCTAATTATGATCGTACACTACCTAGTGGTTGTGGTATTATTATCGAGGATCATGATACACGTCTCACTAATTAAAGCTCACAAGTGGATCCATTTTATAATGTAAAGGTCAAGTGATAACCTGACAAGATAGTCATTCGAGTGAACACTTTGGTAAGATTCGGGAGTACAAATCGGATCCCAAGAACTACAATCAGGCATTCCAAGACAAGGACTCGAATCTTTGGGTTAAGTCTATGAATACATAGATGAATTAAACGTATTTGAATTAGGTTTGGGAGATTGTAGACTTTCTGTCAAGGGTGGGAATTTGTGTTTTGGGGTCTTATTTTGGGCTGGCACTGACGTGGAGTTTTTTGGACATGAACACCACACCACACAACATGAATTTGAATTTTTTAGCTGATATGAACACGATCCAAATAGAACACGACACGAATAACACGATTTCTTAATTTTTACACCAAATTTAACATAAATAGACATGATAACCCAAATAAAATACGATTAACATGAGAAGACATGATAACATAATTCATATTTTTTACACGACATGACTACATATAAAAAAGACTCAAAAAGAACACGACTCGAACACGACATATGGTGTCAATTTAGTGTCATTAAATGTCATGTTTTCATGTTGTTTCTAAAATTTCACCCCTACTTTCTAGATATGATAAAACCCATTGGGTGAAAGTGGATCTACAAAAAGAAGAAAAAGGTCGATGGGAAGGTGGAAACCTTCAAGTAGCGGTTTGTTATGAAAGAATTTACTCGAAAAGAGGGGATTGAATATGAGGAAACACTATCACTGATAGGCATGCTAAAGTCTCTTGATTCTTTTATCCATTTTGGCTTATCTCGATTATGAGATTTAGCAAATGAATGTCAAAACTGCATTCTTGAACAGTATTCTTAACTAGTGCATCTATATGGTGCAAACCGAGGGATTCATATCAAGTAGCGATGAAAGAAAGTGTTCAAGATCAAAGTTTCATGTGTAGATTTTAGAAAGATCAATAAGGAAATTAAATCGACCAATGTCCGGATTAAACTTGTGTAAATATAAAAAACATGATGGAAACATGGTGGTAGTTTTGGTACTTTATGTGGATGATATTATCTTAATAGGGAACAATGTGAGTGTATTATCTAGTATAAGAGTGTGATTGTCCATGAAGTTCAATATAAAGGACTAAGGAGAAGCTAGTCACTTCCTTTGAATCAAGATTTTACGTGATCAGAAAATAGGATGTTGGGATTATCCCTAATCACTTATATGTGCTCACAAAGTTTATCGTACATGATTTCGAAAAAGGATTTATTCCTTTCACGATATGAATCATTTTATTTAAGGATCAATGCCCAAAGACACCTGATCATATAAAGATGTTGAGGAATCTACCTTATGCTTCGATGATGGGTAACCTCATATATGATATGTTGTGTATTAGACCAAATATTTGCTTTATCATTGTCGTGGTTACCATATTTTAGTCTAACCTAGCTGAGGAGCACTCAACTACAGTAAATTACTTTCTCAAGTACTTGAAAAATGGCTAGATATTATGTGTTAGTTTAGTCAGTGGATAGTCTTGCACCTTTAGGGTACAAAAACTCATATTTTAAGTAAGATAATAATTCTAGGAAATCAACCTCAGGATGTAGTAATATTTTTATGTGACTTGAAGCATGCTTTAAGTGAAACTATCTCATCCATTTTAGCAGACCCTAGGCAATGGAAATATAAGTTAGATGATTATAATGCAATCATGTATTGCATATTCGACCATGGAAGCTAAATATGTTACATCTTCGGAGGTAGCAAGTGAGACCATTTAGATTAAAAACTTCCTAAGTGATTTGGAAGTAGTTATTTCACTGCAATGATATATTACTCTTTATTTTGATAATATCAGAGATCTTTTGAACTCAAAAGAACTCGAGGCCCATAAGAGGGTAAAGAACATTGAGCATAAGTATCATTCGATGTGGGAGATTGTGCATAGACATGATGTCATTGTGACCAAGAATGCATCTCAGGATAACCACACGTATCTTTTTTCAAAGAGCTTACCAACTACGGCTTTTGACCCTTATGTAGAGGGAATGGGTGTTAAATGCATAGACATACATGTTTAAGCTTAAGTGAGAGATTATTAGGATTTTATTCTTAAAACTATGTTTTATGAAATTTATTATTTATTAATAAATGATTGTCTTAGCTAATTTTGAAATATGAATCATGTTTATGGGAATACCTTATATATATTTATAAATATATTATGTGTCAATCAGTTATACATAGTAGTAATTGCGATGAATTGGGTTCAGCTTGATTATAAATGATTGGAATTTTTTTTTCTAGTATGATTGAATAGTTCACAATCAAGATAAGGAGTTGACATTTTATCGGTAAGGTTGAGTGTACAATTGTAGTAGTTTATCTTGAATAGTGAAACCTGGTTGATGGTTTGGGAACTTATGTGATAGTTCAAGGAAGATTGTACCAATACAATAAGAATGTATTGAACAATGCCAAGGGTGAGATTCGAGTCTATATGCTAACTAGATTACACTTGCATAATCTTACCATTTGAAAAGGATGGATAAATTATTAATACTAAGGGATATGAGAATTAGTGTATTCACATAGTTATTGATTCTATTTCTAATGGGTGAGATTCAATTTATTAGGTCAATAATTCTTATGTTAGGAAATCATTGTGGGAATACATCTGAGATCAAGTTCCCGAGGAATCCGCATCCAGGACATATTCTGGATTGTAATAAACCTTTGATTAACTTATAAGTTTTTATTCTACTATTAATCTGCTAGAGTTAAAAATATGTCAAGTTTGAAATCAAGGAATAAATAAGACACTGGTGAAAATTGATTCGCAACAAACTGAATTTCACCAAGTGAATATTAAATGCTTAACGCTATGAATCATATTATGTGTTATCAAAGTTTGAAAAAAATACCTCTCTATTTGAGTAATTTTGATACAAATAAATTGGAGTGAAGTTATAATTATTCAGTATAATTCATTACAATTACATTGAAAAGGAAATAAATCACGAAATATAATTTTGAATTTCCATACTTCGATTCAAAAGCCAATTTAATTATTTGTCTTAGGTACTGGGTAAAGTCCATATTCTAAGTTGAAAGACCATAACTCTCTCGAAACCCTAATTGAGAAAACAAAATTATATCTCTCCTCAGCCGTCTCGAAAATGCGAATAATATTTTATCTCACCCTCTCTAACCCTTAGACATGTATACTACAACTTAACCCCTTCTCCAGACCTACATCCTCCATATATATCTATATATATATATATATATATATATATATATATATATATATATATGTGTGTGTGTGTGTGTGTGTGTGTGTGTGTGTGTGTGTGTGTGTGTGAATGAAATGGTCTTAGGATAATTAGGGTTTCCAGAGAGTTAGAGGTTACTAATTAGGAAATGAAATATAATAAGGACCTAAGGGAGTTAATAAATTGGCTTCCAAAAGAGACATGGATATCCCAAATTAGGTTTAGTAATTTATTTAATTTTCTGTTTAATTATAATTAATTCAACCACTCCAATGTAATAATCTCAAAGTTACTCAAACAGAGAGGCTTGTTTGAAAAGTTAGATAACAAATAATAAAAGTCCCCACATTAAGCATCAATACTCGCTTAGTGAAAATTTGTTTGCCATGAATCAAATTTCACCGCCTTATTATTTATTCTCTGATCTCAAACTTAACATATTTTGAAACTCTACCTAATTAAAATTCCACTGATCGGGTTTACACAATCAAAACATATAAGTTTACCATGGGGGTATCACAATACATAATATCTCTTGTATGTGAATTCCACCATAACATTATCTGAGATATATTCACACAATGACAACCCCACTCACAAGGCTTATTGACTTAATAAATTAAATCGCACCCATTGTCAAATCAAAGCAATAATATGTGAATTCTCTAGTCCTCATATCCCCCGGGATTAAGAATCTATGCACCCTTTGAGAAATGTTAGATTGTGCAAGTCTAATCTAGTCAGTATCTCGACTCAAATATCACCCTTAGTCATGTTCAATACATATCTGATGTGCTAATATGATCTTCCTTAAACAACCACACATAAAACATAAACACGTAATCAAGTTGAAATACTAATATTTTACACACATATTTACCGATAGTATTTCAAGTACCTATCTAGGCTGTGAACTGTTCAATCATACACAAACTGAAATTTTGATCTTTTGTGATTGAGCCGAACAAAACTCGTCATAATTCCTACTAAGTATAATTAATCAAAATATACAATATATTTGTAAACAAATATAAGGGATTCCTATAAACATGATTCATATTTCAAAATGAGCTAAGACAATCCATTATTTATACATAATAAATGTCATAAATCATGATTTTAAGAATAAAATCCTAATAATTTCATCTGTAGGAAGTTAGACATACGAGTGATACGAGGTGGGACCCATGCCAAAAAAATAGCATGGATATCTCTCATGAATTAGGTGAAACCCTCATTCGTTCGTGATTTAGAGTTGGTTGAACCTCCGAAGAAGTTCACGATACCGCAATTTAAGATATAAGATGGATAAATGAATCACATGTTTACCTATACCATCAAGAAATGATCCCGTGCATAAAAAATGAGGCACTTACGTGCAAACATTTTCCTTCACGCTTATGTAACGTTGACTTAGAATGGTTTGAGAAGATCCCTACTAGATCGATCACAAGCCTTAAGATGCTAGAAGACGCCTTCATAACGAGGTTCATTACCTGCAGTTTGCACCCCAAGAGGATGGGCGCTCTGTTCTTGCTAAAAAAGAAGCTGCAATAAACTATCGGAGAATACTCTAGTCAATCTTGGGAAGAGTATAACGAGGTGGGGGTTATTTTAGGAAAGTCATTATGGTTTCATTAAATATAGTCATGCCCAACGATTCTATGTTGTATGAAAAAAAATGAGGCGACCACGATTGACAATCTTTTGTTTAGGATTAAGGAGTACGCCAAGGTGGAGGATGTGGTCGCTGGATGCAATCAAAGGAAAATAAATATGGTGCCAAAAAAAACTATTTTGAAGAAGGGAGCCAAGAAAAAATCGATGCTCGAAAGAATGGAGACAAAGCATATCTGACCAAAGCATACGACGATATCAACAATATCATCAAGGATTCGGTCTACAATATCCCCCACTCAAGGATGAATAATATTTCCAATAGCCAAGGAAAATAATCGGAGATCCTGCTAAGAGAAACACCAGGTTTATATATTGTTACCATAAAGATCATGGCCATAAAATTGAGAGATGTAAATCCTTCAAATCGCATTTAGAGGATTTATTCCCAGTCGTGTACCTGTAGGTTTATGTTGAGAAGAAGCAAGGAAAGGACAAGGGTGTGGATGGTCAACGACCAAATACCATTTTGGACGATGCGTGTTCACGCTGATCCATGGTGCCTCCAATCCTGATCATATCCAAGGAAACATTGCAAAAATGGAAATGAACAAGGTAACTACTGTCATGGAGACTTTCCAGATTAATTCTTGAAAACCCATAATTGAAAAGTGTCACCGACCAAAAGAAATGGACCATAATAAGAATATCACCTTCACTACTCCCCACCATAATGCTTGGTTGTTAATCTAATAGCCCACTAGGACATCAATAATATTTGGTCGATCAAGGAAGCTCGTATGATCTCATTTACCGCACATTATTCAACCAACCCAATCTATGTACAGGGAACTTAAGGAGGCCATTGTTCAGTTGGACATATTCATAGGAAAGATTATTATACCCCTTGGAAAGGTGATCCTTCCCATCTGAGAAGGAGAAATTTCGTATCTAATCGAATTCCTAGTTATAGATATCGTTCACCGTACAATGGTATGATAGGGTTAATCTAGCTTCACATTACGAAGGTTGTGCCCTCCATTTATCACCACAAGCTCAAATTCAACACCAACCAGGGAGTGATGGAGATAATGGGTAATCAAGATTTTTGTCGATAATATTTTATCGTTACAATCAGATTAAAATAATTAAGAAGAAATAAAGGGGGATAAAGAAACCGTTGGGAGCAGTATCCCCTCAATAGAAACTAAAGTAAGGATAACTAGGGTTAAAGGAAAGGCGGGTTGCCCTAGCTGATCGGGTAATGAAACCTTTAGAAGAGGTAAATTTTGAGTCCAATAATCTAAAGAATAAATTCCTCATTGGTATTCTTCCCACAAGTGATGAGAGAAAGAAAATAGTGGATTTCTAGTAGGATAACCACAATGTGTTCGCATAGCAGTCATACGTGTAAGGACATAATTCTCATGTCCGCTATCTTACAGTTTTGTATGTCATACGCCGCTACATTCGGCTACATCTGGCACGTCTCTACACGATCGCTCACGACGGCCTCTATCCGAATTCCAAGAATCAATCATTCAACAACTCCTAAATGTGTCCCTCATCTGCCACAACGATTTCACGTTCCTTGATTTTAGGCACAGAATGCGAGTGGAACGCAAGGAAAGTCAAAACAGTGAAACAAGGCTTGATAGGGAAGTTCAAGAGCATTTTCGTAATTTCACATCCATATTTCGGAGGTCTGGTCAACTGGAAAGTTGAAGAGCTCACCGCAACGAAGATACTGGAGAAACGGCACCTCAATCCGAGCTACGATGAAGAAGTTATGACCTTTTGAAGTTGGAGAAAATTTCTTGAAGAATGCTGTTTTTTAACCCCATACCAGAATGGTACAACCAAACCGGTTCGGTGTACCCCAGAACCAGTTCGGTGTACCTGTACGCTGATAAGATTTTTAGAGTTTTAAAAAAGCGGAACTCTTCATCTGTTTTTCCTATAAATACCAACTTCGGGGGAGCTATTTTGCAAGACTTTAGGAGACGAATTTGAGAGTACAAATACATCTAGTCTTCATATTTTTTAGTCCCAAGACTCATGGTTTGATTCACACATCCTTGCCAAACCTTTGTGAATCCTTTTTCAACCCAAGAACACAACTTTGGTTTTTTCAACCCTTGTGGAGGAGACCGTTCTTCTTCTTCATTGCAGCCCTACTGGAAAGGGATAATTCCAGCCGCGACTACAGAATCCGATACCCGAGGGTAATTCTTAGTCAACTTGTATTTTCATTGTAATCCGATTGTAAGCCGTTTTCTTACAAATTATAGTGAAAATAAATGGTTTTTGCCCCTGAGGGGGATTTTTCCTTAATTGCATATGTTTGAATGTTCCTGCGTAGATTATCAATTTATTCAATCACATACTGCTGCATGTTTAGGGTTTGTTTGTGTTAAAAGGGTTTTATATATAACTTGATCATTTGAACGCGAGCACACACTCTTCAAATTAGTATCAGAGCAGA
Source organism: Sambucus nigra (assembly GCA_949130495.1). Lineage (NCBI taxonomy): Eukaryota > Viridiplantae > Streptophyta > Magnoliopsida > Dipsacales > Adoxaceae > Sambucus > Sambucus nigra. The sequence goes on along the minus strand of OX422209.1, from coordinate 315,161,238 downwards.
TTACGCTAATTTATCGCGTATTCCTTTTTCCAGAAAAAATTTTCTAAGATATCAATTTTGTGAAAAAATTGATTTTTGAAAAAGTGCGTGTTCAAATGGAGAAGTCATATTATAAAATGCCTGTTTTTGACGGGACAAATTATGCTTATTGGAAAGCCCGTATGAGGTCGTCTTTAAAAGCCATTGATGAACGTGTCTGGATTTTGGTTAAACGAGGGTGGACTCCTCCCACCGTGACTGTTGATAATGTGACCAAATTGAAACCTGACATTTCTTGGACTGATGAAGAAATTAAATGGTCATCTTTTAATTCTAAGGGTCTAAGTGCTATTTCTGGGTCTGTCGCACCTGATGAGTTCAAACGCATAACGACGTGTACCACGTCAAAATAGGCATGGGATGTTTTACAACTCACCCATGAAGGAAATAATGCTGTGAAAGAGTCTAAGTTGCAAAACTTGACAACTCAATTTGAAATAATCACCATGCATGATTCTGAATGCTTTGATGAATTTTATGCTAGACTTTCTGACATTGTGAATACTAGTTTTAATCTTGGTGAACATATTCCGAATGCTAGAGTTGTTAAAAAGATTCTTCGTTCTTTGCCTAAGCGTTTTATCCCTAAAGTCACTGTGCTAAATTCTATGGGTAATTTAAATACGCTAAAATTGGAAGAACTTGTAGGAGATTTGCAAACTTATGAAATTGATATGTTCCTTAAAAATGCTAAATCTAAAGATAAGGAAATTGCTCTTAAAGCCCAAGAGAGAAGGAGTGAGGGGTCAACTAGAAAGAGGGTAGAGTCATCTAGAAAGAGAGAGACTGACACGTCAGATTCTGAGTGCGATTTTGACTTAGATGATTTGGCTCTTTTCGCAAAAAATTTCAAGAGGATTCTCAAATTTAAGAAAAATGGCAATTTTAAAGATAAAAAGAAATTTGAGAAAAATAAATTTGAAAAGAAAAATGAAAAAGTTTCCAAAAATCCTCCTCTGAAAGAAAGTGAGAGATGTTTTGAGTGTGATGGGAGGGGTCACAGAGCTTTTGAGTGTGCCAATCGTCTGAATAGAGAGAAAGGGAAAGTTGTTCTTAATGCTACCCTTAGTGACGATAGTGAGGTCGAGACGGTGGATTCTGGAGATGAGTCACCGCATGAGGGTATCTTCACCGCATTCATGGCCAGCCAAGTGATCACTCCTAGTTCTCCTTATGACGTTGAGGATGATGCTTCACAGGGACACCTCGACAGTGAGAGCGATGTGAGTGAGGGGGAGGATGACACAAGTGAGAGCGAGAGTGATATACAACGCGCCTACGCTGAGTTATATTTTGAGTCATTTAAAACTAAAAAGCGTAACAAAGCGTTAGTTCTTAAGATCACCGGCTTAGAGGAAGATTTAAGAAAAGCGAGAGAAAGAGAGTCCTCCACCTGCACCGTACTGAGAGAGAGAGAATCTGCCTGTGTCGAGAAAGAGATCCTATTTAGAGAAAGAGAGAGTGTTTTAGAGAAAGAGAGAGGGGACTTGACTAAACAAGTGGCTAGTCTTACGAGTCAGCTCCATTCCTCCGTGGAGACTCGGAAGAAACTTGAAGCCCTTGTTGCCCAACTGACTCATGATCTTGAGAAAGCACGGGAAGTCAAGGTACAAATCGAGGACAAATCTGGGAAGATGGGAAAGATGCTCCTCGGCCCCGCTTTAGGTTTTTGTGATCGACAAGGAATTGGCTATGATGGTGCCTCCACGTCCTGTGACACCCCGCCTAATTAAATACCGGGCGATCACTCCTTTATTAAATTTGAAGCCCTTATACTTTTGACTCATTTGAGTCTAGACTGTATAAGAGCTCATCTAGTTTGGAAATTGTGACAAAATAGTGTCCATCCTAGAAACCAAAGAGCTTCAGAGATTGGGTTGCTTCTTCTTCCATACATCTTGTGATGATCCTGAGACTATAGCCATCACTCACACACTTAGAATTTTATTCTTGCATATCATATTGCACCTCTATGTGTATTAATGTTGTGAGTGTGTTTAAATCCCTCAATTTGATTTTTAATAATTTTTTGGGAATTTTAAATATATTTTAAACAAGGTTTTATTTAATTAAAATTTGATTTAAAAAGTCTTGGGGTTAATATATAAATATGTATTGTTGTGTTTATTGGCCTAAAGTTACTCTGGGTAGAAACCGAAAGCGCTAGAGACTCTAGGGTTGGCTTTGTAATTATTTTGGGACGCGCGTTTACATTCGTCCTCAGGCCAACACTTGCTGTTCTCTGATTGGCCCTAGGTGTGTTTCTTTACAGAGACATACCATCGCTTGTTATCAGCCCTTGGATCAACCCTTATCGATGGCCTGCATGTCTTTTGAGTGAATCCCCGTGTAAATCCTTAAGCCAATCACGGCCTGTTTAATCCACCGCCTGTTGTGAGCCCTTGGATTGCAGTCAAAGGAGCTTGACTCAATCTCAGCCATTGTTTTTGAACGATGCTCTGGAATCTTCCTCTCTTCCTATTTAAAAGCCTCCCATCTCAGCCTTCGAAAGCTTTTGCCATTTTGAAAAGTCTCAGAGAATAGAGAGAGAGAGAGAGAAGAGAGAAGAGAGAAGAGAGAAGTTAGAGAGAGAAACCAAACCCTAGTTAGAAACCCTAACTTCGTCCAAATACTTCTCAAGCCCAAACTACTTACCTTTCCAGAAAAAAAACACCATAACCAAATAAACACCATCCTTAGTGTTTTCTTGAGTTTATGAGAGTTCTGGTTGAAAGATCTTGGGTTGCTGAAATCCTTGTGTTCATAACTCTTATTTCCAACTTAGACATAGACTCAGATCTTGTTTCTGGTTCAATAGAAATCATAGATCTGTAGTTTTGCATGTCATAATACACTTAGTTGCATTTATTTCTCATCTTGAGAATTTCGTTGTTGATTGTTTTCTGTTAAAACATTTTCTTACTTCAGAATCAACAATAGATGTTTTTCTATTTCTGTTTTTACAAAACTTAACCTGACCTAGTTGGATTCTCACTTGGAGGGTTCTCAATCTCCATAATATTTTCAAAAGTGATTGAGAAAGGTCTTGACCGATTTCTTAAGCAAGATCTCCGTGGAATCTGGGTTATTTTGAAAGGTCAAAAAGGTTCTTGGTTTTGTAAGAAAGAAAAATAACAAATACACTGCATATAGACTTTATATGTGATTTGTTAGGATCGTCTGTAACTAATAAGTGTGTGTGTGTGCATGCATGTGTTTTAGAACACTATTCACAAACATCTTCACACTACAAACACTGAAAGTGTTGGCTATAAGATTCGGTGAACATAAGTCGACATAAAGTGCTGAAACAAAGAAGAGTTGACAAACTGAGACAACTACATCAACAAACAAGATCTGCAGAAAAGTTAAGGACGCCAGAGGGTACAATCCTGAACTTGTATAGATTTGTTTTTGTGTGCATGTTAGTTAAATAGGTTGTAACTCGCATATTTGTTTTAGTGATTGTTTTTATTTTACTCCGTAGAGGGAGTCGTGGATGTTTCCTCAAGGTTGAGGTTTTACCACGTTAAAAATCCTGAGTATCAATATTTCTACATCTTCTCATCCCATTCTGATGTGTGCTGAGTTTAAAACATTTTAAACTGTTTACTAAAACTTGTTATCAAATCTTGTCCATATCTCGTACATATTTTTTGTTAACACATCTTGTGTTCAAAATCAGTTTGATTTTAGTAAAGAGTTTCTTCAACAAACTTTCGGAGTTGCTTAAATAGTTTATTTTCATAAACGGCCTTGGCAACGTTATTTCAATTGGTATCAGAGCTTTTGGTGAACTTATTTCAAAAAGATCCTGAGTTTCTGAAACTGTTTTCTCAAAATCAATTATGGACGAGAAAAACGAAAGATATGGTAACTTGACCAGACCCCCAGTCTTTGATGGAACCAATTTCTCTTACTGGAAAGTAAGAATGATTGCTTTCATTCAAGGAACCCTGGGAGATGATGTCTGGGATATTATTGAAAATGGATACTCTTATCCAACTAAACCAGCCACTGATGGAAGCAATGAAAGGATTAAGAAAATATTGACTGAGTTTACTCAAGAAGAGAAACAGGTTTCTCGAAATAATAACAAAGGCAAGAACGCTATATTCATGTCTATTAACGAACATGAGTTCAAGAGAATCTCATCTTGTACCACTTCCAAGGAAGCATGGGATACCTTGATTACTGCCCACGAAGGAGACTCTAGGGTAAAAGCTGATAAGACTCAGATGTTAATCCAACAGTATAATACCTTAATCATGTCTGAATCTGAGTCTTTCGATGATTTCTATATGAACCTGACTGATATTGTCACTAAACTTCATGCTAATGGTATAACTTATGATAGACAAGAAATTGTCTCTAAAATTCTGAGATCATTACCACAGAAATTTGACAATAAAAGATATGCTATTGAGGAGATGTGTGATATAAATCTAACTCCTGAATTACTCAGTAGCAAATTAAGAACTGTGGAAATGGAATTAGAGTTTAAGAAACAATTGACCCACACTAATAGGAAACATACCAATTCCAATCTTAGCTTTACTTCTAAGATGACTAAGCCTGAGTTAAACACCCCTAGTAATGATTCTGATGAGGACTGTGACTTAGAAAGTCTAGATAATCAGATTTCCCTAATGACAAAACAATTTAAGAAAATTGTGAAATTTAGAAACAGTGTTGCAAATAGACAGGGCAAGTCTAATTATTCTACTCCTTCAAATCACAAACCTCATGAGAAACCTCATGACAAACAGAACAAGGACAACACAAGACCTCACAGAGACCTCAAGAAGACTGAATGCTATAGATGTGGTAAACTAGGACACATTGCTCAAGACTGTAGAGTTAATTTAAATGCCCAAAACAAACACTCTAGAGCCAACATCTGCAAAAACTGGGATGACTCAAGTGATTCTGAAAATGAGGAACCTGAGACATCTGATGGTTTTGATCCTTATTTAGCCTTCTTTGCCAAAATCATATATAATGATGATATGCCTATGCTTGATAGTGAGGATGAGTTTAGTAATTCTAGTTTGTTGCTTTGAATCATACTTTAACTGGTTTAGAAGCTTTACTTACTGAGAACATTAATACCTCTTCCTCGGGGTGTGTGAGTCAAAGGGGAATCGATACTGCTGATGTCAATGGGTGTGTGAGTTTAAGAAATGAAACCTTAGGGGTCACTTCACACACTTCACTTAGTGACTCTGACAATGATGATCTCCCAGACATCCACACTCTATATACTAAAACTCTTAATAAAAGCACTAGACTAGAAAAGGTTATGAAAGATCTTACCAAAAAGCTAGAGGATCTAAGCCTAATGGTAAAACTGAATGCTGAAGAGTATACTACACAATGCATGTCTCATGAAAGTGAAGTTAAAGTGTTTTATGAAAAACTGAAAACTTTGACTGAAGCTAATGAAATTCTGAAGAAAAAATACAAAGGAACATTATTAGAATTGGAACAAACAAAAGAAAAGACAGCAACTGTTTTCAAAAAATTTACCAAATTTGAAAATAATTCTAAATGTTTTGAGGAATTCGTTGCTGAATCTAAAACCAATTCTGATGATAGAACTGGAATAGGGTTTTGCCCCAATTTAAAGATACAAACAAAATATGTTGAACCTATCAAGTTTGTGTCAGGTGGCAAAAGACCTATTGAAACATGTCCAGACTTTCATTCTCTAAAAACTAAGTTTGACCATCAAAACACTAACACTGGAGATGCAAGTTGCTCTAAGCATGAAAGTTTACCAAAGGGAAAATATGTCTGCCCCCCTATTAGGAAAAGTGAACCTGCTTTCAAACCTGTGCTACCTAGGAATAAAATTCAGCCTCAAAATTTCTCAAAACCTTTGTTTAGAGACTTTCCTAAGGAAAACCCAACTCTGAGCAATCTTTATTGCTCATATTGTGATATATACGGCCACTCATTTGATAATTGCTATGCTAGGAGACTGATTAAACCTATCTACAATTCTTCCATATATCCTAACTTTAACTACTCTAGGAGGAGTCGTAACAACTATATCCTTCCCAGGCCACCAGACAAAAACTCTAACTATAGGAATAGAAGGACTAAACCTAAAAGGACATTTACTACAAGGATTACCAGAAACTTTTCTAAATCAAATGCTCAGGAATTCAAATTTACTCAAAATCATGCGCAAAATGTTTTTCAACAAAAATCTAATGCTCGCAAATTTTATCAAATGAGAGCAAACAAGCGCAAACAGAAAACCAGAGCAATTTGGGTTAGAAAAGATGATCTAGAACCCCAGATGAAGTGTAATATTGTTGTTTCTGCTCTAAAAGTTGAACTTACAACTTCTTGTTGGTACTTGGATTCTGGATGTTCCAAGCATATGACAGGTGATGATACAAAACTTTTTAATCAAACCCACTTTGATGGTGGAAAAGTTGTTTTTGGTGATGGAGTATCATCCCAGATCATATTCAAAGGAACTCTTAAAGAAAAAGGTCTTCCTGTTCTTGAAAATGTTCTCTTAGTTAAAGGTCTTAAGGCTAATTTACTTAGCATTTCGCAATTTTGTGACTCAAACTATACTGTCACCTTTTCAAAGAACAATTGCAAGATTTTAAATGAAAAGGGAGAATGCTTAATTACAGGATTCAGGACTCCTGACAATTGTTATACTGTCATGTCTAGTTCTGAAATCTGTAATGTTGCCAGAATGGATGACAATGAGATATGGCATAACAGAATGGGTCACATTAATTACGAAAATTTGAGTAAATTGTCCTGTCAACAAATAGTTAGAGGAATACCAAAAATTAAACCTATTCATAACATTGTATGTGGTCCCTGCCAAGAAGGAAAAATTGTTAAAGCACCTCATAAAAGGGTTAAAGATATCCTTACCTCTAATCCCTTAAAACTCATCCATATGGACCTAATGGGTCCTTCTCAAACTGTTAGTCTTTGTGGACACAGTTATATTCTAGTTATGGTTGATGACTTCACCAGATTCACTTGGGTAGCTTTCTTAAAACAAAAATCCGATACTTTTCAAACTTTTTTAAAGATTCTTTTACGGATTGAGAATGAAAAAGACACTCAAGTGAATAGAATCAGAAGTGATAGAGGTGGTGAATTCAAAGACACTGGTATTGTAGAATATTGTGACTATAATGGTTACAAACATGAGTTCAGTGCTCCTAAGACCCCTCAACAAAATGGAATAGCTGAGAGAAAGAATCGAACTCTTCAAGAGATGGCACGTGTCATGCTCCATGCTAAGAACTTACCTAAGTATTTTTGGGTAGAATCTATTCGTACAGCTTGCCATCTTATTAATAGGGTCTATCATAGAAAGAATTCGAAACAAACCTCTTATGAACTTTGGTACAATAAAAAGCCTAATCTTAAGTACCTTAGAACCTTTGGTAGTACCTGCTATGTTTGCAAAGATAGGGAACACTTATCTAAATTTGAGAGTAGAGGAGATAAAGCCATATTCTTAGGTTATTCACCTAACAGTAGAGCTTATCGAGTGTATAATCTTCGCACTAAGACCTTAATGGAATCCATAAATGTAATTGTTAGTGACACTACTGTAGAAAGCAAGACTAGTGAATTAACTATAGAAGAAGAGTCATCAAATGTTTTAGAAAATGACTCTTCTGAAATAGATAATTCATTACCTATTGAGTCACCTGAAGTACCTAACTGGGTTTCTAAAGATCATCCCATAAACAACATAGTTGGTAACCCTAGTGAGCCAGTACGTACAAGATCCCAACTTAGAAATTATGCTCTCTATGCATGCTTTGTTTCTCTCCTAGAACCAAAGAATGTAAATGAGGCATTGAATGACACTTACTGGATTTCTGCTATGCAGGATGAACTTTTACAATTTGTCATTCATGATGTATGGTATCTTGTTCCACGTCCTGATCACAAAAAGGTTATTGGTACTCGTTGGATTTTCAAAAATAAAACTGATGAAAATGGGATGATAATTAGAAATAAAGCTAGACTAGTTGCTCAAGGTTATTCCCAAATAGAAGGACTTGATTTTAATGAGACGTTTGCTCCTGTTACTCGTTTAGAATCAGTTCGTCTGCTTTTTGCTATAGCTTGTCACATGCATTTTACATTATATCAAATGGATGTTAAATCTGCATTCCTTAATGGAATACTTGCCGAGGAAACCTATGTAGAACAACCTAAAGGATTCATTGACCCTAATTATCCTAATCATGTATTTCGGTTGAAAAAGGCTTTATATGGTCTTAAGCAAGCTCCTAGAGCTTGGTATGAGCGCCTGTCCAGTTTTCTGCTGGACAAAGGTTTCAAAAGAGGTGGAAATGACTAAACCTTATTTGTCAAACATTTTGGCAAACACATTACTAACGCTCAAGTCTATGTAGACGATATCATATTTGGATCCACTTCTACCTCAGAAGTAAAATCTTTTGCTGAAATTATGAGTAAGGAATTTCAGATGTCCCTTATGGGGGAGTTACAGTTCTTCCTAGGTCTCCAAGTCAAACAACAACCAGATGGATTGTTTCTTTCGCAGACTAAGTACGCATTAGAGATAGTTAAGAAATTTGGCCTCGAGAGTGCTAAAAATGCTAAAACGCCTATGAGTACTACAGAGAAATTATCTAAAGATGAAAATGGTAAATCTGTAGACTCTACCTTATATCGTAGTATGATTGGCACATTACTCTATCTGACTGCCTCGCGTCCTGATATCATGTATGCTGTTTGTGTTTGTGCGCGTTATCAAAACAACCCCAAGGAGAGCCATTTAAACGCTGTTAAACGCATAATTAAATATGTTAAAGGCACTCTAAATTTAGGAATTTGGTACACGAATGACACACCTAGCACTATTATTGGGTACACTGATGCTGACTGGGCTGGGTGTACTGATGATAGTAAAAGCACTTCAGGCGCATGTTGTTATATTGGTAATAACTTGGTAGGATGGAGTAGTAAAAAACAGAACTGCACATCTCTCTCGACTGCTGAATCTGAATACATAGCCGCCGGTAGCTGTTGTGCCCAATTATTGTGGCTTAAACAAATGCTAAGTGATTATGGTATTTTAGAACCCACACTTCATCTCTATTGTGATAATCAAAGCGCGATTAATATTTCTAAGAACCCGGTTCAACACTCGCGAACTAAGCACATTAAAATAAGACATCATTTTATTCGTGAATTAGTTGAAACCAAGGAATTAGAAATCAATTATCTTTCTACTGATCTACAACTTGCAGATTTATTTACCAAACCTCTTGATTATAATAGATTCATTTCTTTACGTAAATCTATTGGTATGATTTGTGTTGAGTAAATACCTGCCTTATTTTCCAAGTTCCTTCCCTTTGTCCATTTGAGACAAAATGGGGGAGAAATTTGAGTCTACTGCATATACTAAAAAGCTTGATCTTAGTAATTCTTTGCAGGTATTCTTCTTGTACAGTCATTCTTTATTGTAATAATAGGATGTTAAAACTGTATATAGTTGAGTTATGTAATTTTTGCTTTCTAGGATTTGGGTAGATAGAACTTTTATAGGAATAGGATTTTCTTATTTGTTGTCACCCTACGAGTTTAGATGACTCAAAGGAGATTTTGTCTCATATTTCCAAAGGGGGAGATTGAAGCCCTTATACTTTTGACTCATTTGAGTCTAGACAGTATAAGAGCTCATCTAGTTTGGAAATTGTGACAAAATAGTGTCCATCCTAGAAACCAAAGAGCTTCAGAGATTGGGTTGCTTCTTCTTCCATACATCTTGTGATGATCCTGAGACTATAGCCATCACTCACACACTTAGAATTTTATTCTTGCATATCATATTGCACCTCTATGTGTATTAATGTTGTGAGTGTGTTTAAATCCCTCAATTTGATTTTTAATAATTTTTTGGGAATTTTAAATATATTTTAAACAAGGTTTTATTTAATTAAAATTTGATTTAAAAAGTCTTGGGGTTAATATATAAATATGTATTGTTGTGTTTATTGGCCTAAAGTTACTCTGGGTAGAAACCGAAAGCGCTAGAGACTCTAGGGTTGGCTTTGTAATTATTTTGGGACGCGCGTTTACATTCGTCCTCAGACCAACACTTGCTGTTCTCTGATTGGCCCTAGGTGTGTTTCTTTACAGAGACATACCATCGCTTGTTATCAGCCCTTGGATCAACCCTTATCGATGGCCTGCATGTCTTTTGAGTGAATCCCCGTGTAAATCCTTAAGCCAATCACAGCCTGTTTAATCCACCGCCTGTTGTGAGCCCTTAGATTGCAGTCAAAGGAGCTTGACTCAATCTCAGCCATTGTTTTTGAACGATGCTCTGGAATCTTCCTCTCTTCCTATTTAAAGGCCTCCCATCTCAGCCTTCGAAAGCTTTTGCCATTTTGAAAAGTCTCAGAGAATAGAGAGAGAGAGAGAGAAGAGAGAAGAGAGAAGAGAGAAGTTAGAGAGAGAAACCAAACCCTAGTTAGAAACCCTAACTTCGTCCAAATACTTCTCAAGCCCAAACTACTTACCTTTCCAGAAAAAAAACACCATAACCAAATAAACACCATCCTTAGTGTTTTCTTGAGTTTATGAGAGTTCTGGTTGAAAGATCTTGGGTTGCTGAAATCCTTGTGTTCATAAATCTTATTTCCAACTTAGACATAGACTCAGATCTTGTTTCTGGTTCAATAGAAATCATAGATCTGTAGTTTTGCATGTCATAATACACTTAGTTGCATTTATTTCTCATCTTGAGAATTTCGTTGTTGATTGTTTTCTGTTAAAACATTTTCTTACTTCAGAATCAACAATAGATGTTTTTTTATTTCTGTTTTTACAAAACTTAACCTGACCTAGTTGGATTCGCACATGGAGGGTTCTCAATCTCCATAATATTTTCAAAAGTGATTGAGAAAGGTCTTGACCGATTTCTTAAGCAAGATCTCCGTGGAATCTGGGTTATTTTGAAAGGTCAAAAAGGTTCTTGGTTTTGTAAGAAAGAAAAATAACAAATACACTGCATATAGACTTTATATGTGATTTGTTAGGATCTTCTGTAACTAATAAGTGTGTGTGTGTGCATGCATGTGTTTTAGAACACTATTCACAAACATCTTCACACTACAAACACTGAAAGTGTTGACTATAAGATTTGGTGAACATAAGTCGACATAAAGTGTTGAAACAAAGAAGAGTTGACAAACTGAGACAACTACATCAACAAACAAGATCTGCAGAAAAGTTAAGGACGCCAGAGGGTACAATCCTGAACTTGTATAGATTTGGTTTTGTGTGCATGTTAGTTAAATAGGTTGTAACTCGCATATTTGTTTTAGTGATTGTTTTTGTTTTACTCCGTAGAGGGAGTCGTGGATGTTTCCTCAAGGTTGAGGTTTTACCACGTTAAAAATCCTGAGTATCAATATTTCTACATCTTCTCATCCCATTCTAATGTGTGCTGAGTTTAAAACATTTTAAACTGTTTACTAAAACTTGTTATCAAATCTTGTCCATATCTCGTACATATTTTTTGTTAACACATCTTGTGTTCAAAATCAGTTTGATTTTAGTAAAGAGTTTCTTCAACAAACTTTCGGAGTTGCTTAAATAGTTTATTTTCATAAACGGCCTTGGCAACGTTATTTCAAAATTAAATCAAGGTAAACAGTTGGTTCATTCTCAGCATCACTGTCGATAAAAAATTTTCCAATTTAACACCCTAAATAATTAAGCTAAGTGTCAAAAACATTTTTCATACAAACTTCCAAATTTTAATTTAAAGAAAAGATTTTTATACAAAACAACATTTCTACGATATAGAATCACACCACGATGAACTAAAATAAAACCATACATTCGTCAATCGAATGTCAACATAATAAAACTAAAAATCATAAACCATGCTGAATAAATCCCGTAAAACAATACAGGAATAACTGAAATATAAGAATCCCAACAATAAATGAAATGATGAAAAGGGCGACACGTGCCCAATAAATGAGAGTAGTAGGAGTGGAGTCAATAACAGAAGCCGTCTACTCAAGTGACCTGCAACTCCCACCTAAGCTGCAGCTCGTTCTTCTCAAAGGATCCTAAGCAAGACGCCCCTGTGGCTGGGCACCTGAAAATATACATATATATACAAAAGAGAGAGAGAAAAAAGAAACGGGTCAGGTCCCGAAAGTGTGTTTGATTTTAAAATACGTTAAGCAAGTATTTAAATTGATACAGGCCAATGCAAATCATATTAGTTCGACACTCTCTTGAGGAAATTCTCACCTCTCTTCTAATGTGCACGCCTATCGTACTAACCTTCCCAAATAATTTAGTTTATCTTAACTTACTCATAAGTTTTCAAAACCGAACGATGACAATGTTTTAAAAAGGTTACTTTCAATATGTAGCACTCCTCTCGTTTTAGCTTCATTAAATTATAAAGTTTCCCAGTGTCTTCTCATACTTTCACAAAACAAGTATTTAATAATTGAGTCAACAACCATGTTCTACTTATCAAATCACAGTAGGCAGTTTAAAGTTTATAACCTCATATATATATTAACTACTCGTATAATCATCAAGAACCCTAAGTTTTCTTAACTTTTGTTCTAATCAGTTTCCTCCATAATTTCCTTCTAACATAACATCACAAATTCGTGGGTTGATCATCTACTTCACATATTATTTTCAGAATATGGTTATAACGATTTCTACATGCAAATCCCTATCAAAAATTGGGGTTTTCTTCCTTTAATTATACTCCTAATCATTCCCACGCTAATATGATTATTGCACCAACGAAAATACGCAAGTTAAACACTTGCCTGGGATTTCAGAGGTCTGGTTTCCTGCTGATATTGGTGTGGTTGCATTCTCCTCCTCGCGATCTACGCGTTGGTGGTGACGGCGGTGCAATCGGTGGTGTTTTGGGCCTTGAATCACCTTGAGAGCTCTCTCCTCTCTTCTCCAATGGCCGTTCTAGGGTTCTGAATGTTCTAACCCTAAAAGGCTGACTTAAATGGCTGCTAAGGATGGCTGAAATTCGTGGGTTTAATTACCCTATTTTGTAAAATGACCAAAATGCCCTCCCGGGTCACTAATTAGGCCTAAAAACACCCCGAGGCCCGAACTAAACCCCCGGGTACACTTTTCTGACTATCTCGACCCTTCCGGACGCGTTGGCGCACTCAAAACGACCATACGGACAACTTATAAAATATTCACTTTTTAATTAACATAATTAGTCCCGACGTGACACGGGCACGTCCCGACTTAAATTTCCGAAATAGTCATTTAATACACCTATGACATTCAATATAACCAATATAATATATTACTATGCTCATTAGTAATATTCAACAAGTTTCTTATAATTACTAACTCTAGTCACGTTAATAATTATAACATAATTAATTTCCGGATTTTTATTAAATAAATCATCACATTAAATTTAATAAATCCCCAAATTAAATATAGCATAAAAGTACGGGGTATTACACGTCCCAAATTGCACCTGGACCAGTTCGTGAGTTTACTACAACCCCTTATAGTCACCGTCAAAAACCTCGTAGGAGAGTTCGACCAAGAATAGCAAACCAAGGTCCACCTTTGACTGCACTCTTTTGTACCTATTGCAAAAGAAAAGGACACCTTAGGGAGTTTTGCTATATAATGGGTCGGACACGACGTACTACTGCTCCACCACATCATACTGATGAGTTTTCTAGTCTGAGAGAGCGAGTTGAGTTCTTAGCAGCCACTTCTCAGAGTTTGATGGAAGAATTCAGACGGATGTCTTTGCCGTTAGTGAATGCTTCTCACATTCCAGCTAAAACCAACAACAACAAAGGCAAACAAAAGGTTACCACTGCTTGGGTACCGAAGAAAGATAAAAAGGCTTTTGTTGTTCATGTTGCTCTCAAAGCACATAATACCTCACAGTGGTATTTTGACAGTGGGTGCTCCAGACATATGACAGGTGATGCCTCATTTTTTACATCTCTTGAGGATTATCAGGATGGAAGAGTCACCTTTGGAGATGGGAGCAAGTCTAGCATTGTAGGACGAGGTACTGTAGAATTACCAGGATTTCCTAAGCTAGAAAATGTTTTGTACGTCACAGGTTTAAAAGTGAACCTTCTCAGCATTAGCCAGCTGTGCGACACTGACTTTGCAGTAAAGTTTGACCGGAACGCGTGTAATGTCTACAATCAAGCCGGTAAACTTTTGATGCAAGGGGTGAGGACTGAGGATAATTGCTATGGGACTGAGCCCACATCCTCACTTTTCTGCAACAGCGCCACGATCACTCATATGGATTTGTGGCATCAACGTCTAGGTCACGTGAAAGTTAGAGATTTGACTCGTTTAGCTAAAAAGGACCTAGTACGTGGCTTACCATCTCTTGGAAAGTCAACTTCGACCGTTTGTGAACCCTATCAGTTGGGAAAAAAAATTTGTAGTCCTCATAGGAAGTTACATTTCATTACCACCTCTCGTGTTCTGGAGTTGATCCACATGGATCTTATGGGTCCCACTCGTACTGAGAGTCTAGGTGGTAAGAGGTACATCCTCGTGATGGTAGATGATTTCTCCAGGTACTCCATTGTAGGTTTTCTGAGAGAGAAATCCGATGCTGTAGAGTTTTTAACGACCAAGTGCCGTGTCCTGCAAAATCAACACGGAGTCACTATTAATAGGATACGTAGTGACAACGGCACTGAATTTAAGGAAGCAAAAGTAGATCTTTATTGTGATAGCCTTGGGATCAAACATGAGTTTTCTGCTGTGAGAACTCCTCAGCAAAATGGGATTGTTAAGAGAAAGAATAGAACGATCCAAGAGATGGCTAGATCTATGCTTCTAGGTCGTAAAGTTTCTAGGAGATTTTGGGCAGAGGCAGTGTCTACTGCATGCCACACGGTGAACAGGGTTTATTTGCGTCCACACACACTACAGACACCTAATGAGTTGTGGACCGGAAAGAAGCCCAACCTGGCGTATTTTCGTGTTTTTGGGAGTAAATGCTACATCCTATGGGATAGAGAGCAATTAGGAAAGTTCGACTCCCGGAGCGACGAGGGAATATTTCTAGGATATTCATCGAATAGTAGAGCATACCGGGTATTTAACCTGAAGAGCCCTAGGGTTATGGAATCAATAAACGTTACTGTGCAAGATGACGAACCTTCAACGGTTATTGATCCTAACCTTCAGTGTGAGGATGAGGATTGTTCTGACAGTGATTTACCTGTTCCTCTCTCACACTCTGTGGACCCTACTCCTGTGTTAGGGGACACACCTGCTTGGGTTCGCAAGAGTCATGACCCTTCTGCCATTATTGGTGATCCCACTCTAAGGGTCAAGACTCGTGCTCAGCTAGAGAACGTTGTTAGCCATCTTTGCTACACGTCCAAAGTCGAGCCCAAGAACCATAAAGAATCACTCAAGGATGAACACTGGATATCTGTTATGCAGGATGAGTTGCTTCAGTTTAAAAAGAATAATGTCTGGGAATTAGTCCCCCGACCTAGTGAGACTAAAGTGATAGGTACCCGGTGGATTTTCAAGAACAAAATGGATGAATATGGTACCATAATCAGGAATAAGGCTAGGTTGGTCGCTCAAGGCTACACACAGATAGAGGGTGTAGACTTTGGGGAGACATTTGCTCATGTTGCGAGGCTTGAGTCCATCCGTCTTCTGCTCACCATCGCATGTCATCTGCGCTTCAAGGTGTATCAGATGGATGTCAAGAGTGCCTTTTTGAATGGCATTCTACAGGAGGAGGTTTATGTGGAACAACCAAAAGGATTTGAAGACCCTCAGCACCCTGAGCACGTCTACTATCTGAGGAAAGCCTTGTATGGTTTGAAGCAAGCACCTCGTGCTTGGTACGAGAGGCTTACTTCCTATCTCTTAGCTCGTGGCTTCAAGAGAGGGGGAGTAGATATGACGTTGTTCGTCAGGAGAGATGACGGTGCTATTTTGGTTTCCCAAGTCTATGTGGACGACATAGTCTTTGGATCCACGTGCTCCCAACATGCTCATCATTTTGAGGAAGAGATGAAAAGTGAGTTTTAGATGAGCATGGTTGGAGAGCTTACATTCTTCCTTGGTCTCCAGGTTTGTCAGCTAGAGGATGGGATGTTCATCTCCCAATCCAAGTATGCTAGAGACCTAGTGAAGAAATTTGGTTTAGACTCCGCTAAGCATGCACGTACACCTATGAGTACCACTACCAAGCTTAGTAAGGACACTTCAGGCAAGGACGTAGAGCAAACCTTATATCGGAGTATGATAGGTAGTCTTCTCTACTTGACTGCCAGTCGTCCCGACATCGCCTTTAGTGTTGGAGTCTGTGCGCGATATCAGGCGTCCCCGAAAGAGTCACATTTACTTTCTCTAAAACGTATCATTAAATACGTGAGTGGGACTCTCTCATACGGTATTTGGTATTCCTTTGATACTGATGACCGTTTGTCTGCCTATTCAGATGCCGATTGGGCCGGGGATGTAGATGGATGTAGGAGCACTTTTGGTGGGTGTTTCTATTTTGATCCTGCTCTTGTCTCCTGGCTGAGCAAGAAGCAAAATTCCATCTCTTTATCCACTGCGGAGGCTGAGTACATAGCCGCCGGGAGTTGTTGCACGCAACTCTTATGGATGAAGCAAATGCTAGAGGATTATGGGATTTCATAGGACACCATGACCATTTCCTGTGATAACACGAGTGCGATACACATATCCCGTAATCCAGTCCAGCATTCGCGCACAAAGCACATCAGGATACGCGAGCACTTTATACGACAGTTAGTTGAGGAGAAAGTCGTATCCCTGAGTTTTGTTTCCACCGACCGTCAGTTAGCCGATATTTTCACAAAACCTTTAGATGCCCTTAGATTTGAGAATCTTAGGAAGTCTTTGTGGATTTTCACAGTTGACTGAGGGGTGTCTATGTCTAGAATAGGATGCTTGTTCATGTTCATATCATATGCTTCCTATTGCTAGCTTGTTTTATATGTATCATTATTAATTTGTACATATATTTGTTTTTTTTTGTTTTGAAAAATCCAAAAAGATTTTCGTTTTTATATAAAATTTTGAGAAAAGCACAAAAAAGATTTTTGTATTTTTTTGTTGCACCGTTTTATGGATGAACATTTAAGATAGCCAAGTCACAAATTCATTCCATTTTTCCATGTGACTGTTTGATAGATATTTGAGACGCTACATCATTTCATCCATGTGCTTTGCATTGATTGGAGTCCTTGAGATGTAATTCGTGATATTTTCCTACATGTTTGACTCCTATCTCCTTTATTGCCCACATGCACGGCTTTATTTGATTATTGCACTTGTCTATCTCACATTGGCTTGAGTGTTTCCATCTCAATTATGTCTATACAACTTACAATATGTGATAAAACTTGACAAGATTGGAATGCATGTAAAAATCGTTTTTTTTGTGAGACTGAGTGTTTGTTTAAGAACGGGGAGGGGCTGCGAAAGATAATTATCTCTTCTTTGTGCAAAAGCCACCGTTCAAAAGGACCTAAAAAATTGAGGAATTTTTTTATCCGGGGTCCAAAGAGGTTAAAAGAGCCCGAAAAAATTGAAAGGCAATAAAAAGCAATTCATGCCAAATATGGGCCATTTTGGTTTCACCATCAATTCTCCAAAGTTTGAGAATTTAGATTACCTCTATTCAAAATATAAATCTGAGGGAGTTTGGTTGGAGAATTGTAAACGGTTATGCACTTCCTTGAAAGTCCTGAAATAGCATAAAATCATTTTGGACGTTATTGGTGTGAAAATCATTTGAGCTTTGATTTGATGATATGATTGAGTCAATGTCTTATATTACCAATTTTTTTTACACCAAAGGAAGACTTTGAGTTCATTCGTTAGGAGTATCCAATATTCATCGTGCACATATGTCATGTTTGTATGCATTGATTTTCCTATCGAATTTGATCACACCCATTCATTTACGCCATCATTGACTTGGTTGTTTTTGTGATCGTTCATGGTATGTTTTCTTGTATATATCTTTTGTATGAAAAACTTTGAAAAATTCAAAAATAGTGATTTATTACCTTGTGACATTCTCCATGTTTATCTATTTCTGCTTCTCATATCTGTCTATTTGGGGACATCATAAAAAGGGGAAGAAGAATTACCATATTAAGGGGGAGAGTTTTTTGAGTTTTTGAGTTTCTTGATCTATTGGTATACATGTTTAGCTCATTCATTTCAAACTCGATATGTCACGTGGTATTTGCTTGTTCTCATGTGTGTAGGTACTACATTGATGATTTCTGAAATGCACACCTTGATGAGAAAAGCTTTGAATGTATTGAAGACTTGAAGGTCAAACGATGAAGACTTATTAATTTTTATCTTTCCAGTTTTGGGTTCATGGAAAGGTAGATTTGTATAGGCAATTTTGTTACTTGATAATTCGGATTTTTATGTATGTACCGGCATAGACATAGGGGGAGATTTGTAAGGACATAATTCTCATGTCCGTTATCTTACAGTTTTGTATGTCATACGCCGCTACATTCGGCTACATCTGGCACGTCTCTACACGATCGCTCACGACGGCCTCTATCCAAATTCCAAGCATCAAGCATTCAACAACTCCTAAATGTGTCCCTCATCTGCCACAACGATTTCACATTCCTTGATTTTAGGCACAGAATGCGAGTGGAACGCAAGGGAAGTCAAAACAGTGAAACAAGGCTTGATAGGGAAGTTCAAGGGCATTTTCGTAATTTCACATCCATAGTTCGGAGGTCTGGTCAACTGGAAAGTTGAATATCTCGCCGCAACAAAGATACTGGAAGAAATGGCACCTCAATCCGAGATACGATGAAGAAGTTATGACCTTTTGAAGTTGGAGAAAATTCCTTGAAGAATGTTGTTTTTTAACCCCATACCAGAATGGTACAACCAAACCGGTTCGGTGTACCTGTACGCTGATAAGATTTTTAGAGTTTTAAAAAAGCGGAACTCTTCATCTGTTTTTCCTATAAATACCAACTTCGGGGGAGCTGTTTTGCAAGACTTTAGGAGACGAATTTGAGAGTCCAAATACATCTAGTCTTCATATTTTTGAGTCCCAAGACTCATGGTTTGATTCACACATCCTTGCCAAACCTTTGTGAATCCTTTTGCAACCCAAGAACACAACTTTGGTTTGTTCAACCCTTGTGGAGGAGACCGTTCTTCTTCTTCATTGCAGCCCTACTGGAAAGGGATAATTCCAGCCGCGACTATAGAATTCGATACCCGAGGGTAATTCTTAGTCAACTTGTATTTTCATTGTAATCCGATTGTAAGCCGTTTTCTTACAAATTATAGTGAAAATAAATGGTTTTGCCCCTGAGGGGGATTTTTCCTTAATTGCATGTGTTTGAATGTTCCTGCATAGATTATCAATTTATTCAATCACATACTGCTGCATGTTTAGGGTTTGTTTGTGTTAAAAGGGTTTTATATATAACTTGATCATTTGAACGCGAGCACACACTCTTCAATACGACGTGCTAGGCATCATCCTTAAAGTTATGTTCCACAAGCTACACATTAATCCATAACACAAAAGGTTCGCCTAGAAACACCTGGAAAAGGTCAAAAGCAAATTAACATAAGAGGTCATGAAACTTCTATATGCAAGGTCCATAAAAGAATTTCAATTCAAAGTTTGTTTATCCATTCCCGTGGTAGTCAAGAAAAGCAACAAAAAGTGGAAAATATGTGTCAATTTCATGGACTTAAACAAAGCCTATCTCAAAGACAATTTCCCCCTTCCAAATATTGATCAGCTGGTTGACACCCAAACAAACCATGAGCAAATGACATTTTTAAATGTCGACTCAAGATATCACCACATCCCATTGTTTGGACCAAATTAGGAGAAAACGTTCGTCACCACTACGCTTGGCTTATACTCAAGAATGTAAGAGCTACCTACTATCAACACGCCGTCTAAATGTTCCAAGAGCAAATGGACGACACCATGGAGTTATACATAAATAATATATTGGTGAAGAGTAAGAAGAATTCCAACCATCTACTCGACCTTCAAAAGACATTCAAAATCCTTTGTCATTATCGTATGAAGATTAATATAAACAAATTATCCTTTGAGGTTTGGTCTTGTAAATTCCTTGGATATTTGGTTAGCTAGAGAGGAATTGAGGCCAACCCTAATCAGAACAAAGCCTCACGAACAATACATCACTGACTATGTTGCGAGGGGTTCAAAAGCTCAGAAGAATGCTCACGATACTCAAAATGTTCATCTCAAAATCATCAAAAAGCTTCTTAACCATTATTCTAAGTGTTGAGGAAAGAAAGGAAGGAGATATGGAATGATGAATGCTTACAAGTGCTATAGGATAAATGCTTACTAGTGCTATAGGAAATTAAGAACTATCTAGGAATTCCACCCGTTCTAAACATCCCCGACAAAGGGGAAGTTCTTTATATGAACTTGTCTATGTTTGAGTTAAATCAGTATTAATCAGTGAAGAAGATCGGGTAAACTCCTACTTATTATGTTAAAAATACATTGATGGATTCCGAGTAGAGGTATGTCCCACTGGAAAATATAGTATACTCATTGGTAATTTTATCTCAGGAGTTGAAGCACTATTTCGTAAGTGCTGACATATTCTTCTTAAAGAAATACTTGTTAAATGGTTGGTAGATCTAAGAAGGATCGACATCATTATCAACCCACAATGACGATCAAGGGGAAAGTACTAGATGATTATCATATAATTATGTGAAAGAAGCTCCAGAGTGATCCAACCACGATGAGTAAAAACCAATCATGTACCTGATCAGTGATCAACAACTAAGAAATCTAGACATATGGACAATGTTGGTCAGTGGGGCATTATATTCAAAGGGATCATAAATATACATTATTCTAATCAATTCCATTAGATCAATCATTGAGCAGGAAATACATATTGTTTTTTAGGCATCTAATAATGAGGTTGACAATGATGCATTGATATATGGACTAAGGAAGGCCCTCCTCTTAGAGGTCAATTTTATTAAAGTATTATGTCTCCCAGGGATAGTCTAACCCAATATCAGGCTAGTATTGTACAATCGATGAATGCATATCGACCTACCTAGAGAAGGCATGGGAGTTGATAATGGATTTCCAGAGCATACACATTCAACAGTTCCCCCATGGGAATAATAGACACGTAGGTTCTTTGTCAACCTTAGCCTCAACATTAAATTCAAATCTCAAACGAACTATTTAGGTCGAGTATCTATTCCAATTAAGTATAGGGAAGGAAAATGAGGTCTCACAAATGATGACGATAGATGAACAACCTAACTAGATGGATCCCCTCATTATATGCTTATAATGTGATACTGATGGGAATCTGTTGTTATTTTTTTTTTTAGTTCTTTTTAGGCATTTTCTTTACTTAATTAGTCTCTAAGCATGTTTGGGACTAATTAGGCAATCTTTTATTTTTAATTGATAATTTTAGTCATTTTAGCTAATTACTTGATTAGCAAGTAATTCAGCCCCTATAAATACTTCATGTATTCTCATTTGTACTCACTTTTCTCATTCTTGAAATATAACATAACTTTTGATTCTCTTTATAAAATAAGAGTTTGGTATTTCTTTTTAGCCAATTAACATGTAATTTACATCAAATTGGTATCAGAGCGGGTGTCGCTCCAAACATTGGTGTTAGTGCATATCAGTGTGTGTAGATTATCAAAATCATACACTACTCTCTCGATGACTCTAAAGAAATCCAAACAATGACAGTGGGGGATTCAAACAGTGAAGAAATACGATCAACAATGGAGAAAAAATATTCAAGATCTCATCAAGAACGTTGACTGTCACTTCCACCTCATCACCATAAAACCCACCACAACAAAAACTCAAACCTTGAACCCTAATTTCCCCCAAAACCCAAATCCATTCCATAAACCCTACATTCAATATCCAAGATAACCCACTTCTAGGGTTTCACTAACCATTTTACAATCCAATCCATAATTTACAAACCCTAGCCTCCCCTCCAACCCACCGACCATTTTTCAAACCCCAAACATAAAAAAAATTACATTTTCGCCCCGATTAACTCCAAAAGATCAATCCAAGATCATCGGCGGCATGTTCAAGATTGGTTTCTTCACCCAATCATTCGTCCTCCCTCATTCATCCAATTGGTTCTAATCAAAGATAAAAAAAAATCTCCCAAGCTGGTTGATTACAAGAAAGATCAAAACGACGAAATTGGGTTATATATTGGGGATTGTTTTGACATTTTTGTCGAGGATGGTTAGATGAATCGCACGCACTTTTGCGAGACAAAAATATTTGATTCGGGAGATTTCTTCCCAATCTTTGAGCATGGGGATGATGATTTTGATGAGGATGGATCACCGATGGTTATCTCTATCGGGGAAGAGGTGGTGATCTTAGGTGATGTGATTGATAACGGGTATGTGGACCCATTTTTGGTGACATTTGACATATGCTCGGTGGATGTTTTTCGTAGCGTAGCATTGAAGGGGTTCATCACAGGAATCTCGGGCCAAGATTTTGTTGATCGGCCATGTTTGGATGGTGATCCTATTCTCCCTGAATTTATTGCAAGTCGGTACAAAGGATGTGTCCGAGAACGTCTCTTCTTTCTAGTGGAGATCTCTTTGATCGTTGTCTTGCTTTTTGACCGTTCATCCCCTATGCTCGACGATGAGCTTTTCGAAGCCAAAGAGAGTGATGAGAATCCGTTGTTATTTTTCTTTTATTTTTTTCATTTTCATTTTCTATTTTCTATTTTTAGTTTTTTTAGGCATTTTCTTTCCATAATTATCTCTAAGCATGTTTAGGACTAATTAGGCATTCTTTTATTTTTAATTGGTCATTTTAGTAATTGTAGCTAATTACTTGATTAGCAAGTTGTAGAGGGGGCTTGAAGGTAATTTTGAGATTAGAAGTAATTTCACATTAGCAACAGTGTTTTGGGGATTAAGGCACCGTGGCAGCTCAGTGTGGCAGCTCAAGTGAGGTAGCTCAGTGTGATAACTTGTGTTTTAGCTTGTTGTATTAGTCATATTGTATCTTTGTTTATATTGAGTGTAAGTTATAATGGTTGTAATCATGTAATGAGAATAATAATGAGTTTTAGTGTGAGGCCAAATGGTACTCGCGAGAGACCAGGCTTGGCAGGGCCTGGGAGAGCTTTCATGCTCTATCAAATGACCTCGTCATGGGAACTTTAGAGGGACCTGGTTTGGAGGATTGATAAGTAAGGCACCGTTGGGGCTTGTCCTGACCATCTTAGATACACCTGGTAAAACACTGAAGGACCCTGATCGTGGAACCTCGGGCGGAGCAGCTTGGAGTTCCATCGAACATTGAGTTATGAACCAAACAACCCTCTACTTAATGTCACATCTACTGTAGGTGATGTCACTAGCCAGCTAAAATAATATCAGACCTGCACTTGAGTAAACCACTGTGGTATTTGGGGTTGTCAGGCAGTTGGTGAGCCACCTCTGCGACAACAGCCCCCTAACACACAGTGGTTAGGCAAAAGGCATGTCTTGGCATTTAATGTTTATGACGTGGAGACAACTAGTGCATCAGGCATTTAATGTTGTGACATAAAGTATGAGGGATGTCTATCATAGTCTTTAATGACTGAGTTGCCTCGGGGGTGGTGTGGGGGGGCTATTTAAGGACCATAACCACCTTTGAGGAGGGATGATCTTTTGAGAGTTTAAGAAGTTATCACTACAGAGAATACACATCAAAGAGAGTTATTACAAACCAGAAGCCTCATTCACTCGCCATTATCACATATTACGAAGATTTTAATACGTGACAAATATTCTTGAGAGTGTTTTTGGTGTGTTTTGTCTGCCTACCAAGGTGTATCTAGGGTGTTTACTTCTCTCTCCCTCTAGCAAAGTTACTTCTAAGTTCATTACTACCTTTTGCGTTATAGATGAGAGATTCGGGAGCTTAAACTGAGTCTCATCCTCATCAGCTTTGTGTTTCCATGTTTTATCACTAATCCAAGATTTTGGCTAATTAACTTATCATCACCGTACGAAAAAAGGGTTACGCCTCCATTTTATCTAAAGTAACCTCTTACATTTAGTGACTCTGCTGGGGAGGCATTCTTCTAAGTAGGGAGTATGGCACAAGATAATGCTAATCGAAGGCTCAACTTTGATGATGCCCAATACAATGAAGAACAGGCTGCGAGAGAACTGGAGGCTCTAGGGTATGGGGCTCCTTGAATAGAGGTACCCCCAGTTCAGGCGATGACAGGCGCTCCAGGGGTGACACAAGCTTCCACGAGTGTAGGGTTGGGATCCACTCAGGTGGCGCTTCTTATGAGTAAGTTTTATAAGTTTTTGCAAACTCCGGTAGCTTCCACAATGCTGGGAGGATTGGAATCCAATGCCTTCGTAACACTAGGGGCAGTCCCAACGGACCCACCAGGTGCAGGTGTAGCGGGAAAGGTCCCAGCAAGAATACCCTCTGTTGTGAATCCAGACATGGGAACCCCAGGACTTTCAACGGCCCTAACTATGACGACTACTCCAGCTACAACGGGCACTCAGCCCATGGCCCCGTAGGTCGTTGCTCCAGTAGCATCACCCATGGAGGAAATGAGGAAGGAGATGCAAAAAGAGATGTTTAAGTTCATGCAAGCTTCCTCGTAATCTGCTGGTGAGGCAGCTTCGGTTTATGATGACTTTCGAACACCTTATCCTCAGGAATACAACGATGAGCCCTATCCAAAGGACTATATTCCTCCTATTTTTGAAAAATACACAGGGAAAGGTGGGAACCTGAAGGAGCATATTAAGCGCTTTGTTGAACACTTGGGGCACATTGCAATAATAAGAAGTTTAGGTTGAGGGAGTTTTCCAAATCCTTAACCGATAAAGCATATACCTGGTATTCCCATTTGTCTCCTAACAACATTTCTACATGGGGGGAGATGCACGTATTATTTGTCTAGAAGTTCTTTCTGGCAGAAGATGAGTTTACTTTGGCCCAACTGGGTAGGGAGAATCAAAGACCTAGGGAAGAAGTGGTAGCCTATGTTCAAAGGTTTAGGGAAAGATCCCTCGACGTGAGGGAAGAGGCCAAAGAATCCAAGTTATTGCAAATCTGCGCTAAGGGGATGCTTCCTGAGTACATCTACCATCTTATCAAAGAGACGTGCGAGGGGACTTTTACGGCGTTGTTAAAAAAATGAGAAATATATCCTTAGTGGTAAGGCCTAATCCGGTGGTGGTGCCCATGATGTTTAGGCAGCCGATGCAACCCGTGGGGGGGAGGTCTCAGCCCGCACGGGTAGCGTACACCGAGGGGGGAGATAGGGGCAAGGCATCGAAGAAGGACAATAAGAGGAAGTTCGGAAGAGAAAGGGATGACCCACCACCATTGCCTTGTATAGTGGAAGAAGTTGTCAGCTGTTACAACGCGATGGTCCAAGGGGTATCGGTCTATGAGCCAAAGGACATTCGCTTTGGGGAGCTCGATACGACAATGAAGGCGGATCCAAAGTACTGCCAGGTTCATCGGAGGATCCAACATCCAACTAAGAGTTATTTCACACTGATAAGAATCATCGACAAGTACGTGAAGGCAGGGACGTTGAAAATCCCTCCATAGAATGTCAACAACAACCCACTGTCGGTACATGGGGCCAATCTCGTGATGGCCAATGATGAAGAGGCTGAGAGAGGAGAAAGAGAGTTAATAACGAAGCAAGAAGAGTGCGAAGAGGCTCTGGAAGATTGTACGAGAGGAATGGATAAGGTAGTGTTGGCTTATGACGAAGAAAGCGCTAAGGATGTGGAGGATGTATACGGTGTTAAGGTGAGGAAGTAGACCCAGTTCTAGAATACTATGCAGTTTCGAAATCCCCAAAGTTCACCTAGTTTTTCGACTAGGTGGGGATACCGAAGGAGAGTAGGATGGAGATAACCCAGGTAATACTCGATATTGCGAGGAAGAACGTAGTTCCTTCGCTGAGATGGAAGGGACCCATGGCCAGGTTGGTGAGAAGGTTTATGTATGAAGTAACCTTCAGCGATGTAGATAGGGCTGTAAGGTTCCCTGATAATAGGCCATTATATGTGACCGCTAGCGTCAACGTAGTTATCTTTACAAGGACTCTTATGGATGGGGGAGCCTCCATTAATATCATGCCAATCAATTCTTTCCACGCAGCCAATATTCTAAAAGAAAGGTTGGTCCCCATGCCTTTGGTAATTTTGGGGTATGATAACCAATCTTCCAAATCCATTGGGTACGTTAATATTGGGATTATAATGGGAAATCTAAGTTCCCATGTCAAGTTCCACGTGATAGAGAGTGAAACTTCCTACCATCTGCTGATAGGAAGAGTATGGATGCACAACCAAGGGCTAGTTCCCTCAACGTACCACCAATGTGATAAAGCGAATACCAAGGGAACAAAGGTGACCATTAGGGCTACGAAGAGGCCCTTCACTGTTAAGGAGGCCACTTGGTAGACGCAACATTTTACACAGAGTTAGAGGAAGATGTTCGAGTACTGAAGATAAGAATAGAGGGAGCATGGGTTCCCTTGATTAGAGAAATGATGGGGTCCTTGAACGAGCAGAAGAAGGAGATTGCGAGCGGTACAAGGGAAATAGCCGAGGAAGCTCACTAGGTGGTCCCTCGGCCACAAATCATCTCGAAGCAGCTCAAAGACATAATAAGGCCCAGAGTGGATCCGATAAAGCATGAGGTCCAATGGCAAAGCGTACTGAGCCGGTTCTCAGGGGAGGGAGTGGTAGAGGCTTCTAGAGAGAACAAGAGGAAAGCAACCACCACTAACGACAGACAATGCAAGAAGGTCGTTATCGCGGAAGGAAAGGTGGTGTATCGATTGTAACGATGTGAGCGGACGACCGAGGAAACTGATGATGAGGTTGAACCGATATATGAATGCTTCATAGTGGATCAACAGGGATAATGCATGGTGATAGACAACTCTAGCATATAGGAATTGGTGGAGGAAGTCATTGAGGAACCAAATTACATAACAGATCAACCGAAACCGCAAGCACAGAAACTGGAGCAGTTAAACTTGGAGAAAGAAGGGGAAGATCCAGGGCCCATCTTCATCTTAAAGGATCTCAGTAAGGAGAAACGAGAGGCCTTGGTTGAGTTGATTCGGGAGTTTATAGATGTCTTCGCATGGAAATACACAGAGATAGAGGGGCTGGATGAGGAAGTAAGCTGCCATAAGTTGAATGTAATGCCTTCAGCCATTCCAGTGAAATAAGCGATTAGAACGTACAAGCCTGAGCTAGATTTGAAGATCCAGAAAGAGATTCAATGCTTACTAATGACAACGTTCATCACATCGATACAGCACCCACTTTGGCTATCCAGTATTGTCCCGGTGGGTAAGAAAGACAAAAACCAAATAAGGATCTGCATGGACTTCGGAGATTTGAACATAGCTTGCCCCAAAGATGAGTTCCCTCTGCCCTCCATTGATAGTTTGATAGATGGAATGGAAGGTCAAGAGAAGTATAGCTTCATGTATGGGTATGTAGGGTATAACCAGATCAAGATGGACCCTTTGCATGCAGAGAAAACAACATTCAGAACCCCATTGGGTAACTTCATATACAAGATGATGTCGTTTGGACTTAAGAACACTGGGGCGACTTACCAAAGAATAATGATGGCCATTTTTCATGATTTTTTTCATAAATTTATGGAATTTTATGTGGATGACTTGGTCATCAAATCAAGGAAGGACGAGTCCCATCTGTGCGATTTGATAAAGGGGTTTTCCCGTTACAGAAAGTATAAATTGAAGATGAACTCATTGAAGTGTGTTTTTGGAGTGACAAGTGGGAAATTCCTAGGCTTTGTGGTTGATCGACAAGGGGTGCAGATGGACCAGGACAAGCAGCGGGCAATTTTGGAAATGCCATTCCCAAGAACGGCAAGAGAGCTGAAGAGTTTCCTCGGTAAAGTCTCATACCTTAGGAGATTTGTTCCTGGGTTAGCCAAAATAACACATCCGTTGATGCAGCTATTGCGAAAGAACATGAAGTTTAGGTGGGGAGAGGTTCACCAGGAGTCTCTTGACGGGCTGAAGAAACTGCTCATTTCACCACAGACCATGGTTCCCCTAAAGGCAGGAATACCGTTACAGTTGCACCTCACATCCACCACGAGGTCCGTGGGAGCTTTGCTGGAACAAAAGATTGATGGTCAAGAACGACCAATTTACTACCTTAGCAAGATCATTCATGGGCCAGAAGTTAGATATAGCATTTTAGAAAGGCATTTTTTAGCCTTAGTCTTTGTAGCACAAAAACTTAGGCATTATATGTGGTCTTTTACAATTCATATTATAACTAGATGTGATCCTATTAAGTATTTGCTAGCAAGAACGATTTTGATTGGTAGGGAAGCTAGGTGGTTTCTCATCCTATCTGAATATGACTTGAAGTGCTTGGTTCCTCGCGCAATCAAAATCCAGGCATACATTGATCTGTTGGCTATTTTCCCCTCAGTAACGTTTGAGCTACCCAAAGAAAATATTCAAGGAGACGATTTGCAGGCCAACCACCTAGACGCAATAGATGAGGAATGGATAATGCAGTTCGATGGATCTTCGGCAGAAAAGAAAGGAGGAGCAGGGGTTATTCTCTCAAAGGGAATGGAGGAGATTTGCCTTTCCTACAATTTGGATTTCCCTTGTTCTAACAACGAGGCAGAATATGAAGTATTGGTGTTGGGATTGCTAGAGGCTCTTCGAAGGGGGATCCGTTCACTTTGCATCAAGGGGGATTCAAACTTGGTGGTTCAGCAAGTGAATGGAGAGTATGCGTTGAACATATGAGCCTAGCACCATACAGAATAATCATTCAGAGGCTTATCTGCCAGTTCTATCGGACCAAGATCAAGAGACAACCCATAATGATGAATAGTCATCCAGACGCCTATGCCACTATTGCCCAAAAAATAGTCATGAAGAGCTATACAACTACCGTTGTGATCCATCGAAGAACAGCTCCTTCGATGGTACAGTCAATTCTACCAATGGAAGATCATGGGGACTGAAGGGGAGAGATTAAGAGGAAACATGAGGCTGGTGAAGGAATAATGGGGCTCAGATAATTGGCCCAATACTTTACAAACTAGGGAAACCTTTACTTCAGAAACGCAGGAGGATGGATGTTGAGATGCATCGGTCCATAAGAGGCAGAGCAAAGATTGAAGAAAACACACGAAGCACACTACGAAACAACTGAGATACCCCTCTACCGAAGAATGCAAAGGGAGCGGTATTTTTGGCCTAAGATGAAACAGGATGAGGCAGAGCTACAACAAAAGTGAGATAAATGCCAGTTATTCTTCGAGGCAGCTAAATGTCACTTCGTGGAGGCTCAACCTAACTAGATACAACCCTATATTGACTTCATTAAAGATGGCGTTATCCCGACGAAGAAAATTGATGTGATGGGACTTCGGTAAAGGGCCCCGAGATTCTATGTTCAGTAGGGGAAGCTCTATCAAAGTGGATACTTCAACAGGCCTTTGTGTTGTATCACAAGAGAAGAGGCAACGAAGGTCCTCAAATAGGGACACGATCCAGCTCATATTGGAGGGGTCAAGTTATATGACCAGTTGATGACTTTGGGATACTATTGGCCAACGATGGAGAAAGATTCGGTTGAGTTCATTCGAAAGTGCAAGGATTGCCAACTTCATGGAAATATGATCCATGCCCTGTCAGTGGACTTACACTCCCTGATAATGCCTTATCCTTTTCACACTTGGGCGTTCGACCTGGTAGGGGCAATACACCCTTCTTAGAGGGGGAAGATATGGATACTAATAGCAATGGAGTGCTTCACAAAGTGGGCTGAGGCGATACCATTGAGAAGGGAAACAGCGGGGGGTGGTAAGCAACCTCATCAGAGAATATATCATTTATCGTTTTGGGATCCCAAAGGTTATCCTTTCAGATAATGGAACCCCTTTCATCAATTTAGAAGTAACGATGCTCACAAACAAATACTCCATTATCCATCACACTTCGACGGTGGCATACCCAAAGAGAAACGGTCAAGTCAAAGCGACTAATAAAATTTTGGTCAATATCTTAGCTAAAATGATGGAGAATTTCCCAGGATCGTGGGATGATAAGATACCAACCGTTTTATGGGCCTATCGAACAACTAAAAGGAAGCCCACAGGGTATACACCGTTCTCTCTTATTTATGGGGCCGAAGCGATTCTACCAGTGGAATTGGAAGTTACCTATGCTCGATATGCTCTACGAAGTAGCATGCTCCCTCAGAATAGGCATGTGAAGTTGGAAGAATTGGATGAACACAGAGATAATGCGATGCAACACTTTCAAATGTATACGAAATAGCTGTCTAGGGCATATAATAACGTAGTAAGACCAAGGAAGTTCGTAGAAGGAGACCTTGTATTGAAGGCGATAGTGAAACATATCAGGGGGCTTCCTCTACCTAAGTTTGCAACGAGTTGGGAGGGACCTTTCATCGTAAAAGAGGCTCATGACTCAGGTTATTGTTTAATTTTAAAAATAAAAGAAGGCAAACTATTTAAGATTAATAATAAATGGTTGAAAATCTATCATGTGTAGGCACTGATCTATTGGGTGATTGTTATGAATACACAAGTTCTTTTTATTATAACTCGAGCAGAGATAAAAGAATTACAAAACTTCACAAGCTATGCTAACGGTTGTAACACAAAGAAATGGCATGAGAAAATTGATATCTTTCTTCATTCATAAACTTTGGGGCATTATAAAATTGGGAGCTATTGCCCAAGAATTACATGAGAAGAAGAATAAAAGAAAAATATATACCAAAAGTCATGGGCCTAGTAGAACCCATAGGTCTGGGGAAAAGAAAAAATCTCCGAGGAGGCCCGAAGAAGCTTCTTGGCAAAATCGCTGGACATTCATAGAAACCTCCAGTCTCATTTGCGCTTGTGTGCGCTCGATGAGGAGTTTCTCTCATTTCGACTTTGCTGCGCATAGAGATTCCTTGAGGTCCCCCCACCTCTTTGTTAATGGTTTCCAGAAGAGGTGCTAGCTCGTCCAGCTTAGCTTCCTCGGATAGCTGGTCCTCCTGATGTTTTTATAAGAGTTCCCTCTGGATGTCCAATCATTGGCTCTTCAAAGTCTTCAAATGCGCGATGAGCCAATCAAAATGGAATCCGTCGCAACCCAACTCCCTCAGCAAACCCAAAAATTAGTTAAGGAGGGGTCTTGTAACGCTCGCAGTTGGAGTGTGCAATTTCATCAACAACGGTGGCCATACCCTGAAGCATGTAGCTCAAAATTGATATGTTTGAACGAAAGCAATCCACCGTAAATGTTTCAGGATGATGGTTATCAAGTTTCTCAACTACCAAATGATGGTTGACAGGCATTTGAGGAGAACATTGGAGCACCATCAGGCAGAAGGCGTGAGGATCCAGGTCAGGCAGAGGAAGCTCGCACCCAGATTCGCTGTCGGTAGCAACACCGGTCGTGGAACATTGGTCATTATGGCTGGAATATTTCGAGACGATAGGTTCCCGATGGGGCGAGCAAACAGGCGAAGGAACTGGTGGAGAATACCCTCGTGCAACCTCAGAACAGTTAGAGTAAATATGGAGGTTTTGGAAAAATCTTAACAAGTGTTTTCATTGTTAAGTCACCGATATAGGTGGAGTTTTTTGAGAAATATTAACAAGTGTTTTCGTTGTTAAGTCACTGATATAGGTGGAGTTTTTTGGAAACATCTTAACAAGTGTTTTTGTTGCTAAGTCACCGATATAGGTGGAGTTGTTGGAAAAATCTTAACAAGTGTTTTTGTTGTTAAGTCAGCGATATAGGTGGAGTTTTTGGGAAACCTTAACAAGTGTTTTCGTTGTTAAGTCACCGATATAGGTGGAGTTTTTGGGAAAATCTTAGTAAGTGTTTTCGTTGTTAAGTCACCAATATAGGTGGAGTTTTTAAAAAACCTTAACAAATGTTTTCGTTGTTAAGTCACCGATACAGGTGGAGTTTATGAAAAAACCTTAACAAGTGTTTTCATTGATTAAGTCACCTACATAGGTGAAGTTTGAAAAACGGAGAAATACAGAGAAATTAGAGAAGTACCTCAGCAGCAGTAGGAGCGATAACGGGAGTCACCACGAGGGCCATAATGGTAGAAATCGTTGGAGGCAGGCTCATTGCCTCAGCAGCTTCAACGGGGCCCTTAGCTGAAGAAGCCTCAATGGTAAGCAAACTTCCCTCGCCAACATAAGGTACTAAAGCCAACATGGGCGCATCATCGAAAGAAGACGTTGGACCTTCAAGAGATGCCTCAACGAGAGCAGTAGCATCAACCGTGGCCTTAGAGTGCAAAAGGACACTAAGGGCAAAGGGCGGAGAGAGACTTGGGGAAAGCTACAGCAACAAAGCTAAGTGTTAGGAATGAAAAATTAATACTCAAAAAGAGAGAAATACATCTAAGTGTTACTTACCCCCGTGATGGAACCAAAGAGGGGAATTTCGGTCAGAGGTCTCGTCAGTGCAGTGGGAGGGAGAAGGTTAGCTATCAGTGATGCCACTTCCACCTAAAATATCCCAACATATTAGAAATGATAAATAAGGCAATGGGACAAATAAAAGATGTGAGACTTGACAAGAAATTTACCTTAGGGTCACTCTCCTCAACCACAACGATGGGAATAGGGGCCTCTTACTCGGTGGTTTATTCAGAGGAGGCTGGAATAGTCACCTCTGGTTGGCCAAACTTTTCAGGAGACACAATGGTAGCAGCCCGCGTAGCAGCTTCTTTGGCCCGTTGGGAGGCCAAACGACGAGAGTATGTAAGGCCTATCATGGGAGAATGAGGAGGAATGGTATCGGCTTGAGAGATACTGCACCCCCCCTATGAAATGGCTTATAGGGGGACTGGGAGGACTAGAGGGGCTGGGCCTTTCTTCTTCAACTCCCTGTACCAAAGTTATCAAAGAAATAAGTGAATTCAGCTTGTCTTAGGAAAAGGGGAACAAGAACAAAACATACGCACATACCTTAGACCCGGAGGGAGAACGAGAAGGGATAATCACTGGTGAAGGGGGCGAGGGGGTAGCAGAAGAAGGAGCTGGGGATGGAGGTATCTCGGGCATCCATTTCTTCTAAGACTTGGTGCCTAGTGTTTTCTTCCTTGAGCCCGTTGCACCACCACTTTCAGGTACCCTCGACCTTCTTCTTCGTTTTGCCGGTGGCTCACTGGGATCAACCATGATCGTGGTAAAAGCAGTCAGAGGAGGAATAATGATAGCGCGCCATTGGAACTCAGCACATATTCTGTTGGCCTCAGCTTGCACCTGCCTCCTCATCTCTTCAGCTACCTCTGAAGACATAGGAGGGGGAAGAGAGGCAATAGGGAATGCCTCCAAAGGAGTTTGTGCTTGATCATGAGGCTCAAATTTTGAGGACTTGGACTTTTTAGCTTTTTTAGCAGGTGGCTGAGAAGGTCCTTCGCCCGTTGCAGCTTCAGTTAAAGGGGCAGCCTATTTAGGGGCTGCAGCGGCCTTAGACTTAGGGGTGGAAGTGGGAATCATTTGAAAATGAGGGGGTAGCTCCTGGGGAGACTTTTTAAATATTGTACTCAAAGGAAATTCAACCCCAAGCACGGAGTTCCTCTTAAGACCCAGTTCAGTAGAAGAAAAAGAAAGGATCGGGGGATATTGAGGGGGGACTGAATGTACTCACGGATCATTTACAGCTGCCCTAAATGGAACTTGGTGGTGAAAGAGGTGGATACGTCTCCATTCCTAGTGGCACTAGGAATGGTGACTCGTCCATCGATGGTAAACGTCACACCAAGCACCGCTGCTGCAGTATAGAAGGTGTAGGCTTCAGGAAAAGTGGCCTTTGCATGGATATGTTGAAATACAGGTCGAGGGACTCCCTGATCAAACCCGAACTGCCTACTATATCTATCAGGGTTGTAGGGCTCTGAGGTGTATCCCCATTCAGTATAGGAGTAAAGAAACCCCGGGTAAATAGAAGCACCACGGCTTATGAGGGATCTTCTACAGCTGGGATGAACTTGACTATTGTGGTTGCAGAAGGAAAGAAATCCCAACTATGGGCAATCATAGACTCATTGTATGGCCTCATCACAAAGGAATCTAGAAGATCAAAAACTTCCATTATCTCCTTTCGACTTTGCTTCTTATGGAAACACAGGAGGCGTAGGGACTTGATACTTTGGCTCACGAGCAGAGAAATTAACTTGATGGAAATAGCAGGAAAGCGGGTGTAAAAAAAGCTCGTCAAAATAATGGTATTGACAACATTAGCCAAGTTGTAATGGTCCAGTGATCGTGCCGTGTCTATGTGGGTTCGATCCAACCAGGTGTAGAGGGACCCTAAGGCGATGGCGGCCAGAGGAAGGTTGAACCCCCTGGCTAAATGAATGGAAATATTTATCAGATCCCTCCTAGGTTGATCGTTGGGTTTCCCGATTAGGAAGTAATATGAAAGTAATACGAGTATATAGGCTGGTAGTTCTAGGGATGTACCTCTATCTCGACCCGTTACATCACTGACATCCTTTGGTTTCAGAGCTTCAAAAAAATAGTTGATAAGGGGGTAAATGTGGATTTGTTCGAGGAACCGGTGCAACTGCGACAGATTCGATCCAGCTCAACTCGATCAGCAGCTTTTTCGGCATCCAGAGCCTCATTGTGGTAGGAGAGCTCACCCATGGGCTCAAACCCAAGGAGTTCACAGACATCCTCCAGTGTAATGGTGAAATCCCCCCACGTAGCAAAAAAAGGTGTGAGTTATGATGTTCCATCTGGAAACTAATGCTTATAACGCCGCATTGTGCTTAGAGATGGTGAACTCCCCAAACCAGTAGGCTAGATGAAGCCCAACCTTGGCAAGAGCATCAACGTAAGAACTCTGCATATGTGTATGCCAGGAACTGAAATGGGTAAGCGACCCCCCGGGTGCTTCGAAGTCAATCTGGGAGTAGGGGAAGTCACAACGGTCCAAACGAAAATAAAGCGTCCCCTCTGGGGGTAGATAGCCCAACTTTGATGAATCCATTTCCTCATCACCCAACAGTAAAGGGTCGAATTTGGATGAGAAATGGCAGGTCTTGCATGCATTAGAAAATTTATCATCTTCGTCAAAGATGGACGCCCGACGATAGAAGCGTAGTTGCTCTTCATGAGCAGCATTTAGGACAGCGGCGCTAGGGGCAGCAGCAGCAGCACCAGAAGTGGCGGAGGGGGAGCCTGTCTGAGTGGTGGTGGTGGCAACCTTGGAAGAACTTGGAGAAGCCATAATAGAGTGGTGATGAAATGGTATAACTGGGTAAGAAGGGCTACGAACAAGGAGGGAGCAATACAACCACGGGTAGTGGCGTAACAGATGAGAAAAGGAGGAGAATGAGTAAAGAACTGGACAATAATGGAGGTTTTTGCACAGGTTTCTCTCTCTAAGGAATACGGGAGCTTGAAGAAGGAAAGAGAAGGGTTTGAAAATAAAAGAGACGTTTGAATCCTTTTAAACCTTTTAAACCTGTCATTTGAGTTTCCCACCATCGCACGTGAAAGGCCACCTATAATCATTTCAAATGAACACGTGGCATTTCGGGAAGTGTTTTGACAGCTGAAAAGACAGCGCTACGTCATTTATGAAGTGACACCTGGGGAATAGAAAAGGTTGCCTTCTTCAGCAAGTTTGAGTTTTAGCGCCATAATTTTTATCAGACATATCCCATAAACTCCCAATGGAAAAGATGTCCCAACGATTCAACAAAGCTACGATGTCCCCTCACCATAAGTCCAAACGTTGTTTAAATGGTGACTCGGCTGCATCGGGGAGAATTTCTATTTTTTCGAACATAGCGAAGCATTACAAGGGAGAATTTCACTTACCAAGAATCAGAACGAGTATTTGAGAAGGTTAGCAGGTCTTTCGGGAGAAGTTCAAATAATAAAGCTAGAACGGTTGAATTGCAGCATAAAAAAAAGTGGCGATGTCCCTTCGTCAAAGTCCCAACGAGCCGTAGTGCTTCAGCTCAGGTACATCGGGGAGAATTTTACTTTTTCCTGGAAATTATAACGCTGTGGTTCTAACGAAGGAAAGGAGGCCAGAATTTTTTCACGCAAAGAAGGTTTATCGGTTTGAGAAGTTTTGTGCAGACATTTCTTGCTCCAACAACTCTCTCCACGAAGGGGCAAATGTAGAGGGGGTTTCAAGGTAATTTTGAGATTATAAGTAATTCAGTGTGGCAGCTCAAGCGAGGTAGCTCAGCGTGACAACTTGTATTTTAGCTTGTTGTATTAGTCATATTATATCTTTGTTTATATTGAGTGTAAGTTATTACGGTTGTAATCATGTAATGAGAATAATAACGAGTTTTAGTGTGAGGCCAAACGGTACTCGCGAGAGACCAGGCTTGGCAAGGCCTGTGAGAGCTTTCATGCTCTATCGAATGACCTCGTCATGGGAACTTTAGAGGGACCTGGTTTGGAGGATTGAGAAGTAAGGCACCATTGGGGCTTGTCCTGACCATCTTAGATACACCTGGTAAAACACCGAAGGACCCTGACCGTGGAACCTCGAGCGGAGCAGCTTACAGTTCCATCGGGCATTGAGTTGTGAACTAAACATCCATCTACTTAATGCCACATCTACTGTAGGTGATGTCACTAGCCAGCTAAAACAATGTCAGAACTACACTTGAGTAAATCACCGTGGTATTTGGGGCTGTCAGGCAGTTGGTAAGCCACCTCTGCGACAACAGCCCCCTGACACACAGTGGTTAGGCAAAAGGCATGTCTTAGCATTTAATGTTTATGACGTGGATACAACTAGTACATCAGGTATTTAATGTTGTGACATAAAGTATGAGGGATGTCTTTCATAGTCTTTAATGACTGAGTTGCCTCGGGGGTGGTGTGGGGGGGCTATTTAAGGACCCCAACCACCTTTGAGGAGGGATGATCTTTTGAGAGTTTAAGAAGTTATCACTAGAGAGAATACACATCAGAGAGAGTTATTACAAACCAGAAGCCTCATTCACTCACCATTGTCACTTATTACGAAGCTTTTAATATGTGGTAGAGATTCTTAAGAGTGTTTTTGGTGTGTTTTGCTTGCCTACCAAGGTGTATCTAGGGTGCTTACTTCTCTCTCCCTCTAGATAAGTTACTTCTAAGTTCATTACTACCTTTTGAGTTATATACGAGAGATTCGGGAGTTTAAACTGATTCTCATCCTCATGAGGTTTATGTTTGTATGTTCTATCACTAATCCAAGGTTTTGGCTAATTAACTTATCATCACCGTACTCAAAAGGGGTTGCGCCTCCATTTTATCTAAAGTACCCTCTTACACAAGTAATGCAGCCCCTATAAGTACTTCTTGTATTCTCATTTTCACTCACTTTTCGCATTCTTGAAATATAAGACAACTTTTGATTCTCTCTCTAAAATTAGGCTTTAGTATTTATTTTTAGCCATTTGACGCATTGTTTACGTCAAATACACTGCCAAAAGACAAGAGGGAAGCTCAAAAGATTATGTTCAATTCTACTCATTCATATATCCCTTGAGGTGAAACTGTATTGATTATCTTTCACAGGTCCTTAATGGCGATGTGTGCATCTAGACAAAGTGGATGAGATCTGTATAAACTTCATTATGGGATCTATGGAAGTCATGCTTGAGGGGTATCGTTAGCCTTTTAAGCAATCAACGAGGGGTATTGTTCACCACATATGCAATAGGTTTCCATCAAATACGTTCAAAATATGATAAGTGCTAGAATTTTCCACGATTATTACATCAACTAGACGACAACCTCAACACTTTAACTAATCCCTTGTCATTTTTCCAATGGGGTTGGACGTTGTTGGGCCACTGCCCACAACATCTAGGAACCACGAGAACCTACTGGTTGAAACATATTACTTCACCAATTTGATTGAAGCTAAGTGGTTAAAAAATATCAGGGATGCCGACTTGATTAGGTTCATATGGACGAACATCAATACCTGATTTAGGAACCTAGGACCATAATAACAAACAATGGCACCAGATTTGATAGTGGACCATTATACGAATTTTGTGGTCACATGACATAAGACATTACTACAGCTCAGTGGCATATCCACAAAGTAAAGGGAAAGATAATACCTCTAACTTGAAAATTTTAGATTGAATCTACAAGAGGTTGGAAAATGCTAAGGGATATTAGGTGGGCGAGATCCCACATGTCCTTTGGGCTTATAGATAGACTCGAAGGAGGTCGACCGAGGAAACACCCTTTGATCTAGCTTATAGAATGGAAGACATGATTTTTATGGAATCACTTCTTCTAATAATGAGGACCGCACTAGTGAACCAGGGCTTGAATGACTCTAGAATTAGGCCTGAGCTAGATCTCATCGAAGAAAATAAAGAGCAAGCGCTCATTAGAGTGGTGTCGTACCAACAATAAATCGCTAAGAAGTAAAATCGCAACATCAAACCTAGGTAATTCTGAATTAGGTACTACGTGCGAAGGAAGATTATAGGTTTTGAAAAAAAATCCCTGATGTAAACATGGGCCGTAATTAGGAAGGCCCTCTTAGAGTTTCAAGGGTCGACCTCACAGGAGCTTACAACTTGGAAACAATAGAGTGAGTGGATGAAATACCCCGAGCTTCGAATGCGAATACTTTGAAGAAATTTTATATCTAGTTTAGTTGTATATCCAATGTCTTCATCTCAGTTTAGCCTAGTTTAGCTTAGTCATCATAATTGGAGATCAGTCATGTCAAAATTTTAATATTTTTAGGTTTTGCAATTGTTCCAAGTGGTAAATAGTTGCTTGTCCCAGGCACATCTATTTCCTTACAAGTTTGGTTTGGATAAAATGATGTATTATTATTATATGTTTTGTTAGGTTAACACAAAGAAGTTGAACTGCCCCAGGAAGTAAAAATACCTACATGATATTCCAAAGCATTAGCAAAGACCATTGGCAACATAATTATAATCTTTCTTTGCTAACACAAAATGACCAAGTTTCCCAATAAGCAAGAAACTACCTGCAGGGGATCCATAGGTAAAAAGGAACCCTAACTAGTTGGTCGGATGAAACCCTTGGTGGGGAGAAAACCCCATGAACATGTGCATTCTCACTAATTATTTCAAGGCCTAAGGATGCATGTGACGAGAACCGCCTAAAAAGTAAGCACATGATCCAACTATGCACATGAGGATGGGGAAGTGATAATACTAAATTTTTAAATAAAGGGAACCTAAGTTGATAATTTAAAACATATGAAAGTTACATAATTTATTTATAATATATTGAATGAAAGAAAAAGAGGATGATTCTTAGTACGAAGGCCTCGAATCCGATCGGCTATTTGAAGGCTCTAGGTCTTGTTGGCTAACAAATTAGCTTGCATCTGGTGAGTTGCGTGGAAAACCATCGGTCTAGTTATCATACACAGTCACATCTTGAGAACAACATCTTCAGGTACTATAACATCAAAAATAAAAATAAAAATACAAGGCATGAAAAATTAAGGGGGATAAGATTTAATTGGTGGAGGATCCTTGATAGTGGCATCAATTGAGTCTTCCACCATTTCCTCATCAACTACCCCATCTCCTAGACATGATGCTGGAGAAGAATCGGGGTGATGCTACCCGAAAAGCTTAAAGGATGAGGGGACGTCGGTCTTCACAAAGGAAACATCCCATGTAAGAATCGTGTACGATACTCATTCGAATAGATTCGCAAATTTCCAAATACACTTATTTAATTAGATGTCTAAATTTCTCAAACCAAACGCCAATTTTATTTAGCCCCTAAACATGCATCTACATGTCAAATCAAATCAATAAATTAAACCATGTGATGATTAAGCTGACAAACACAGATTTCAGAAAAAAAACTTTTGGGTAAAACCTTTATTTCACTATAATTTGTAAGTACCTTACAGGGATTGTAATGAAATCTGCAGTGGTTCACACTCAGCTATACCACAAGAACCGCAGCTCGAATTAGTTCAAGAATACCGTAGCACTCCCTATGACACGCAGCCGATCAACCAAGTACCTCCCTCAAGCGGTACCTATTGTCAGCCCAGGACCTTCAATAGTACCTAGTTCAGTAGCATAAAATCTCAGTAAAATATGTCTTGGGTTCCACAAAAATAACTCACATAAAAGTAATGGGGATTGTGAATTGAAAAACAAAAGCTTTGAACCCTTAAATGGTTGGAGAAGAATTCAAATACTAGAAAAAGGTATTCTGTTAAAAGTCGTGTTTCTCCATGCCTAAAACAAGTAGTCTGTCACCTAGTATATAACAGGATTTGAGTCAGTGATGTGTCAAACTAAAATACATGTCGTTCGAACGACATACGGTGTCGTTTGAACGAAACAGTATCTCATTCGAATGAGATATGTTATCGTTTGAACGACTGAGACGGTGATCCCAAAAAAAACTTCAGACTTTGAAAAAAGTTGGAAACTTCAAAAAGCAAAACTTGTTACGGGATCAAAAACTTTAAATAAAAAAGGATTTTGAAAAAACTAAAAACCATTTATAAAAAATTCAAAAACCATTTTTTAGGAAAATATCCCAACACTTTTAATATGAAATGTAAATGGAACTTAAACATAATTTTACCAAAATCATCTTATTGGGCATGAATGTTTAAGGCACTTGAAATTCAGATCCGTCTTTTGTAGTTGATAGCTTTCTCAATTCTTTGACGACTTGTAGCGGTATACGATATAATTAATTATGACAGACAATGCCCTTACAAATCTCCCCTATGTCTATGCCGGTACAAAATAAAAATATCTAAATTATTAATTAAAAATGACCTATATAATTCTACCCTCCAAAAACAAAAGTGGAAAGATACAATGACAAGTCTTCAAACTTTGCTTCAAAAATCAACTTTTCAAAACTTCAAGCTTTTCTCCTCAGGGTATGCAATCCAAAAATCTTCAATTGTACCAATGCACATGAGACAAAGCAAATACCTCGTGACGTATTAAATTTGAAATGATATAAGCATAAACATGAAAGCATAATCAATTCTTCCCCATAATTAAATTCCCCCATAAAATCATAATTCGTTCTCCCCCTTTTCATTTGTTTTCAATATATAAGGAAAATAATAAATCACATAAATCAAATCGAGGTGTCACGATAAACCAAGGCAAATAAACTATTTTTGATTTTTCATATTTTTCATACAAAAAAGCAAAAAAATGATGTTACAAAAGAAATCACACACCATGAATTTATACTAAGATAACCAAGTAGTGGAAATGGAATGAATGGGTGTGAACAAATTCGATACGAAAATCGACTCAATCATAACATGTGTGCAAGATGCATAAATGTACTCCTAACGAATGAACATCAAAATAGTCCTTAGGTGTAAAAATTGTTGACTTTAGATAGCATCGTCTTAATCATATCAACAAATCAAAGTATAAATGATTTTCACACCAATAACATCCAAAAATACGTAATGCTATTTCATGACTTTCAAGGATGTGCAAACCATATTGAATTCCATCCAAACTCCCTCATTAAAAGATAATGCTTTTTTTTTTCTTATGAGGTGATGAAACTAAAACCTATTGGCCAATCTTTGGCATATATATCCTTTTATTACCTTTAAATTTTTTCGGGCTCTTTTAAACCTCATTAGACCCCGAATAATTTTCAATTCCTCACTTTTTTAGGTCCGATTTAAACGATGCCTTTATCGCAAAGGAAAAATGAGATACCATTCGTAGGCCTTTTCTGTTTTT
The DNA here is from genome assembly GCA_949130495.1 of Sambucus nigra. Lineage (NCBI taxonomy): Eukaryota > Viridiplantae > Streptophyta > Magnoliopsida > Dipsacales > Adoxaceae > Sambucus > Sambucus nigra. The sequence continues at coordinate 315,119,256 of OX422209.1, read as the reverse complement.
TAAAATAAATCACACAAACTCACAAACGGTTTATATCATGCACAACTTTTTGTCAAGTTTTATCGTATTTGGTTCATTGTATAGACAAAATTGAGATGAAAACACCCAACCAACATGTGATAGACAAGCACAAAGTCAAACAAATCCGTGCATGTGTGAAATAAAGGACAAATGAGTCAAACGTGTAGGTAGCAACATAATATATCATCTCAAAGACTCCAAACTTTGTAAAGCACATGAATGACACAGCATATTGTCTCAAAACACTATCAAATATTCACATGGATGTGGAATGAAGTTGAGACTTGGTCATCATAAATGATCATTCATATATGGGGTAAACAAAATACAAAACTCTTTTTGGATTTTTTTCAATTTTTCAAACAAAATGAAAATCTTTTGTATTTTTTGAACATTGTTCAGAATCAACCCAGCATTACCAAAAAATATAACAATATAAACCAGAGGATACAAACAAAAAATCTCCAGGGGTCGCTTGAACGAAGCGCCATGTCGCTCGAACGACAAGGCTTATCGCGAAAAGAAGCTTCGCGCGACATCAGAAGTTGCTCAAACGAAAACTCCTCTCGTTTGAACGAAAAAATCAAGTTTTCACAGTCTACTCAAAATGACATGCAGTTTTGTCCAATGAAAAAAATTCGAGGAAACAGTTCCTGGAATGGGCAAATAGATCCAAAATAGTGCTAAAACAGTAAAAAAAATATATCAAAAAGGAAAATATAAATACAAAATGATACATACTAGCAATAGGCAAAAGTGACATCATGTAAATCATCTTATGCTAGCAAAAAGTCTAAACCTCATCCATTAGGTGCGGAGGAGTTTTCCAAAGATGGTGACATCTTTCGAAACAACTCCATCAAATCAAGTGAAGTCTTGACAAAAAACTTTACTTGCTCCTGAATATGTGAAAACTCTCTATCATTATGTGCAAGCAAAGTATCATGAGTGGGTGCACATGTGTGAACAGGCTAGCATAACGTCGCATAATAGTGTGCGACATATAACCTAACTTAAAGCAAAACTCTCTAAGGTGACCTCTTTTATCGTAGTGTGTTCAAACATAAATAGGCCTAAGAATACCTCTATCAAAATGTCTCCTATGCGTTCTCCTAACAGGTACGAGAAACCTAGGTGGGTCGGGTCGAGAGTCATGTGAATCTATCACTAAAATGGTAACTGGCTCGGGTGCAACAAAGGAAGTGGATGCACCGTCATGACCTTTTCCTAAACTCTCACCACTACCCAAAATGGGATTGAGAACCATCTTTCCAACCTTCCTAGATGCATTCTCTAAAGGGACTTTGACCTCCCGGACACGTTCGAGATCACACTCGAGTTGGGATACACGTGTCATCAGATTAGACACCGTGTCGATCAAGTCACAGCTTTCCTCCTTAAACCTTCTTTCTCTCTCTCCAAATCTAAAACTCGACGACCTAAATCCCTATTATACTTATTTGTTTTCAAGGTCTCGGTCTACAAATCCCTAAAAGCCTTTTGGAGCTCACTTTCATCTCCACTCTTAAACCAGCTCTCATTCCCACTAGAAACACCCGTCTTATCATCGTCGCTCTCGTGAACACAGTAATTGTGGGACAAAGTATTTGTGCTCCCACGACTCGAAAAAGCTACACACATACCATGTGCTAAACCTTTACTGACTCATTTCCCCCACTATCACTAAGAGTAGCAGGCATGGCTACATTCTTCCCTTTTCTCCTTAGCCTAGTAGGACACTCAAATGCTCTATGTCCTTTTCCTTTACACTAAAAAAAAAGTCATATCATCTAATTCTTCCTCACCCTCTTCTTCTTTATCACCCTCTCTCTCTCTTTCACTACCCACTTTGGCCTTTTCTTTCTTTCTATTTTTCTCAAAAGAATTTTTATCGGAAGAATTATTTTTGTTCATTTTAAGAAACTTTTTAAAAAAAATTGCAAACAAGGTCATATCGTCAATACTAAACTCTCCCTCAAAATCAGACTCATAAACTCTCTCTTTCTTTTTCTTCCTAACTTGAGTCTTTAAAGCAACACCTTTATCCTTAGCCTTAATTGTTTGGGAAAACATGTCAATCTCAAAAGTTTGTAGGTCTCCTATGAGCTCTTCTAACTTAAGTGAATTTAACTTTCCCAGCGAATTCAAAACAATGAATTTAGGAATAAAACGTTTCGGGGGAAATATCAAAAAGATTTTAACGACACGCGTGTTGTCAATTGGCTTACCTAAATTAAAACTAGAGTTAACAATGTCTGACAAACGTGCATAAACTCTTCAAAACATTGGAACTCAGACATGGTGATAATCTCAAACTGGGTGCCAAAATTTTGTAACTTTGATTCTTTAACCGCGTGCGTACCCTCATGTGTCAATTGTCACATCTCATGCCTCTTTAGACGTGGTGCACGTCATAATTCGGCGAAAGTCGTCGGGGGTGACAGCTTCAGAAATAGCACTCAAACAACGGGAATTAAAATTAGACATTTTAAAATCATCTTTAGTCCAATCCGACACAGGTTTCAAAGAGATAATATTATTAGCAGTGACAGTGAGAGGAGTCCACCCTCTTTCACAAGGCAACCAAACACGTTCGCCAATGGATTTAATTGTGATTTCATACGGGCTTTCCAATAGGCATAATTCAACCCGTAAAAAATAGGCATTCGATTATATAAGTTATCCATCGAAAAGTTGCGATATTTCACAAAATAGATTTTTTTTTAAAAATTAATATCACACAATTTATCCGAAAAATAGGAATACGTGATCACCACCTGCTCTGATACCAATTTGTAAAACCTTATGTGTGATAAAGATTTGAATTGATGAGCAAAATCCAATCACAAACTTATTTAATTAGTGTCAATTTATGAATCAAATTAATTCAGCTAGGTCTGGCAATTTTCGACACGATAACTCGTTTGTGGTAATAACTCGAAATGACCCGAACATGACACGATTAACTTGTATAGATTTAAGAGTACCTAAAACTTATACTCAAATCAAAATCAACGCGACCCGAAAATGACACGACTAACCCGAATTGCCAGCCCTAAATTCATCCCTCAAAATCAACTAGCCACGTGCGTGCATGTGTCAAGCCAACATAAATAAAATATGCGACACAAAGTTCAAGAAAAATCCCCTCAAGGCAAAAACTTTTTATTTCACTATAATTGTAATTCGCAACTTACACGGTTACAATGAAATACAATTGTTTTGACACACGATTACCCGCAGGCATCGGTCGGCATCGTCAGCAATGAATTACGTGCAGCAATCCACAAGAACAACAATCCAATCTCAGTAAAGATCCACACGCAGCGAACCATAATGGCACTCAGCCATATGATGTTTTAAATCTTCTCCAAAAAAGTATGAACACCAGTAAAGTGTGTTCTCAAACTCCAAAATAACTCACATGAATAATTTAGACTTTTGTGAATTGAAAACAAAAGAGATTAAACTCTAAAAGAAGAAGCCAAAAGGTTCTGCTGATTTCGCAATGTTTGAATAATGTAAAAATATACAGACTTCTTATGAAAAACAGAGTTGAAGAGACCCATTTATAAAAAACTTAATGCAGTGAATCGTTCGAGCGAGACACAATGTCATTCGAACGAGACACGATGTCGTTTGATGTATCGCGCGACATGCAGTGTCATTTGAACTGGGGATGGAAAAGGGCGGGTTTGGAAAAACCCTAACTCGCCCCATTTAATAAATGGTGCGAGGAGTGGAGGGTGAGTTTTTATTTAAATTAACTCCTAACCTGTCCCATTTAATAAACGGGACGGGTCAGGGATCCTACGGGTTAGGTTAATTTTAAAAATAGTAAAATTAAAATTATTACATTATAGTCTTAGAGGTCTATAATGGTTCTTATTTCAATATGTGAGACAATCCCTCAATTGTGAATCCATGTTTTCACATAGATCTTTTACAAAATTAACATACAAATAAAGGATTTTTTTAGTGTATGTGTGTGTGTGTGTGTGTGTGTGTGTGTGTGTGTGTGTGTGTGTGTGTGTGTGTGTGTGTGTGTATTGTTTAATTGTAATTAACATACATATAAAGGGTAATTATGTAGGCATAAGTTAAACGGGGCGGGGAGATTTTATTTAACTTGACTCCTAACCCGCCCCATTTAATAAACGAATTTTTTTTTAAACCCATACCTGCTCCTAATTCATTAATCGGGTTTTAAAACCTACCCCATTAAAGGCGGGGGGGGGGGGGATCCTACGGGTCGAGTTAAATTTCCATCCCTAGTTTGAACGACGTACGATTTCGTTCGAACGAGATAATTAAAATAATAACTTTTTTCTCGTTTATCCTTTCAGTAAATGCACCGCCTCAAACACTCCAAAAAATATTTTTTTGACGAAAAACATTTAAATCTCCTCTCCAACACTTAGAAAATATTTTGTGAAAAATATCCCAATATCCTAAGTGAATTATTAAGGAATTAAAAACATAACTTTATCAAATTCATTTCGCGGAGGCTTGATTACTGATGAAGCTTGATATTCAGACCGTCTCGTTGCTTATTTGATCTTGAACATCTTCGATGAATATAGCCGTATACGACATACATAATTGTGACGGACTATGTCCTTACATCCCACCCTTTTCTGAAAGAGTACTTTTGAGCGTACACTAGATAATGCTTGGCATGCTTAAAGGTAGCCTCCCAGCCTTTGGTTTCAACTTCCTCGTTGGTCAATGAGCTTCCTTCAAAATTTCAGTCGACATCACTAGATTGATTTTTATCTCTTTTCTCTATTCATTTAGCCTATTATTCACCGCAACCATCTCAGTCCAGTCATTTTCATGATACCTTTCCTTGTGAGCCAACTGGATCTTAACCTTATTAAAAGAACTTTGCAAGGCCCCTGTGGCCTTGTCAAACTCAGAGGCTTGCCTCCTTTGGTTTCACCTCTGTCCACCAAGGTTGTGAACTTCATGATAAACTGCAAGCACACAGATAAAAGTAAGCAAGGGTGAAGATAAAAATAAATGACAAGATAAACAAATGAATAATTACTTACCATAGAAAGAGCCTAGACCACATAACGGGCTAGGGATTTACTGCCTAGGTTGGCGATCATAGCCTGGTTGCGTGGAAACCAAGCACCCCTCAACAAAACCATGGGACAAAGTAACATAAGTGTACTCGGTTGAACCCATGCCTTTGTCAGAGGAATCACCCCTATTTTCTAATAAGGGTCGGATCGAAGCCCTTAATGGGATTAGTCTTCTTTGAGGTTGGGGCCTGTGGTTAGTTTTTATGAGAAGAGTCCTACAGGTTGATCTAGTTGGAAGGAACCTACGCCTCTTTTGTGCACAAGTGAGAGGAGGGTTGACAATATTTTGCTAAAAATGTTGGGTATTACCTTTTTAGGGCCATCGTAATAGAGATAATCTAATAGGGGTCGGTATGGACTTGCTCGATGTCTAATTATTCAAAAGAGCATGACTATTGGTCTAGTTGAAGACTAGAAGGACCAGCAACACCTCCAGAGATTGGAATAACAATGGAAATGTGGCCACCGTAGCCTTTAGGGATCTTTGGTTCCCTTTTCATAGGCCTGAAAACGAATGAGGTGGTGGAAGAAATGTATGCAAACAAATAGCAGCAACCCTGGGGTGGTAATTTCATGTATGACCAAATTAGTGTCATACAATTGATTCAGGTAATGAACGTCATTGAGGATCCTCACTTGGGAATGCGTTGGGCATGAACAACCTTATAAAACTCCAAAAGTTCAAGAAAATGGGACTTGGGGAGAAGTAATTTGCTCTTAGATAACCATCTGAGAGAACAAACAATTTCCACCATCGAGATGATAGTAATCAATCCCCGTTGTTGGAAACTCAATAGTAACCCACTCAAAGATGTATGAAAATTGCCGATGGTCGATTCGTTGATGGTTTACACCATATTCGAGAAGGGAAGAAAGTAGAAAACAACCTAAATTAAAGAAAAGAAAAATATAATATGAACTTAACTTACAGAGAGAAGAATAGAGATATGGATATGAAGAGCTCTCGAGTTTGTTTGAGTACTTCAAACACAAGTGAACAGTCATAAGAAGCTCTCAAGGAATTTTAGAGGCAAAATGAGTTCACAAGTACTCTAAGAAAATCTCCATAATTATGCACATCCCTCCCACAAATGGTTAACATATCGCCCAAGGAACCATCCCCTTAATAGGAACGTTCATAGGCATTTATATCCCCCATCCTAATATAAAGACTTTTTATCCCAAGGGCCATAAAGCATTGGGAAAATTATCATCATAACTCGCGTAAACGCCAACAACCATAGAACCAACATCTTTTAAATGGTACCTGGTAATAAGGACCTATTCAATTATTGTTCACGATATTCAAGAATATATATAAATGTTTATGGGAGTTTATCATCAAGTAACTGATAAGTAAGAAGGGGGGAGTCCATTTGAAAAAGGCAACTTATACCCTGTAGTATAAATATTGTACACTCCCTCTAGGTGGGATTTGTGAATTTCATAACTTGTATTCTCAAATACTTGGTAAGATATATCTCCCCTTCCCATGGACGTAGGCACTTTTTCGTATGTATGTTTGGTTGATTTGTTTTTCATTTTTATTATTTATTTGGCTTGTATAATTGGATTTTTATCACGTGTAGTTTTTGTGCACTTATAATGCCCATGGAACCTTATTTACTACTGTTATTAATGGCATCCTTTTGAGGCATTGAATCTCCCTCGCTTGACAAAAGATTATAGTTAACTTCATGTTCCCAACCAAACCTCTAGGCTGGCATGGTCACAAGTTGAATTTCAGTCAGATGATATAGGTCTCGATTATCTACTCATAACCACCACCGACCTAATATGCAATATCCTTAAGACCAACAAATATTCGACTAAACGTAGTCAAGAATACCTTACTTTTGTGCATTAAGGGATTGAATTGACTATCGTATGTGATTAGGCATAAATTCTTCACATTTATCCCCTTAATTTCGATATTTTTATGATCCCGTGCGGTGTAAATAGCTTGAATTTGTCTCATATTTATGCTACTAACCCTTTTTGGCAAGTATTTCATATTTTGTGTATCTCTTATGTGTTTTATAGGTATTTCATGCAAGTTAGTGCCAAAGAGAACTCAAAACAGTGAAAAAAACCAAGAAACGGGGAGTTAAAGGGTATTTTCGTAATTTTTTAGCCCTAGTTCGGAGGTGGGGCCAAATGGAAAGTTGAAGAGATTTCAATTACAAGAACACTGGAAAAACATCACCTCAATCGGAGTCCTGGTGTGAAAGTTATGAGCAGTCAAAGATAGAAGAAAAAGTCAAAGAAAATCGGACCGATCCGAAATACAAAATTCCAGAGAACCCCGGACTGAAGACGGATCGAAGTTGATGAAAATAAAACGAACCGATCCGGATATTTAATCACGCTCAAAATCCGTTACAAAATTTTTCACGCTCCAGATCCGTTACAAAATTAGTCACGCTCCCTATCCGTTACAAAAAATAGCCACGCTTTCTAAGTGCGACAAATTGCCAGATACGGGATTTTTATTTTGGGCTTATCTTTTAGTCAAAAGAGTTTTATATTTTGGGGACTCTTCTAAACGACCTCTAACCTATATATTTAGTCATTATGACTCTTTTTATTGAGATTTCATTCATGTAAAAGCTCCATGACAAGTAGGAACATCTAGGAGAAAAATTTACATATTTTGCACCTTTAATTCAAGAGCTTTTCCAGTTTTTCTTCAATCTTTGATTTCTTCTTGCATGTTCTTGTTCTTCAATCGTGGTAACTTTTATTTCTTGCACTTTTATTATTATTTCTCATATTTCATCTCTCTTTCCAAGCAATTATGAGTTCATGCAACGTAGATAACGTAGTTTTCATTAATTTCACCATGTTAGGCTAGGTTTTTAAAGGTTGGGATGCATGAACCCAACCTGATGTGGTAGTTGCATGTGTATAAAATTAATCCTCTAAATTTAATGGTTTATTATGGCCGTATTGCGTAGAAACGCGACAATTATAGATCGTTGGATCTCGTTTGCTTCCGAGTAATCGGGATGCTTCAGAATGCAATTCGAGTGTAACTATCGCAATACCGATTTATTCGTCCTCTGATTAAGTATGGTGCGGGCTTGAACCTCATATACGTATTGCTTGGGAGTACTAAATTCTGGGTCTAATTAATCACTTAAATTTACGATTATTTTATACCATCAATACTCTAGGGTTGGGGGATTGTGTACCTACCTTAATTTTCCAATTAGTTTTAGTTAACTTCTTTATTTTCCCCCTTTTCCTTTCTCACTCAATCATCATCTTTTACACTTTATTTTTGAAGTAATAAATTAATTAAAATCTATCAAACATTCCCTGTGGATTCGATACCCAGACTCGCCGCTATACTCCACAAGAGTGTAGTTAAAGTTTAGGTTTTTTTGTATTGTGGTTGGAAGCCGATAACAACGACTACCGTATTTACACGGACGCTCGGTTTTCAACACGATCAAAAATGGCATCGTTGTCGGGGAGTGTTTTCTTATAGATCATAATTGATTTACTATTTCATAAGATATTTTTCTTCTTTTTTTTGTTTTAACCTTTTTGTAGGGTTGCACTATTGAGCGCCAAGAAACGTTGAATCCTCAACCGCAAACCTCCTTATGTGGATTGTCCATTTACAAATCATTTGGTAATCATGTCTTTTCATAGTGAGTTCGATAATTATAATGGTTTATATGGGAATAGTTCTCAAACTTTTTATTTTCAAGAATCCGTGACTCGAGCTATTACCATTGGTGAGGGCCTTCGAATTCTTGAGAATGAAAGGCTTGAGAATATATTTCGGGAAGAAAATTATTTTTGAGCTTTTTATTTTTAAAACCTCGGCCTCGACCTATTACCATTGGTGAGGCCTATCTATGTATTGAGTATTGAGAACAAATATCGGGAAAAAAATCATTTTGAGAAGCAAGATTTGGATGCATTATTCGAATCCAATGACAACTTTTCTCCCGAGGTTATAGAGCCAAGGAATCCTACTTGGGAAGAAAGAATGTTTTTTATAATCAAACAAATACTCAATTTTCTTTCCACCCAAAGAACTATGAATATCGATATTGGTTTTATTAAGGAACTTTTCGCACTTTGTGATGAGATGCGTTATGATTGGAAAAACAAAGAGGAGGTTGAGACTTGTGTGTCTCCTCAAATTTCTGAAGAACATCTCATTGAAAGTGAGTCTTTTCCCCTTGAAATTCAATCTCCAAGTGATGATGAATCACTTGAGATTGAGTTTATCTCATCACCATTCCCGTTCACCGTTATTTGACCATTAGAAGCACCGCTAGATTCCTATGAGTCGGTTGAAAATTCTGAAACGTTTACACCTTTTACCGACAAAGACACTTTACTAGAATTATTTTCTAATATGGACTCTTCCTTTTTGTGTGCCCCTCTCCCCATACTAGTTCAAACATATTTGGGAGGTGATTATATTTTTCTTGGATCTCAATTGTACTTGTCCCTCCTAGCATCCAAACCACCCATCATCCCGTTAAATTTTTTAATTAGTGATGGTTTATTTTTTCCATCTCACACATGCCTTCTGTTGTTCAAACAGAATCCTTATATTTTGGGAGGTATGCATCCTAGTGAGGGTACACCATTAATCCCTCAAAGTCATATTGTATTTTTGGTGGACCCTCAAATTTTTCGACTTATAGTGTATAACTTATTAGAATTTGAAAATCGTAGGTTGTATAATAGTTAGCTTATTTTTTTTTAGTTCAGAGTTTTTGTTATTCTTTTTGCTATGCTTGGTTCTAACATGTTTTGTAGATTCAATGGACTCGTACTTTTCCGGGATCGCTCCATTTTGGGTAATATATTTCTTTTCCTCCCTTTATGTTATGTTCTTGATTCGCATTGAGGACAATGCAACATTTAAGTTAGGGGGTGTGGGATATCCTTCCCGTTTATTATTTAGATTCATTGATTCGATCACATGTTCTTTCCAAGAGTGTTTATTTTTTTTGAAAAATTTGAAAAATTTTGAAAAAAGCCAAAAATATTTTTCTTCAAAATAAATAAAGATTGGAATTTAAAAGCTTCAAAAATGTCACAAATATTTTGTCTCAAGTTGTAAAAATATAATACACAAAGCCAAAATTGACCAAAGATGGAAATTGAAAGAAAATTGACGACTTAACGAATAAGTGTGGCGATTAACCAACCCGGTGAGATTTCGAGCCTATCAATTTTTTTTTGAGCTTTTAAATCAATCCGTGTTAATGATTAACTCAAAGTTAATTTCAGCGTTTTAAAAAGTCGTTGATGATCTCTATTTTATTATTTTGATCGGTTATGGGAAATGGAATGTTGCCTCGAAAAGCGCGTTATAAATCTCTAAATTAAATTAATCTCAAGACGTATATGGTAAAGCAACTCGCATTTGGACAATGAAGTAGGCCATCGTTTGTTACCCAAAAATATTTGCCAAAAAAATTGTGAAAATCATATATTTTGTAACCCAATTGAGCCGAATAATTTATCCTTTTCGTTTGACAACTCGAAAAACCCAAATAGCCTGGAATTGTGAAAAATGAAAAAAAGTCAGAATTTAAGTCCGAAAAGTGCAACAAAAAGGGGCAAGAAAAAAATAGAAGAATGCTCAACAAAAAATAGCAAGAAAAGAAAAGTGTGAAAAAAATAGGAAAAAAAATAGAAAAAGAAGAGAAAATGAGCAATATCCCGAAAAAGTACTAACGGACATCATAAGAAAATTTTCCAATTCCGAAGTTCCCAACCTTTCCCATATTATCCAATACACCTTTAACCCGAAAAAGTCCTTACCGAGTCCAATTTGCGAAATTGGTTACCGTGTGGAGAGTTAAAACACAAAAACATAATACAAGAGATTACATGGCGTGAAAAAGAGATGATGTTTCCCGTTTCCCTATGACCATATTCCGATAAAGAGATCTTTTCACCCAAAAATTTTTGTTTTTCAATTTGTGTGCATGACTTTGTGTCCATTATATTTACTCTTTGTATCACACATACCGAGCGAATAGCCACATTCTGAGTGATTCATTTGTGAGTGTATCCATGAGAATTGAAATCAAAGAGAATTTTCGGAAAGTAACGTAATGATCAATCGGTGGAAGTTAGCGGTTCGATTTTTGGCTTTGCACACACACACACTATGACTTGAGACTTGTAAATATGACTTTAAGGTGACTGTTTTGGGGAGTTTAAATTGTACAATTTTTAAGTATTTTGATTTTTCTTTGAGTCAATAAAGAATTTTGTGGGTATATTCACTGCAAAATCCTCACGAAACACCACTCGTCCTACTAGGGTAACCTAGGTGTTTAAAGGCTTGTTGCGTACGCTAAATGGAATCGCTTGCCCGCGAAAAAGGTATTCTATCCCAATAAAGTTTTTGAAAGGTCCTTAACTCATCCTCTCATTCTTTTACATTTCTCGGGATGCGCAAAGTTCTAAGTTAGGGGGGTTATACTTTCCCATTACGCATTACTTACTGAAGTCGAGCTTGTATCCATAAATTTTTTCAACAACTTTCTTTAATGAAGTTCATGCATGTCTCTTTAACTCATGTAACCATGATACAAGTCTCATGTGCCAGAGCTACTTATAGCTCATTCATATATGGCTTTGAATAGATTGCCTCACCACCAGTTATCATGCCAATCTATACATATTTTTATGTGACTTTATGATATGCAAAACTACCATCGATCCCTAGTTAAATCATGCACCTTTTGTCGTCGAGTGTGCGTAAAGAAATCAATTATTCCCGACTGTCAAAACATGTCCAACGCCACTTATCATTTGAATAATGGCACCCATGTCCTGATTTTCATTGTGTCAATTCTCATTACTTTGCACGTAATATATTTACCCATGAGAACTTTCCTACCATTTTGTGGTATTCACCAAACAAACCTTATTTTTACCACATATAATAAGAGTATCTAGAATCTTATATCCATTTTCACAATCGACAAAAAATAAAAAAACTTTATGTTATTCTCCATCTTTGAATCATGCAACATACTTGGTATTTTCTCTGTTCTTATCTCCCCTCTTTAGTGAAGGATAATTTTTCTATACGTGTGCTTCTTGTGAATTATAAAACACTCAATATTACTATGGTATCGATACTTAATGGCACCTTGTGATCGTTATCGTAATATTTCTCTTCGGCCACCACGAACACCCTCAACTACCACGCCTTTCCCTTAAAAGAAATGTCACCTACAACATTTGCAACCTTCTTCATGATCACATGTGAAGTTTATTTTTACGAATCAACATATCTGTAATAGTTAGAGGAATGTAAATAAATGTACATGTTTGTCTTATACTCTATTTATTTCAATTTAAACGTCAATAAAATTTCTCAAATCAGTCACCTATTGACCCACAATAACAAATAATATTTTACCATGAGTTATAACCATTAACAAAAAATAGTGTTCTATAAAGGGTGTTTCTAAGGGCAGCACATTTTTCGCTTTAAAATACCACTACTTTTTTGTTACAAAATACCACTTAATTTTAATAGTTACTTACAAATACCACATAAAGGGCCATCAAATATTTAAAGTTTTAAAATTCATTTACACACTTTCCCTACATCCCTCTCTACACATTCAAACCTCCAAGCCTTTCATCTTCAACTTCCAAACCTTTCATCGTCTAATTCATTCTACTTTACTTTAACTAAAGATTAAACCCATCAAGTTAGTACTTTGAACAAAATACCCATTTGAATCCCAAAGGCCATTTAAGAATTATACTTAAACTCACATATTTTCAACTACATCAATAAAAACTTACGAACCATTTTCAACACTTACGAACCATTTTAACTACAACAACAACAATCAAACTCGACCTCAGCATCAATATTTTCATCTCCACATCACAACAATCGGTCGGTAACATACTTGTATGAAATCAAAATGAACGAACACCAGTATCGAATTGTTGGCTTATTGAAATATTGAACCAATTGTTAGATTACTGAAAAAGAATATAAAGTTTCGAACTAGGGTTTCATTCGGGATATTTCACACGAATTAATTGTGTATATTCGTCATGTTTATCAAGAAAAAATACATAGCGAACTAGGGTTTCATTCGTTATCATTACCCCGAAAAATGTGATTTATTTCGATATGTTTATGCAGACGAATAAATACATAGCGAACCGTGTTCCAGATGGATAATTGTGTATGTTTTGGTATGGGGTTTGAGGATGGTTTGGCTTTTTGGTGGAACAAATGAAAGAGATTAATTGGATATGGCTAATATTTCTTGGTTTAAAATTTGTATTAGAATGGTATCTTGGTAGAGTAATGCTATTCTTCCCGATTGATTATCCTCATCCCAAACTGAATGCCCAGCTGGAAAACACATAAGAGCAAAAGAGACAAAAAGCATATTATGCAACCTTTTATAGCCGATTAGCAAAGCATCCCGTATGTTTGAATCTGTATAAGGAAAACATTATCTCCTTTTTTATCTCAAAAACCAACAAGTTGTTTCATCATAATAATATATCATAATACCACTTCAATTCATACAATTTGAAGTTTCATCCCCCAAAAATAATATAACCAACAAACATCATTCGGTATAATTATCTCTAGTATATACGTTATATTCGACATAATTACTCCGAGTATATGCATTTCATTTGAAATAATTATCCCGAGTATATGCGTTTCATTCGATATAATTACCCCGAATGAGACTTTTCAACAAACAAATAAATAAATAAATAAATATATATATATATATATATATATATATATATATATATATATATATATACAGGAGTGATCTACAACGCATGTCCGTAAACGGATGTACATTTTTGGTTAATTAAATCATGCCAAAAAGTATGATTTTGGTCAATTAAATCATACCAAAAGTGTGTTCTTTCTCCTCTCTCCTCTCTCCTCTCTCATCATTAATTCTCTCACCTCCCATCATTCATTTCTCCAAATATCAACAAAAACACTCTTGTGCCTCTCACCTCTCTCCACTCTCCATCTCCAATATTAACAAAAACTCCATTCACACTAAATTAATGACAAATCGCAAATAGGTAAAATCTCTCCTTTATTTTTTAATCTCACTAAACCGCATACATCAATGAAATCTCTTATTTATTTTTTAAATCTCTTATATATTTATGGTGGAATCTCTTCTTTATTGTGGACTTTTTTTTAAATCTCTTACATATTTATGGTGGAATCTCTTACATAAATGGAATCTGATTATTTGAGATTTTTTTGTAGGTTTTTGGACTGATTTTGAAGGTCTGAATAGCAAACTACATTTATGTGAAGGTTTGTTTCTTTCTTTATGAATATTGATTTTTGGACTTATTCCTCAATATTTTTATTATAAATATTTTTCAGCTTTATTTTTCATTGTAAATGGAATCTGAAGGTTTATTTTCATTGTAAATATTTTTCAGGTTTTTTTATAGAAAATTTGAATGTGGAATCATTGAGTGATGGTCATAATATTTTTTTTCTTGAGGAAACTAGTGTTATTGTTGAAAATACTGTAATTGGAGTAGAGAGTAAGGATTCAGCCTCTAATGTTTACAATCTGCAAGTAGCAGATGAGGTTAAACCCAAAATCGGACTAGAATTTCCAACATTAGAGGCTGTTCATGATTTTTATAATAAATATGCAAAGGATTCGGGGTTTAGTGTTAGAAAATGGTCTGAATTGAAGAAGCCGGGTAGTGATGAAATTGTTAGAAAATAGTGTGCATGTTATAAACAAAGAAATGGCTCGTTGATTGCGAATGTTGATGCAGTGAGACGGCGCGGGTCGGTAAAAGAAAATTGTAATGCAAAACTTGTCGTTGTATTGTCAAATAAAGGTGTTTATGTAGTACGCGTGTTTGTTGATACCTATAGTTACCCTTTATCAACCCCGCAAAATCACATTTGTTGAGGTCTCATCGTAAAGTTTCAAATGCGCAAAAATATCTATCTCAACAACTAAGCATGGTAAATATACCAACCCACCAACAATATAGTCTTTTTGGAGTCCATGTGGGTAGCTTTGAAAATCTTGGGTGTACGAAAAGGGATTTATATAATATGGAACGAGATAGGCTTAAAGAGACCAAGGGGCATGATGGTGACATGTTAAATGAATTTATGGAAATGGAGCAAGAAAAAAATGCATCATTCATTTTTAGAATTGAGAAGGATGATGAAAATTATTTTGTGCGATGCTTTTGGTGGATGCTAACTCTCAGAGGGATTATAGCTTTTATGGTGATATTGTTATATTTGACACTACCTACAATACCAATCGATAAAATTTAATTTTTGCACCGCTAATGGGGATAAACAATCACGGTCAAACAATTATTTTCGCTTGTGCATTTTTGTCCGATGAGTCATTTGTTTGGCTTTTCAATCAATTTTTAGAATATATGCCCGGTGATGCTCCTAAAATGATAATTACAGACCAAGATCCTGCGATGAGCAAAGCTATTGCTCAAATGCTCCCTAATACCTTCCACCGATATTGTAGTTGGCATATATTAACTATGTTTCCAGAGAAATTAGATTCTGCAAAATATTTTGCATTTTATAAGGAGTTTGCTAATTGCATTTGGAACTGTGAAATGAAAGAAGAGTTTAACTCGATATGGTTGGATCTTGTAAAAAAAAAGTGGGTTACATGACAACAAGTGGCTAGGAAATATCTATGCAATTAGAAACATGTGGGTTTCGGCATTTGTGAATCATGTCTTTTCAGCAGGCATGTCCAGTAGTCAAAGAGCGGAAAGTGGTCACTCATTCATGAAGAAATTTGTCAAGTAAAAAAGTTCTTTAGTTGATTTTATGGTTCAATTTACTAGGGCCATCCAAAAACAACGACATCAAACATTAGTTGCGGATAATAGAGATATGATTGAGAAACCCAAACTGAAATTTCCCAATGACATTTTACTGCAAATGGTTGATGTATACACATGTGAGATATATTACAAATTTGAGGATGAGTTGTGTGCGAGCTTTAGTTACAAATTAGAGCTTGAAATTGAGTCGAACACTTTTCGTACCTATAAGGTGAAACGTAAAGGTGTTGATAAGTATAACGGACGTCAAGTAATTTATGATTTGCAATCAGATTTTGCTAAATGCACATGTAAGAAATTTGAGAGCGCCGGGATTCCATGTAAACACATTTTGGCCTACTTGCAAAAATATCATGACTATGAGAGATTGTCGAATCAATACATATTGAAGAGATGAACTAAATGGTCAAAGTCTAATGATGTGTTTGATGGTATTGGAACAGAGATCATTCATGATAACATTATTTTTGAAAGAAGTCATTTGATACAATTTTGTTTGGATGTAGTGGGCAAAGTCCTTACAAGTATCGTCGCGAAATAAATTTTAATGGACGTGATCGAGAAAATAAATTTATTGGTTGGTGGTAATACAAGTGCCAATGAAAATATTCAAAATTCTATACCGAGTAGTAATATGGAAACTCGATATCGTGAGCCAAATCAAGTGAGAGTTAAAGGGTGTGGGAAACGACTCAAGGGTGGGAAAGAGAAAGCGCTAGCAAGACCAAAAAAATCGACCAAAAGTCGATGTCATGGTTGCGAACTAGTTGGACAAGCGCATGACAAGAAATTGTCCCGAGCTTACAAATCGGTAAGAAAATATTGCTAATAGGTTTCTATTTTTTTTATATTACATTAATAACATGTTTATGTTTTTTTACATTACATTAATAACAAGTTCCTTATTTTTTTTTTAAATTACAGTGCTAGCACCACGTGCAATGAAGATGAGTATTCATCTAGTTCGTATGATGATGGTAATATATGTATCCTTCATTTTTTTTCTATTTTTATAACTTTATAGGTATTGTTGGTAATTAATTTATGACTATTATTTTGCAGAATTAATTTCAGACTAAAGGTTGGAAGAAACTGGAATTGATTTCGGCCTAAAGGAATTTACAGACTGGTAGCTGGTAGTTGTTGAAATCTATTTCAATGAAAACAAATTTTATTTTTGGAAATATGTTGGTTGTAGGAATTATATTGGTCATTATATGTCTGCTTGATTTTTTGGAAATATGTCTCTTTGTTGGAATTATATTGGAAATATATCTAGTGGTAGTAATTATAATGGAAATATGTTGAAAATATGGTTGTTTCAAGTGTTTGGTCGCTATATGCATAAGTTGATGTGGGTATGGTTAAATGTTTGGTTATGGAAGAGAGAGGAAGTGATATAGATTTAGTTATATAAAAGAAAGAGGAAGTTAGAAGAGATCGTGAGTGTGCAATTAAAGGTAAGCATGTGTAATAAATAAATAGAGAGAAAGTGATGTGGGTTTGTTTTGTCTAGCGTGTGTTTCAAAAATAGTTCCATGCGTGTGTAATAAATAGAAGAGAGATAAAGTGATGTGAGTTTGGTTGTGTTTATAAAATTGGAACATCCGTTAACGCATATTCGTTTTTTATCAGCACTCTCTCTCTCTCTCTCTCTCTCTATATATATATATATATATATATATATATATATATATATATACACACACACACACATTCCATTTGACATAATCACCTCGAATATATGCATTTAATTCGACATAATCACCCCGAATATATGCATTCCATTCGACATAATCATTCCAAATGAAAATTCTTCTTCAAATTTTTTTTCAACTTTGATTAATCACCCCAAAAATCATCATCTTTTTCGGGATACCAATACCGAACCACTATAAAGTTCCATTTTCGGGGTGAATTTTTTCTAGGGTTAAAGAAACATAAAAAAAAACGTATTTATGGAGCAAAAATTACCTCAAACATAATGTTTCATTAGTTTTAAAGTTACCACACCCATTGTTAACACCTCAATTAGTTTTTGTAACTTCAATGGCAGAAAATCCAAGTTATTATGTTGTTTCAATAATTAATATGGTAATTTGTTGGTAAAGTTTGTATAGTATTTGAATGAGAAGTTTATGTGAGGCTTTAAGTGAAAATGATTAAGAGAGTTGTCTTGAGAGTGTTCTGAAAGAATGATTGAGAGAAAGTAAAAAATATACATATACTATGTGATGACCCTTAGCAAAAAAATGTAAAAAATCTCTTGTGATCTTTTGAAGCATTTTTTGTATAAATAGTTTGCCTTACAAGTAATTTTTGTAATTTAAAAAAGATGGTGAATGTTTCATTGTTGATAGAAAGTTTTGATATATAGCGCTAAAGATAAAGAATGCAAGAATCTTAAGTTCCCACTGCATTAATAACATGTAATGAAATGAACTTAACAGTATGGGTGTTTGTGCAAAGGCCGAGCACATGCAGGCCTTGTTTGGTTGCGCAAATTGTTTAATTATGTAGATGGATTCATTGTAAAATATTGAATTGTAAATGAGTGAATTTGAAATGAATTTAAATCCAATTTTATGCAATGTTTGGTAATTCGAAATTGATGTTAAGATTCTATGAGAAAAAAAGATGAAAACAAATTACGAGGAATGGAGAGGGGGAGGGGGGGGGAGGGAAGGGAAGGGAGGAAAAGAGAGTGGCAAGCATGCATTTTATGTAACTCCTATCTCAAATGGATGCATTTCACGTTTTTTGTGAAATGATCCAATTTCACACATGAATTGAAATGGAGCAATTAATGAATCGTTTCATTAATGAAACCAAACACAATTAATGGATTAATTTATAAATTGACCAATTTATTAATGAATCAATTTACAATTTTGGACCAACCAAACGAAACCACAGTAAATACATTTTAGTTCTTAAAATATTCCATAAAGACACATTATAACAGACTATATCTTGAGTAGTTAGTTATTAATATACAACTAGTTTACCTTGTGTATTGTTTAATTGTATAGCAAATATCTAGCATGATTAATCAAGATAATCGTTTGGCAAAATTGCTACCAACTTGGGATAAAGGAGATGTGACAATATAAGATTTATGAAGGAAACACAACTTAATATAAAAATAAATCACCGCTCAGTGGTCCCCAATTAAAAGATTATTCTGATGGTTAAATTTTAAAATTTTCAAAGTGGTAATTGCAAACCATAAACAAATTATAAAGCACCAGTGATTCAGATTTTGAGTAGCTCGCTTATCCACTTCTCATGATGTGACAACCCATAATAAAAGTACAAAACATTACCTGATGTCTGGCTAAAAAAATTCTTTTACATTTTATTTTTCGTGCTTGCTAAAATATTCAATAGGAACAGACGTTAAAGACGGTAATCTGAACATCTTTTTCTTTTGATATACATCCCAACACATACGCTTAAAATGATGTGATATTAATACTTTGTTCGAGAATGTTTAACATGCACACGTGGTTTTAACATACAGTACAGTTCATAAGAGTTTTGTGGTAAATATAATTAACCGAGTTTATAACAATTGAAAAATTCATGTTTCTTTTTCACAGTGCATATTGATTGTGGGATTGTGAAAAGTACAAGATTTAAATTTATAAGATGTCTTCAATGACTAAGAAACTGCTGGGGCATAAACATATGAAAAACAAATCAACATACAAAAACATAATTTCAATGTGATCAGAGTGTGGGTACAACCGAGAAAACATAATCTATTTTTTTAAGCAAAAAAACACATGGCAGAGACAGCACCCAAGAACATGGAATAAAGGAATGACATGAACATCATATCCATTTGCAGTAAATGTAAATGTTGGACAATATAAAAATCCGTTTGTCTATGCCATCATATCTCTTTTCTAGCAAATGTATATGTCAGACGATATGAAAAACTGTTTTCTACGTGCATATTATGTATGCGATTGTGTACATGCCGGGGGGTGGGGTGGGTGGGGCTTACCCACTTTAGATTCGTAAGCATTTGAGACGGTGAGAACGTAGTGGGAGGTGAGGGAAAAAAAATCTGAGATTAGCTCATGACGTAATACATGAAAACATCTTATATGGGGGTGTAGTTTGAATGAAGGCTTCATTTGAACATTTATTGCAGCTGAATCGTATACATCTGTGTATCTTCTATACTCAACCTCTTTAATTTTTCACTGATACTCTTCTTCATAATCAGTCTCTTGTTTCTACAATGACCGCTTAGACTCTTGATCTTATATTGCATTTGAGACGGTGAGAAGGTAATGGGAGGAGGAAAAAAAAAAAAGAAGAGGAAAACTCAGATCAGGTCATGACGGAATACATGAATACATCTTATATGGCAGTGTAGTTTGAAGGCTTCATTTGAACATTTAAAGCTGAGCCTCTTTCTATTAAATCAATGCAATATAAGATCAAAAGTCTAAGCGGTCATTGTAGAAAAAAGAGACTGATTATGAAGAAGAATATCAGTGGAAAATTAAAGAGGTTGAATATAGAAGATACATAGTTCAGAGGAGTCAAATGTGCATAAAGAAGTGACATGGTTTTTGGAGTTGAATAAATATTGATATGTAATTTTTTTAATTCCCGGAGGTCATTCATTCATATGCGTCCCAAGCAACTCCACACTTCTGCTCCGTTTCTTAAGCCAAGAGATGAAAGACTTACAAGAAAACCTCACACAGTTTACCTCCACACTTTCAACGGAGGAGGAAGAAGCATGCATGTATAGTAAAAAAAAAAAAAAAAAAACCACGAAGAGATGCAAGAAGCTATGTGTACTGACGCTAACATACCAAGGCAGCATGAAGACGTGAACTGCCCCGGGGATTCAGCTGCACCTATGGAACAAGATAAAAAAAAAAAAAAGCCAAAGCTAAGATTTCCTACAGGGATGCGGTTTCAAGGAGGGATAACAGCGATGTGTATTTTGATGAATCTTAAACTAAGCTGAACTGATGATGAAGGTGATGGAGATATCTCCATCAATGACTCCCAAGACATAGACCTCAACTCTAATGCAACACCTGTTAACCCTCTCAAACCTGAACTTATAATATCCCCCAAGAGACTGGAAAAAACTGCAAAGTGGAAGGATTGTATTATAGTGAGACTGTTAGGCAAAGTCAATGGTCATAAAGCCCTCGTGAATAAATTACCTGCTCTTTGGAACCTACAAGGAGATTTTGAGGTTATCGATTTAGAAGAAGCCCATTTCGTATTCAAATTTGATATGAAAGGTGACTACAATCACGTTCTTACGGATGGGCCCTGGGTAATCCACAATCACTACCTCACGGTGAGAAAATGGGTTCCGTTCTTCAACCCTAGATAAGCCTCTGAGATGCACACAGCCATGTGGGTTAGACTCCCTTGCTTACCAATGGAGTTCTGCAAGAAAGAGTGCGGCACGAGATAGGAAAGTTAACAGGAGAACCAATTAAGACTGATACAAATTCTGCGGAAACTTTCGGAAGTAAGTTTGCACGTATATGTGTGGATGTGGATATTTCCAAACCTCTTATCCCAAACTACCTCATTAATGGGGTCAAGTACGATGTGGAGTACGAATTCCTGCCTTCTATTTGTTTTAAATGTGGAAAAGTGAGTCACCGTAAAGAGTTTTGTGCCATGAATATCTAGCCGGAGAACATGCCGGAGAACCAACCAGCAAATAACCAGAGCACGGCGGGGACTGCTCCTAACGGTAACATCGCTGCCACAACAGACAGCTCACGTCCTGACAGGAGCAACGATAGCAGTAGGTTAGTGGAGAATCGTTCTGAGTTCGGACCGTGGATGATGGTGCACAGAAAGAACCGGAAGGTAATGAGTAAACCAAATGGGTATGGCAGCAACAGAAATATGGGCGTCCAATCAAGCCTTAGCCATCAAATCGTTTTAATGCACTGAATGAAAAGGGTCAACAAAGTATGGTAAATAACAGATTCCAAGGTGGCGAAAACCAGAATTGGCGTGTGACAAAAGGCAATAGAGTAGAGGCAGCCAAGAAAGTGCCAGTGGGTCCCAGTACTGTACATTCTGATAATGGGAGAGAGTGGAGCACATTAATTGACAGCGCTATGTCTAACACGAACAAGAGATCTCGTCTTATTGGCAAATCAAAACAACCTGTCAATAGAGAAGATAATAGGGACGGTGGAATTAAGGAAGTAACTGAGCAGCCATTCGAAACTATACACGTGGAACCCAACTGCGTGGAGTTCATCGCACAGCCAGTTGGCCCATCTATGTCAACTGGGACTTCTCTTCCACCTGTCATTGGAAACTCTTGTGCAAATACGATGAACGAAGACCCACTTAATTACCAAACGACTTTTGTGAGGAAAATTATTGTCCCACACCTACCAAATAATGTCAACCCCTCTGTCAACGCCTCTATTGAACATACGGGCAACATACACGACCTCCTTCCAGAACATAGTTCCAACCTTAATGGCGTCACACAGAGGGTTAGGAGAAATATCTCTGGTAATGATCGGGGACACACAAGTAACTCATCTAGTGCTACAAAAGGAGTGCAAATTCCTAGTGGTAACTATGGTGGACAAAGTGGTGGTGGTGAATACCCCATGGAATTATGCCCAGGTCCGGCTGATTGTTCAGATGAGGTCCGACCGGCAGCGAGAGGACCGGAAAATAGCAGCAAAACTCACGTCAACAATGAGAACGGAGGAACTTATAAAGATGGTAAAAAACCAACTTTCATGGCCTGAAGCTGAGGGGCCTGCCTATACCCCCCAACCTGTTATCTATGAAAATTCTTGTGTGGAATGTTAGGGGTGCCGGGAAACTTTTATTTAAACCCACCTTGATCGAACTGAACATGTATGCTCTGGAGGTCTTAGTTATTTTGGAGGCTCAAATCCCGCTGGCTGACATGGGACCTTTCTTGGAGAATCTATGATTTAATAAAAATGAGAAATTTGATCCCGAAGGCAGGGCTGGCGGCATATGGGTGCTCTGGAAGGAGCCCTCTGTCTCGATCCAACCCATCGCTGTCTCAAAGCAAGCCATTCACCTTCTCATCACAAGAAAGAACTATGATGATTGGCTTCTTACGGCTGTTTATGTGAGTCCGCTCCTTACACTGAGAAGGAAACTTTGGGAAAATCTTTGCATCCTTGCTGAAAATTCTAATGTCCCGTGGCTTATCGCGGGTGATTTCAACGACCATCTGGACAGCAGCGAAAAGAAGAACTTCACCAAGTTTCAGGATAATAGCAGCTGCTCAAACTTCGCGAGAAACATTGACAGGTGTGAATTGTCAGAACTCAGCAGCACGGGGCCGAGACTCAGCTGGACAAACAGTTGCCGGGGCTTCGCAAACTCGATGGAGAAACTTGACAGATCCTTGGCAAATGCTGATTGGCGGATTAAGTTTCCGGTAGCGGTCGTGGACAATCTGCCTAGAACGGCCTCTGATCATAGCCCTATGCTCATCCACACGGAAAGTGAATTCTTCCCTAAGAACTATAATAAACCTTTTAGACTTCTTGCTAGTTGGTTCGAGAGGGCTGATTTCGACGATCTCGTTAAAAATAGTTGGCTGACCTTGGTTAATATTGACTGTAATATTAAAACGGCAATATTTTTCAAAGAAAAAGGCGGCTTTTAAATCGTATTAAAGGGATTCAAATGGCTTAACAATTCAAAATCTCTCATAATTTGGACTGTTTGCAGAGTGACCTTAGGGATGAGTATAATTCTATGCTTAGGGAAGAGGAACTTTTCTGGAAACAAAAGTTTAATTATGAGTCGGAGTTTCCTTCACAAAGTTCTCCTTGCATTTGAGTTTAGCGCTAATTTGATTGATCTTATTATAAGTTGCATTACCTCCACTAGTACGGCCATTTTATGGAACGGTAACTCCCTTCCTTCTTTTAGACCCTCTAGGGGGTTGCGTCAGGGGATCCTTTAGCTCCCTACCTTTTTGTCCAATGCATGGAGTATCTCTCACGTGACATCTCGAGGAAAGTTAACAATAAAGATTGGAAAGTTTTAAGAGCCTCCCCGAGGGGACCCTCTAATCTCTCATCTCTTCTTTGTTGATGACTTAATTTTGCTCACGGGGGCTTTTACCGCCGCTTGCTATTCGGTTATGGGCCCTCTTGCTCTAGTCTCTCAAAGACTTCTGAAACATATCCGGGCAGACCATTAATTTCGCCAAGTCAAAGATTTTTGTGTCTCCGAATGTTCCAAGAGGGAGGCACTTGATCTAGCTCACATTTGTGGTATAAGTCTCACCAGTGACCTAGGGAAGTATTTGGGAACCCCTCTCATTAATGGGCGCTTGTGCAAGAGTACCTTCACTGACATCCTTGATAAAATGAAGAGAAAGCTCGCGGGGTGGAAGTCGAACTTACTATCCATGGCTGGTAGAGCTACGCTCATCCGAGCCACTACCTTCGTCATTCCGAGTTATAATATGCAGATTATTCCCTTCCCGGTGGACGTAAGGAGATTGATAAGATTAATCGTAACTTCCTCTCGGGAGATAACGACACCCAGAAAAAGGTCCACCTGGTGAAGTGGGATGTTGTTTGTCAGCCTAAGAGGCAAGGAGCGTGGGGAATCAGGAAAGTCGTGATGAGTAATAGGACCACCCTGTCTTAAGCTTGGGTGGAGACTTATCAATGATGATGACACTCTTTGGGTCAAAGTCATGAGGAAGAAAGTACGCTAATAATCGTAATCCTAGATGGTGGGCCCGCAACTCTAAGACCTCTCATAACTGGCGGGGGATTTTCAGAAATAAGGAGACCCTGAACGAAAATATTAAGTGGAATATTGATAAGGGGAATACTATCAACCTCTTTGAGAATTGGTGGTGCGGTGATACTCTCATTAAGCCGGGGATCAATACTAGTGAGAAGGTGAGAGTGGAGGTGTTGCTTGACCACGAGGGTAAGTGGGATCCGAGTGCCATTAGCCACTGGGTTCATCCCATAGAGACCAGTGTCGTCGCTAATATGGGTATTCCTAGGATCGGAGTTAGAGAGGATAGACCAATCTGGACACCTAACTCGAATGGGAAATTCTCCATTAAGTCCGGTTATAGGTTGTTGACGGGAAGAGATCTCAATGTGCCTAGGTATAACGAGTGGAACCTTGTATGGAGTAAGAATATCCCCTATAAACTAAAGACCTCCTTGTGGTCCATCCTCCATGGCAAGCTTCTGACTAATCAACACCGATAGGAAAGAAGTACGACTAGTGACCCAAGGTGTAATACATGTGGCAGAATCGAGGATATGGAACATGTGTTTCATGAGTGTTGTATTGCCAAGGAGACTTGGGACCTTTTGCGACGCGAGGTGACTCCCATGAGCGATGGAACGGAGAGTGTTAGAGTGGATTATTAAGAATGGTTTGTGTAATAAGAAGCATGATATTTTTTTCATCTCAACCCTTTGGCACCTTTGGGAAGCTAGAAATCTACGAATTTTCGAGGCTAAATCTTCCTTGCCTACTATGATCGCCAGGTTAAGTGCAAACTATGTACATGAGGTTATTCGTGCATACACTAAACCTGACGTTTGTAGGTGTCTTAGTATTTCTACTTTGACTGCTTGGGTGTGTCCTTGTGCAGGTAAGTTAAAGATTAATACAGATGGCGGTTGGGACAATAATACCACAATGGGCTCCTTTGGGGGCATTGTGCGTGACTATAGGGGCGAGTGGATTACAGGCTTTTCTAGGAAAATCAATGGGGCCCCCTCGTTGTTGGCCGAGCTCGAGGGCATATTCTATGGGTTGTTCTTGGCTAAAGACAAGGGCTGGAGGGACGTAAGCCTGGAGTCCAATTGCAAGAATGCTGTTGATATGATAAACGAGGGAGAGTGGGATAATCACCCACATTCTGCCATCATCCTGGACTGACGCGACATGAAGAAGGACCTGAGCATGAGCATTGAGATGAGATACATTCCAAGAGAAGCGAACATGTGTGCAGATTGGCTTGCTAAGTTTGCGAAGACTTGTGCGGAGTAGTTTTTCATCCTGATGGATCCCCCGGACCAATTGAGTGTAATCATTGATGAAGAGAAGAAAAAGAATCAGATCGAGGAATCCGACTTCAATAAGTTTATTGGCGCTCCCTGCGTGGAGGTTTTTGCTATTTTTTCATGTACCGACTTTTTTAGCCCTATGTTGTTGCTGATAATTTAATTTACTTTCCTCTTTTTATTAAAAAACATAATATAGAAGATACATAGATGTATACAATTTAGCTGCAATAAATGATAAGTTTTTGAGGTTTTTACCCATGGTGTCATAAAAAGAGAGCATAGTACTCTGTTTTAAAATACTACTAGTTTACAACAAGTGAGCTGCGCTAGCAGTTTATAGTTATGTTGATACAATGATTTGCAAATATATTTAAAAAATATCATACAACGAGCCACTAAGTGATCATCGTACGAATTTCAAGGTATTTGAAAAAATAAGTCAAAGTCGATGGCGCATAAGGGAAACAATATACTCAAAAAAATATTATGTTCATTACCGCTGCTTAATATGTTCAACTACACTTTGGGTAAGAAAGCAAGAGATCCTTTAAAAGGAAAATTCTAATCCCTATTGTATATATACAATATTTTCTATTGCCAAAATATTTTGAAAATAATCCCATTTGCATTAAAAAAAAATACTTATAACAAACAGAGCAAGCTGTCCTTTTAAATTGTTGTTTTATTAAATTAATACTCACTTAAAAGCACCAAGTTTGGTTCATCAGTTTTGAATATATCAGAGTGGATTCAGAGTTATATTTAAAAAAAATGCTCCCAAATAAACAAATTTATCATCCATTCTATTTTCCTTTCACCAAACAAAAATGTAATAAAATTCACATCTCAATTGAAAATGCCTAAAAAAATTAGCCTGCGGTTATAAGTATCGGTATAAAATGAAATACAAAAGGAACTGGTAGCCCAATATCAAATAACCACTTGCTAATTTCACACCAAATAATACACGTGGGTACATCAAACCACCAATCATTTGGAAACAAAGCAAACCTTTTCTTTACCGATTTCCATATAGAATACTACAAACTAAAATTATGTATTATAACATAGCCCACATTAAAACCCATCATAAGTAAAATATCCCTATACTACACAATGGTAAGCTCCAAAAAAGTCAAAACCCGAGAAGATTGGCATCGTCATCAAATAATGAGCAATTTCGTCACTTATACATACTTACAGTACTTCTTTTAGTCATTATCGCAAAAAACTAAATTGATAAATTGAACCAAAAATAAAAAGATAACAATAGCCAACATATGCAAAATGGGTAGCGTGAAATTGCGGAGCATAAGTTACTTAAATTGTATTAAGGCATGAATCTCAATTGTCACTAATGTTTGTATTAGTTGGATAAGTCACTCTCGCAATATAAAACATGTGCACGTCAATGCTAACCACCGTCATTGGGAATCTTTCATTACCATCAGTATTAAAAAAATTCCAATTCAACTGAACTATATATGCTAGAACCATTCAAAATAATCGAATTAATCATGTGAGAAAAAGATTAAAAAAATAATATTTGAAACTGTAATCGTGTAAAATTGGTTTAGGTAATTCGCGCCTTGGTCAGGGATTTAATAGTAATAAATAATAACAAATAGATAATAAATGAGAATAGAGAATGGAGATGAGAGACAATAAGGGGAGACAGGATTTATGTGGTTCGATCCAGAAGTGTTGTGTGCGGATGCAGATTTAGGGTTTGCACAGGGGAGATGACTTTAGACCCCTATGGGATTTCGTGCTATTTATAGTTAGTTATCTTTCCTTATTGAGGGACAGGTGAATTGCCTTTATAGGTAAGGCAGTTACACTATTTACGTATGATATGACAAACAATGATGAATTAGTTACAATCCAAACTGAATGGGCGGACATGCATATTAACCACGTGCTCAGTTGTTACCGGCGTGACTAATGGGTCTTCTTTACGTGTATAAGAAAATACGGGAACAACAATCGCTAGGTCAATAACGTGAGCCCATTAGTTTGATAAGACAGTTGTCAAGCTAACAAATGGATCATCAGACCGAACAGATGGGTACCTGAGCCGAGCACAATTAATAACGTAGTCGACTCCTTTTCTTACCTTAAAGGAGGGCCCATGTCTCGTTACGAAGGCTCCACGTGGCTTATTTTATTTAGAATATAGCAAAAGCCCCCAAGACTTCATGCATGAGTAGAATTTTGTAGAAGCTTCTCTAAACGGATGAGCGTCTTGAGTGGTTGTTACATGGAATAATTGAATGGAGCATTAATCCAGCGTGATGAAATAATATTCTGATCGTCTCACTTTCTGGTCAGCCTAGGCTGAGCAGATGGACTAGGAGTATTTCAGCTTGAGAGGACATGTGTAAAGTCAGGCAAAACGTCACCAAGTAAAGATGACTGACACGCGTGGGGGCAGGTTCACTGTACCGCCGCTTGACGTTTCAGTCAAGCGTAATTCAATAAAGTGGCGTTCTACCGCTAAACACAACTTATAAAAAGTTGAGTGTATATTCGTCTCCAACTATCCTGTTCAAATTCCACAAGCGTGTTTAGAGAGAGAGTGCTCCCAAATTGCGAGATCAAAAAAAATTCCTTGCATAATTCGAGTGTTTCATCATCGCCTGCGTTTAGATCATCCCTTGTGCAGTTCTTTGCTTCTTCCTTTCGACTTCCCTTTCAGAGTAGCAGGCACGTGCCCTGGCCTTCTTAGGGTTTTTTACCTTGTTTGTCGTTTTTGTACATCATTTCCATTTGTCTTGCTATTGAGCTGATTTTACTGAGATTTTTGTTGGAGGTGTGAAGTTTTAGATAGCCATTGAGTTGGTTGGCTTAGGAGATAGCCATTTCAGGGTTTCTGGGTTCTTTCATGGTATTTCTTCCCATCTGCTCAACCCCCAAATCCCTTTACCTGTGTTGAAGAGGCTTAATAACTTTATTTTATGAGTTTCCCACCTCACGTTCAACGCCTGTTTGAGATTTTGACTGATCTTGAGCCCACTTGCCTAGGAATTACTGCTAGGAGGTTCCCACGCCCTCTGCCAGTAGTACGGCCTAAGGAAGAGCTAGGGCATCCCAATTATACACCCAAAACAGGCCTCTTTCCCAACTGAACCCCCCATTGTCTCCCCTTATTTAGACGAACAAGGAGTAGGTAGCTCAATGCATTCTCAAGAGGGTATAAAGTTAAAAACAAAGTCTATGTCTACCATTAACTTGGAGTTTCCTTTTGTGATGAGGCGAGGTCTGACAGAGCTAATGATGTCAAGCTTGAAAGCGTGGGGCCATTCCCTTCCACCTCTTCTGTAGATGAACCCTTGAATGAGGGAATGGATGATGAGGACCAGGACACAGTTAATTCCTCTGATTCTTATGATCCTTCTACCACCGATACCCGGTGGTATGCCAATGACATTTCAGAGGATGAGCTTGACTCTCTTAACTTTTTAAGAGAGAAGTATTGCATCCCTATAGCCATTCAGACCAGGATCCCTTCTCCTGAGGAGAGGGCGTATGATAATTCGAATTACGATGAGGTTTGCCTCCCGATCCGGGCTCTCCCGATCGGACTCAGATTGCCCTTCACCCCCGTCATAAGATCCATCCTCAACGGTTATAGGGTTTTTAACTCAACTCCCCCCAAATGTGTGTAGGACCATCCTTGGGGTGATGATGTTCAAATACGTCCATGGGCTGAAAGACAATGCTAAAGCCCCGGGTTATTATTACTCATCTCCTAGGAAGTCCCATTTGAGAATGGTGAGAGTGGTATAAACCAGTAACCATAGCTAGAAGGGTCAATATGTATTTGCCAAGGGTGATTGGGAGTTTAGAAGTCGTGAGCAAGATAGGTCCTATAAGGTTCCACGAGAATGGAATGGGCTAGGTAAAACTTTTCAAACAGCTATGTGATCTGGTAGTTTATTTTTGCTTATCTTTTTAATGTTGACGTCCTCTATTTTCTCTTTTTAGTGAAAAAGGCTCCTAGGCTGTCTACTGCTGCAGTAGAACTGATTGACTCTTACTGTGAGAAAAAGCCCCCGAAGTTTGAAGAGTTATTTTCTGGGGAGAAGTTCATATCAGCCGGATATCACACTTTACCGGGTGTGCCCCTCCTGTGGAAATCGAGGTTCCTTTGGAAGGTTGTGTGTTGCGCGAAACCGATTTAGGTACCACCGTCAATTTTGAAGAAGTCGAGGCTGATCCTGAATCAGGTACAAATGTCCTTCATCCTAGGCTTGTTAGCTGCCTTCTCTCGACTAACTAATATGTTTGCTCGTCCTACTCCATCTTCAACTACCTCCGAGCACCCGTCAGAGTCAACGTTTGGAACGGCTCCCCACCATATTGACCGAAAGGTGATGGAGTTAGCTTGCAGGAATAAAATGGAGGCATAGAAGAGTAGGCTAGAGGCTGAGAGAAAAAAGGTCGAGGCAAAAAAGAAGAAAGCCGAGGGAAGTGCTCAGGACAAAGTTGGGGAAGCAGCTGCAAACTTGGCCAAGTCAAAGGCGAAAGCCCCCATGTACTCTCCGGCACCAGCAGTGGGCGACAAGCTCCCTTTGGAGCCCCCAGTCAGCCAGAATGTTCCAAAGGTGCCAAGAACGCCTTTTTGTAGGTTAAGGAGAGGCCAAGGTTCTGTCCCATGCTATGGGGAAGTGGAGGAGTTTAAGTTTGACCCGGCCCACAAAATTTCTTTGGACGAGTTGAGAGCCGACCACGAGTCTATCTTTCATCATGCCAACAACGCCACTGACCTGCTGGGGTACCATGGCTATAGTAAGGACTTTGAATTCCCGAGGGGGTATGATCCGATTCGTTGTGGAAGTTGATCCAGCACAGACTGTCTGTGGTAAGCTTCTCTACTAAACACTATAAAATTACTCCTCCATTAACGCATTTATTCTTGTTGATAGACTGTTGCTGCTTCCACAATTTTGACAGAAAAGGTTGTGGTTAATCATGTAGCTTATGAGGAGTTATCCCACGAGAATAAACAGTTGAGAACTGACTTGGACAAGGCGGCCGAAGACCTCATGAAAGTAGGTGGGGAGCTTGAGGAGCGTGACGAGCAATTAATGGCCAAGATAATGGCTCTGAGCTCAACTGAGGAAGAGAACACCGCGAGACAAAGCAACTACTGATGACGCCAAGATAAAGAGTTTGGAAGAGGCTCTGTTTGTGGCTAACAAGGCTTTAGAGGAGGCCAACCAAGTCATTGCTCATCTTCGGAAAGCTCAGGAGGCACTT
This sequence comes from Sambucus nigra, assembly GCA_949130495.1. Classification (NCBI taxonomy): domain Eukaryota; kingdom Viridiplantae; phylum Streptophyta; class Magnoliopsida; order Dipsacales; family Adoxaceae; genus Sambucus; species Sambucus nigra. The sequence continues at coordinate 315,087,932 of OX422209.1, read as the reverse complement.
ATTACTGCTGAGGAGACAGGTGTGGCCAAATACAAGTCCTCTTATTATAATGTAGATTGCGTCGGCTTCTTCATGGACGGTTATGAAGAGTTGAAGAAGAGGGCATTGTCGATGTGGCATTGCCTTAGCAGATGAACAAATGATGGTCGTCGACGAACCTGTAGAGATGCCTGCTGCCTCCGACCTTCCTGTTCCTTCTGGCGACAACAATAATACCTCTGCCACCTGATCTCTGTGGAGCTTTTGATATTTAATCGTTTTGTGTTTTTGAAAGTATTCATTAGTTGTGATCACAGAACATGATGTCTTGAATGTGGAAGTTTGTTTTTGTAATACAGTGATTTATGGAATGCCTAATAATGTGTCTCGATCATGACTCAGCAGTTCTTTTCTTTTTAACTTAGGTTCTACCAGTGCTTCATAATTTAGTAGGTAAATTATGTGTTAATCACTGGTTACCTTAGTCAATGTTGAGGTTCTAAATATGATCAACCTTGCGTTGGAATTTGGTCGGACCTTGGTCGTCCACATTGTGATTAAGGTCCTTTTACTCTGGCAAGGACACTTCTTGTTAGCAATTTGTCATATGACGAAATCATACATGAAGTTTAGTTTTCTGTTCGTGACTTGTTTGCTCAACGAAGTCATACAAGATTTATGTTCGTGACTTGTTTGTTCAACGAAGTCACACAAGAAATTTACATGTTGGTTCTTATTCGCAATCTCGCATATTAAGATTGTACAGGAGTATAGTGTTTAGCATTAAGTGTCGATATGTGTATGCACGTATCCCATGCCCGAAAATATTAAAACGACAAGAATGAAGGAAACATAACTTTTATTCATGAAAAACTCGAAGTACATGGTAAGCGTGGGAGATTACAGTCATCTACATTACGAATAGTACTTTCTCAAGTGTTTTGCGTTCCAGAGATTTTTGAACTGTTCGCCTTTGAGTGTCTCTATATGATAAGTTCCCAGCCTTACTATACTGGAAACGAGGTATGGCCCGTGCCAATTGGGTTCCAACTTGTTCCCCTTCTGGATTACCTTTTTCAGAATGTAATCACCCTCTTTCAAGCAGCTCAGCTTTACTCGACGGCTGTAGAAGCGAGCAGTTCTATGCTGGTAAGCAGCAACTCTCAATGTTGCATTCTCTCTTACCTCTTCCACAAGATCAAGATCTAGCCTTGTCATTAAATCATTCTTTGAGGAATTGAAATTAAGGATTCGACAGCTGGGGCGATCGATCTCAGTAGGGACCACAGCCTCCGTGCCGAAGGCTAGCATGTAAGGGGGTTTTCTGTTGCAGTCCTGGGAATGGTTCTATAAGCCCATAGTATGCTCTGCAATTCATAAACTTTTCTTGATACCATCAAGTAAAGTCTTGTTTGTGAACTCCGTTTGGCCATTGCACTGCGGATGTCCTAGGGCAGACTGGAGCTTCTGAATCTTTGAGTGAATGCGGTAGTCTTCAAACTCTTGGGTGTCGTGGTCGGTGATGAATGTGTAACGCATCCCATATCGGCAAATGATGTTCTTCCAAATGAATCGAAAAACTCTTTCATGCGGCATTTTCACTAGAGGTTCTGCTTCTACCCATTTGGTGAAGTAATCCACAGCAACTACCAAGTACTTGAACCTGCCATTCGTCCTCGGTAATGGGCGGAGCAGATCAATTCTCCAACTTGCAAATGGCCAAGGGGATGTGATCGGTGTTAGAGGAGCACCTGGCGTGTGGTGAATTTTGGCATACTTCTGACATTTATCACATTTTCTGGCGCAATCAGCACAATTCGCCTTCATGGTTGGCTAGTAGTAGCCCTGCGTGACTATTCGCTTCACTAATGATCTTCCTACTGAATGAGCCCCACAGCATCCTTCATGGACCTCCTTGATCAGGTTGTTAACCTCGGTGGGATGAACGCATCATAGTAGGGAGATGATGTACCCCCTTATGTATAACACTCCCACTTCCAACACATAACTGGCGACTTTGTACCATAGTTTTCTCTCTTCTTTTGGGTCCGATGGTACTACGCCTGTCTCAATGTTAGCTCGTATCGGATCCATCCATGAGGGACCTAAATTCACTTCCATAGCACTGGTAGCTTCCTCGTCATTGCTACGGTGAGCAACTATGTCAATTAGTACTATTCTTCGCAACTTTGTTCGGGTAGTTGACACCAAACTCGCCAACGCCTCTGCCCTAGCATTCTCTGGTCAAGGGAATCTTAGAACTTTTACCTCTAGAAATTCGGTCTGCCAGCACTTCGTCTTGGCTAGGTACTTGATCATTGACTCTTCTTCCATGGCTTCGTAAATTTCAAGCAACTGGTTAACCACTAACTGGGAGCCGATGTGTGTTAAAATCTGCTATGCACCAAGGAACGAGGACAATCCGAAACCGACTATCAGCGCTTCATACTCAGCCTCATTGTTAGAGGCTTCGAACTGAAAACGGAATGCATACTTTACGTCTTTTTTCGTTTGGAGTGGTGATAATGAGACCCGCTTCACTACCGGTCGTGCAAGAAGATCCATTTACAAACAATTTCAGAAAGTACTTTCTTGACTAAACTCCCCTTTAGTCAATTCTCCGAATATGAACAGCTTCTTCAACTGCTCATGGTCGCGGGTGAGGGCATCATTGCTTTCAACAGATTCTGGAAGGGCCACATGAGGACTTGTAGTTGGAACAGTGTGATCATTCCTTCCATTATGTGAGCTCTCTCCCAACGGAGTATGGTCGGATTCAGTCATGGCAGAGCCCTTAAGGAGAAGTCTGCTTTGCCTTACGTGTTGAGCTCTTTCTCGGAGGAGTCTGCTCGATAGGTTTATCTTCGTACGTGAACTCGGCTATAAAGTCTGCCACCTTTGTTAGTCGTTTCAGGCTCGTACTGGATATCATACCCTCCCAATTCAACTGCCGAGGCCATTAATCGTCCTAGTTATTCTAGTTTATGTAGAATCTGTCGTAAGGGCAGATCTATATAAACAACGATGGTGTGGGCTTGGAAGTAAGGTTTCATCCTTATTGAAGCTTTAATTAGCGCGAAGGCTAGTTTCTCCATTCTGGGATACCGAATTTCACCCCCTCCACACACACACACACACGCTTTGCTGGTATAGTATACGAACCTCTGCACTCCATCCTCCTGCCTTACTAAAGCGGAACTGACTACAGATTCTGACAGAGCTTTTATCCGAACAATGGTCTTGACAGGAGAGAAGCTGATCCCAAATATCGCTTCAACTCTTAAGAATGTGTTCTCACATTCCTCGTTCCACTCAAACGTCTTTCTCAAAACTTTAAAGAAAATAAGGCATTTATCAATATCTCTCATGTCCTTTATCGTCAGAGATTGCATGTTGATTAAGGCTTGGATCTTTTCAGGATTAGCTTCAATTCCTCGCCTGTTGAACACACATTTAGTCGGGTTGAGCTTCATCTGATGCTTCTCCAGTTGGCCGAAGGTCTGCTGCAGATCTCTAACGTGGTCGGCAACAGCCTTACTCTTGATCAGCATATCATCCACGAATACTTCCATATTTCTACCGATCATCGAACACCTTGTTTACCAGCCTCTGATAAGTTGGTCCTGCAATTTTTAGGCCTAAGGATATGACATTATAACAGTAAGCACCTCTGGTGGGGAAGAATGATATCTTCTCTCTATCTGACGGCTTCATCCTAATCTGGTTGTATCCGGAAGCAGCTCATGTCCGGATGTGGCATCAACTAACTAATCTTCCCTGAGCAAGGGATAGTGATCCTTGGAACATGCTTTGTTTAAGTCAGTAAAATCCATACACATCCTCCATTTGTTGTTCTTAGGTACCATAACTACGTTAGAGAGTCACTCAGGGTACTTAACATCCTTTATAAAGTTGGCTTTTTGCAGTTTTTGAACTTCCTCCTAGATTGCCATGTTCTTTTCAGCATCAAAGACTCGTGTCTTCTGCTTGATCGGTTTTGCACCCTCCACAATGCTCAGTTCGTGACATATGAACTCTGGGACGATTCCGGGCATACCCTCATGGCTCCAGGCAAACACGCTCTTGCGCTGCCGAAGGAAATCAATCAGATTCCCTTTCAAGTTTGGGTCCAGGGACGACCGATCTGGACTGTCATCTCAGGATGTTCTTCGTCAAGGATGACGGTCCCAATTTCCTCGACTGCTTGTCCCTTGACCGTCCTTTCTTCCATCTCGTGGATCGATCATCTCAATTTGATAGGTGGTGGTCAATTTTTTTGTTCCTCCTGATCGGCCGAAGTGTAATAACATTTGCGAGCCTCCACCTGGTTGCCTTTGACTACGCCAACCCCATAGTGGGTTGTGAACTTCAGCCATTAATGAACTGTTAAGGGCACTGCCTCAAATTTCTTCAGACTTACTCTTCCCAAGATGACATTGTAAGCCAATTGAACATTTTTGTCTAGGATAAAGAAACGGACCAATTATGTTCAGCATGTTGGTCTGGCACCTACTATGATTCCCAATTCTACTGTTCCCAAGGAGTATACCTTCTCTCCTGAGAAACTGATCAATGGTCGGTGATACGACGTAAATTTGCTTTCCCTAAGCTTCAGCTTTCGGAAATAATTATAGAACATGGCGTCTGTTGAACTGCCATTATCTACAAGAATACGAGCGACCTTGCTCTCGTGGATCATCATGATGTCGACCAGGGGGTCATCATGAGGGTATAAAACACCAGATAGGTCATCTTTAGAAAATTCTACAATGAGGCGGTCTTTATTTACTTTCCGGGGGCGAGTTTCCACATTTCTTGTCATGTTTAGTTGCCTGATATGAGCGCATGCTTAGCTTCGTTCAAATAGGCTTTCCTTTTTGCCAGGTCTTCTCCACCTCCTGCATCTCCATTAGCGATGAAGTGACATCCGAAGGAGATCGTCTTGATCTCATGGACGGGCTCTCTTAGCTTTTTGGGGAGATCTGGGTCATCTTCGGAATCTTCATCTCGTCCCCTTTTCTTCTAATCAGACTTCCTGTAGCGCGATTCTGACCGTCTCCTGAGCTTTCGCTCATCCGCATCTGCTCGGCCGTCTCTGTCCACGTATCTAGACAGTTTACCCTTCCTTATGAGGCTCTTTAACTCGTTCTTTAGGGCAATACACCTATCTGTGTTATGGTCGTGATCTTTATGAAACTCGAAGTATTTACTTTTGTCACATCAGTTAGCAGGTGCCTTCAGCTTGTCGGGCCATCTGAGATCCTTATTTACTCGAATCTCCTCTAGGATGTGATTGATGCCCACCGTCAGGGAGGGTGCTCGTCGTACTTCTTTGGCTTATCGACCTTCTTATCCTTCTGATCTTTCTTTTCACTACCCTTGCTGGACGTAGCTTTCGGTCGATGGCTTCTTCCGCCTTCATGATCTTGCCAGTTTGGGCCAAAAGTTCTGTTATAAACCTGGGTGGCTCCTTCGCACGGGCCCAGAATAGTTTTTCCGGTTGTCGCCCACTCATCAGTGCGGTTATGGCAGTTTGCTCGTTGTAGTCCACTACTTCAAGCTTTTCAGTGTTAAATCGGGTGATGACATATCTCGTGGTCTCGTCGTCCTTTTGCCGAACGCTGAGGAGATGCGCAACCCTTTTGCCTGGTATTGCTCCAAAGTAAAAGTTGCTGACAAAGAGGTCGACTAATTGCTGAAAACTAGAGATCTGTCCTCGTGGCAAACTGTTATACCAAATTAGAGCGGAGCTGGTGATCGTGCTGGAAAAAGCTCGGTAACGCATTTCATCAGGGATGGCAACGCATTTCATCAGGGACAGAATAGGTGTCAGCAGCTGCCTGGTATCGCTTCACATGCAAAACAAGGTCAGTTTTTCCATCATACTTTGGTGTGATTACATGGGGGGTTTGAACTTGGCAGGGTTGGAAAATCCACGATAAAGGAAACGAAGGGTGATCCCTTCACAAAGTCCTCGTGGAGAGGGTTTTGGGATCTAGCCACGTCTCCTAATTGGACTTCCAACCACTGAATGGATCCTTTCTATGGTTGGTCCCTCGGTTCAGTTTTTATTACAGCGGATTTGACTGTTCGGCCTCGACTTTCAGACAAACTCTCTTCCTGAGAAGTCTGCTTGGCCTGGGCCGACGCTGTAGCGCAAGCCCTGGTTTTGGCCGACTGGTGCGATCCTTTAGTGATCGAGCGAGCGAATTCTTCTCGTCGTGCATTATGCTCCCACCACAGTCTGTACTCTAGTGCGACATGGGCCCAGACGATCAAGGTTGCCCTCTACTGAGCCTTTCCAACACGATGGGTCTTTCTTCTGAAAAGAATTGATCGTCATCATATCATGTCGATCGGAGGGAGAAGGTGACGTCGGGACGGTATGATGGATCGTCGAGCGATCCAAACTGCCGGGATGTGCTCCTATTGTCATGTGATCCCAGGTTCAGTCTCCCAGGATTCTCAAGAGCTTAGGTCCTATACGCGTGCCTCCTATCTCTGTAGGGGGCTGGAGGTAACATTCCGCCTCTTCCTTCTGACACCGCTCTCTCCAATGAGGAGACCGGATCTACAGCGGGCCTGCCATGTCCAACCTGTAGTGTTTGCGTTAGCTGCTTAACGCTCTCTTGCATAGCTTCCTGGCCAGTATTCTTTGAATGTCGCCGATACCCACGAGAGTTGACGGAGTTATGGCTTCAGCTATATGGCTACTTTCTGGGTTGTCGATCATTCTCATAAATTAAAGGGTTAGGGGAAATAAAAAGAGAATTTAGGGTTTGTAGGAAACAACAATGGCTTGTCGAATTCCCACAGACGGCGCCAATTTGTTATCGTCTAAAATTTGTTTAGGCAATTTGTGCTTTCGTCGGGGATTTAATGGTAATAAACAATAACAAATATATAATAAATTAGAATAGAGAATGGAAATGAGAGACAACGAGGGGAGACAAGATTTATGTGGTTCGGTCCAGATATGGTACTTACGTCCACAGGTGCAGTGTTGGAATTATGAGTTTCTGTGTGTGGATGCAGATTTAGAGTTTGCACGAGGGAGATGACTTCAGTCCCCTATCTCTGTGGGATTCCATGCTAGTATAGTTAATTATTTTTCCTTACTGAGGGACGGGTGGATTGCCTTTATAGGTTAGGTAGTTACACCATTTACACATGATATGGCAGATAATGATGAATTAGTTATATGGCAGATAATGATGAATTAGTTACAGCCCAAACGAAGTGAGCGAACATGCGTATTAACAACATGCTCAGGTGTCACCAGCATAACTAGTGGGTCTTCTTAATGGGTATAAGCAAATACGGGAACATCAATCGCTAAGTCAATAAGGTGGGCCCTTCAATTCCATGAGACAGCTATCAAGCGAACAGATGGGGTACCTGAGCCGAGCACAATTAATAACGTAGCCAATCCCTTTTCTTACCTTCAAGGAGAGGCCATGTCTCATCACGAAGGCTCCACGTGGCTTATTTTATTGAATATGGTTAGAAACCAATGGAGATGCAACTTATATTAAAGTATTGCATTAATAAGTAAAACAAAGAGAGAGTAAAAAATAAAGATCAATATAAGAATAACAATACACACACACACACACATATATATATATATGTGTGTGTGTGTGTGTAAGAATTAACTAACTAAATACTGTTCAAATAAATATGAGAGTTTTTGGTTCAAAACTTTATCAAACATTTGGCTAACCAAAAAATTATGGAGTTTATTTGGAGAACATGTATACGGAGAACATAGAGCACGCCTCACCGTGTAATCAATGATCATGTCCTGCCTAGATTTATCTATCATAAGAATAACCCTATGGATAATGGATGGATATACCGCAATCTATCTATCATTCATGTATAGTAAATAGACCCTTTGAGTTAAGTTTGACTAAAAAAAAGGAAAAATAATTTTGAAGAAACAATGTATGGATAAGACGAAATTAAAAAAGAGGTACATAAATGAAAAGAGAAAATTTTGTATACAAAAAAAAATCAATTGAGCAGAGAAAATGTTATAGCCATAATGTGAATACATAGGAAGCAAAAAAAGGATATTGTAATCTGAAAATATGTTTGGTAATCAAACATAAGTGAGGAAAATCAAACCCACAAACATGGATTTTAATCTCATAATAAAAACATATATCTAACATGTGCATGTCAAATGGAATCTAATGAAAACATATAGTATTAGTAGGTATGACATGTTTGATAAATTTAAAGAGAAATCTAACGAAAAAGGCAAAGAAGGCAAAGAAGAGAAAACACCTTCTAAATTGAAAAAAATGAGGGGATATGATAGAGATCCGTCCACTGTACAAAAGGACTATGGTCGTTTATGACGTTTATATGGTTTGGTGGGGGGTGATGGACTGATAAATGGAGGGTAGGCGAAAGATTGGGGGAGGGGAAGATAAATGGGTTAGAGAGAGATGTCTAGCAGGGGCAGTGTATAGGTTCAATTTTAGACCACTGGCGGCATCTTCCACATCCAGATGAACACAAATTCCTTCAAGTTTACATTCTACATTCATAATATACTTGTGATCTTGTTGTACTATATTAGGAAGGAATAGAACGAATAAGAATCGGAAATCCGAATGTTGACTGCTTTTACGCAGCAGATTCTAGTCTTCAGCACAAGTACTCAGACATTGAAGGAATTTGCTTTCATCTTGTCTACTATTAATGAAGGAATTAAAACTTCCCCATTCTGATGAACACAAATTCCTTTATGTAATACTCCTTCAATCTTAAATTACATCACCTTTTTTTTCTTTTGTATTTTCCCAAATTAAGATTTATTTCCTTAAAATTGAAGAAAACAGTTTTTCCTTATTTTAAACACTCTTAATTAGAGACGCGGGGACAGGGAGTATCAAGATGAAAGATAGAAAAATAATAATTTTGCACAGCAATACTTCTCTACCAATTCTAGTTCCCAATACCAGAGACCAAGTCCTAGTACAATGCAGCTTTTAAAGCTCAAATATGAGGTCCTCCTCTTGAAGTCCTATCATCACAAAAGCTTGTCTACTTCTCACTAGTTTATGATGGCATCAAATAACTAGCAAATTTGCTTGGGGTTTGATTATATATTTATATTATTGCAATCTACTCTACCTCCAGTGCGGGGCCAATATTCACTGCGCATTAGCCACTACCATCAAGTTGTCCATGGGAGACAAGGTGTGCCATGTATTGCTGCAAGAACAGATAAAGGGAAAATGCACAAGATTAAGAGCAGTGGACCTTCTATACTATGCAAGTCTGTCTTTTAGCACCTCCACTTAGACTGGCTTAATTAAAAATAAATAAATAACTGTTCAGTTTTGTAACCACCTCCTTGAACTATTTTGAATGCAAGAAACCCCCTGAACTATGTTTTCTGTCGCAAAGACACTACTGTGTCGCTAAAAGGTAACAAAAAAATACCTAGAAGGGGGTATTTGGAACAAAATACAAGGTGTTTCTTGCATTAAAAGTACTTCTAAGGTTGTTTCATGCAAAGGTTAAAAAGAAGGTTGTTTCATGCAAAAAATGAAAAGTTCAGGGGACTTTTTTGCACTTCCCCCAAAAATTGAAGGTTCTTTGCTCTCAAAGTTGGGTCACGTGGGTGATGTTTGGCTCCAACTCAAGCCAAGGGGCAATGTCAATACTTGAATCATGCTTTCCTTCAGAAACTAAAAGAGGCAGCTACTCATTATTTCTTTAATTTTATATAACTGAATTTTATTTCATCTATTTTTTATTACTTTTAATCTATGTGAAAAACAGCTGCAAGTTTTCTCTAGAAAAAAACTCAGTCATGAGGCGTTTCCTATGCTCCCTCTGACTCAAATTAAGACTCCATATTTAAAAGTTAAAAATTCTAATAAAACAATTACTTCAACATAACTAATGGTCAAGAGCACAACTTATTAACTATCGTGGAATTACTGAAGCTTTGGGTTCCTCATTGGTTTACATTTATTGTATGGGGCTCAAGCTTTGTTACCAGCACCACCCCAAAACCAATAGCTATCTTAAAATTCACTTGATATATTGGTTTTCAAAATGCAACTTTACATCCTAAAAAAGGAAGCAATTTAAAAATTATATAAAATTAAAGTTTGGATAAATATTATCATGCATTGGCCTTCATGTGTCAATGCTCAATACCAATCATGACACAATGGGTGCGACACGTGTCCAATATAGGTCCTACATGGACACAACAGTGTCATATCTTCACTAGTGTTAAGCCCGGGCACAATGCCTTGTAAGCATGATACTACCTTTAAAAAGTATGACAAAACTGCCACGAATACAGCTGTGACACACCTAAAAACTCAAGAATGCATCCTAAAATCAATGGGGCTGAAGAGTCTTATTATGTCAAACGAATGTCATACTGAATGTGTACTTTCATGTACCTAGGTTTCCTCGAAGCTCAAATGTCAACATGTAGGTTGTGAAGATAAATGAACAATTTTGTTCTCTACTGCAATATTATCACTATATCTATTATAATTATTTTAGATTACTACTTAAAAATACAGTAGTACAACGACTAGGCCTTATGTTAGAAGTGCAATACAAAAACTCTGAACTCAAAGAACTTATCCAACATATGTAACAATCAGGATTTAGATAATTGAGAAGCAGATGGATATTTAAATGGTGAACGGGTTAATTGGAAAAGGAGCATAAAGGCAAGAATAAATTAGTGGGGGTGGGGATGGGTGTTGGGGTGGGTGTAGGAGAAGAGATAGGTCTGTGGGAACCCCTAACTTCAACTCTCCCTTCTAGAATATCATGATTACACACTGCAACCTTAGCAACCTTCAAAAAGGGAAACCACATTCATGGTGCTTTAACAACATTTCTTCCCTTTAGCGTGGCAATTCTTGGTGCGTTGAGAATTCTACAGCTTCATCCAAGTCTATTTGTATTCATATTGCAAACGTAAGCAATTTACTTTCTGTTGTCATTGCAGTGGCTTCTAACGATGCACTTTAATTAGGTATAGCAACAGTATAGAAAATGGAAGTCGTCGCATCATTCATAGACATAGTTTTAGAAATCGATGAAGGAGCAATTTTTTTTATTTTGTAATATAATTGGCAACAAGAACACCCATAATTTATATAACCCCATTCAATAAATTTTAAATATTGCAACATGACTAATGAAACAGAATGAAGCCTTCAGTTCTTAGGAGTATTTCTACACGGACTCAATTTATGTGCACGGTTTTAAATGGCACACTGACATTTTACGAATAACTCTCAGTTTCAACATCCACATATTTCATAATCCTGATTGCAAACAGAAACATATAGAGCCCTAAAAGAAATCGGAAGGAAATATGCCGGTAAGCACCGGATAGATTAGTGTTGTTAAAACTTACTGCGTGATATGCATATGGTGATTTCCCTTGACGCTCGAAATGTTTAGCCAAAATGCGCCATTCAATTGGTCCCCACTCTTCTTCTTCAAAGCAATTGCCAAGGGCAGCTTTATACAACTACCGACAAATCAAGAAAATAGCTGTCACATTAAATAATTGAACAACATCAATAGTGTAATGCATACCCAAAATTAGATAGAGTACACCTTTTTAAACATGAAAATCAACTGACCTTAGCAGTATCGGTCAAAAGCTCAGTTCCAGCTGGGTAAGATGCATAATATTGGTCAGCTCTAGAGAACCCAGCTCTAGTACTGCAAAACCCAAATAAGCAAAATGATTAAAACCCAATTTTATTCTTGAGTCCATATGCCAATTGAGTAAAATCATACGTATTACTTACGTATTACTTGTGTAGGCGTAGCTAATGAGTACTGTAAAGCAATAAAATCCAGCATAGGATACCACTCTCCTAAACTTTTGGATCTTCAAAATTTCTTTACACCCTTCATAGAGCCTCATGTTTGATGATCAAACAATGGACATGTACATTCGAGAGTGAGTTAAAACTGTAGACATGTAGACATCCAATCAAACAGCTTATGTTCACAAAAGTTTTAGAATCCTAGGTCCAAGATTTACGGAAAGAAAAGAAAACACAATGCTATTAGGAAGTGTTTGATTGACGTGGAAAATTTTCCATGAAAAATAGTTATCTAGACTCATGTTTTCTGTTTTAGTACCTTGATTGCACCTTGATTGTAGACACTTATATAAGAACAACCCACCATTCAAGTAGCAAGTGTTCCATCTCAAATCTCATTTTTATTGGAAAATATTTCTTATCCACCCACCAAATAATTGATTTCCGTTGAAAATAGAGAAAATAAGATAAAAAAACTCGTATCTTTTTTCGGTCATATTCTAACTTCTTATCCAAATGAACTATTTTCTACGCATTTTCCATGTTTGCAATCAAACACACCCTTACTATTTTTTTGTTCCCAGAAAATGTGATCACAACTATACATATATCCATATAACATTCCACCATGGTTTTATCAAAAATATCTTCATTTTGGCATGCATGACATTTTTCTCTTTCATGCCCATACATGAATGTCATGCTAAAAGTTTTTTTTTTTTTTTGTGTTATATATATACTATTATACTATTATAAATACATGTATTTTTTTAAATACGTGTAAATTTAATTTTTTTTATTAAATATTTTTTTCTATTTTTTTTAACTATTTTTTATTAATTTTTTAAATATTTTTTTCTTTTTTTAATTTATATATATATATATTTTTTTTCTCAAAATTTTTTTTATCACGGAGGAAAATTTATCGCCGTGCCGTCAGACACGGGCATCCACTAGTTTATTTATATAATATGTGTTATATATGTATATGTAAAGAGAGGGTGGGCTTTTATTATTTTTTTTGGGGGGGGAGGGAAGAGGGAGTATGGAAGGGAACTTACGGGACAAAACCCTATGATAAACGCTGACTTATAGGTTTATCAATTGCTCTCTACTGAAATGGACAAAAAGAATGGAGAGCTGCGAAGGGTGGACAAGATGGAAGAAGCTCTTTGCGGCAGAAAACACCCTGGATCTCAATTATTACTAGTATACTTCAACACAGTGGGGAGCGAATGAAAGTTAGAAAACGTGCAACAATGTATTGAAATTACAACTCTACCTAACATATAACATGACAAAGACTAATGAGAGCAAAAGAAAGACGATTAAAAGAGAATAGAAGCATTAAGGGCAAATTTGATAGCAACATTTGCCATGGCAAATAAACAATCTTTCGCATTTTGCAGCTTTTAGTTGCATTTGATACCACTTAATTGCTCTTAAAAATAATTACAATTTACACTAAGGTACTAACACAAAGCACAAAAAACTGATTTGCCATGGAATTCAATTCTTTGGAGGAAACCAATGACTTGGAAATTAATTCCACACTCTTTTATCAAACAGAGCCTAAGTAGAAAAGGATAGAGAGCAATAGAAAACAACATATTTCACAATAAAACATGGAAACTAGAAACGGAAAAGTTGAGGGCGGTTCAGCGGTGGAAAACTGTTTTCCATTTTTCATCCTCACTTTTTGCTCTATATCATTGTCAATGGACCTTTAAGATGGGAATGAAGAGTGAAATTTTATTTTTCAACTTAAGCAATGCTAGAAAACATGTAATTTATGATTTTCAGATTAACTTAAGTTGAAAAACAATTTTTTATGAAACCACGTTCTTATTCTCATTGACAGTGTATACTTTGCCAAATTATTACACAAAATATGAAAAATAGAAATATAAAACTATTTTCCACAACTAGAATATCACTATTCTCATTTTTGCGATTGACCTGCGGATAATCTAAGAAAGAATATAGTATCTCTAGGTACTCATACAATATGTCTTCTACTCTTTGTCAACTATATGCAAACTATTTTAATTTTCTCTATATCTATTGCTTTAGTTTTCTCAAGGCTATAAATAGGTATAAACATTAAATGCAATTCAAATTCCATGATGCACACAATCCCACAACAGCCTTCCAAGCCCCAAAACGCTTGAGTATTACCAATAACCTTATTTTTACCAAAAATCTTTTCCCAAATTTATCATCATAGGTTACTGACTTCAACAAGGAAGATTACATTAGTCAAGTGATTAGACATATATATTAAGAAGATATTATATTCAAACTTCATAAAATTTTCAAGAATTGTCTAAGGGAACTCGACAAGGAAGATTACATATCCCAAACTTAAAACATATAATTAGTATAGCTTAAAACCAATTTTCCTTAATAATAATCAAATCTGAGATATGAGTTCTCCAGTAAAACATATAATTAGTATAGTTTAATGATATATCCAGTAAAAATAAGGGCAATTTACAATTAAGTCCCTTGGTAACAATTTTTAAACATGTGAGAACAATTTACTATTAAGTCCACTTGTTATGTCGCTAGCGTGAACTTTTACAAGAAGAGAATTAGTGGCCCTAAGTGTTTAAAATTTGTCAAAATTCCTTTTAGTGTTAAAAATTTGTTTGTGAGGGACCTAAGAGTACTTTCTCCCGAAAAATAACAAGGAAAATTGATAATGCCATGGGAATTAATTGTAATACTAATTAATTCACACAGGCAAGTTGGCTGGCAACTAAGGAGATCAAACAGTACTGTAGATATGAAGAGAAAAAAAAAAGCAACTGTACAAGTATTGAGGTAAAAAATGTGAAAACCCCAATGAAACCAAGGGTTCCAAATTCAACACGCACAAACAGCAAAAAGGGTAATACTAGAGAACCCACAAATCAATAATAACCCAATCGCAAAAAAAAATTTGGGCGGGGGTAGGAGTCTTACAAGAAAAGGTGGGAGTCGGCAGTGAGGAGGAGATGGTGTAGAAGGAAATTGAGAAAAATACAACTAAAAAACTAAAATAAAACTAATCAAATTCAAAATCGAGTACATATGGAAACGTTCGTATCATAAGAATATTGGTTAACGGTAGGTAAATTACAAATTTAAAAGGATCAAATATTAAAAAGTTTTTTAAATATTTTTTAATATATATTTAGTTCAAGCGTATTATTTTGGGACATATATCAAATAGTCCCTCGGACATTTTTTAATACCCATTTAGTCCAAACTTTTTTATTTTGCCTCAAAAAGTCCTTTGCCACATATTTTGGAGAGGGAGTGCCGCTGGCGCGGACCTTTAAAAATAAGAGGATATTGAGTGCTTGAGGGACTAAATGGGTTAAACTAAAAATATGTGTCCTTTTTAAAAAATATATATTTATAGTAGGGACTATTTAATAATTGACCCTATTATTTTGTACTAAAAAATACCTTAAATATCTATTTAAATAATATTCTTTTATTTTTAAAAGTCCGTGTCAGCCGCATAGCGAAGGACTTTTTGGAACAAAATATAAAAAACTTGGATTAAACGTGTACTAAAAAATATTCGAGGGACTATTTGGTATATACCCAATTTAAAATACATAGTGAACAATCAGGGGTATTCACGGTCCGGTCCTGTTTTGAGGTATTTTTTGGGTCAGACCGCATCAATCGGTCCTAGAAAATTATCGATCGAGACCGAACCGGAACAATTGGTCTCAATCCTATTCGATTTTCAAGCGGCTCGTGTTCGGTCTCGGTCCTATTCAAGGGGGATCCACCCCGGGGCGAGGTGGGCGGCCCCCCCAGTTCAATTTTTTTTTTTAAAATAGGAGGTTTCTTATAAAAATTCAAATTTGGAGGTTATTTCTTATAAAAAGTGAAAGTGAAAAAAATGAAATGGGTTAAAAAAGTGACGGCTTAGAAAAGATGAAAAATTAAGGTATTTTTGTCTTGAAACAATAAAAAGTGTCGGGAAGCTAAAAGGAGTGTGGGAATGCCCCTCCCAACAATTTTTATGTTTTACGAGGGTATAAAAAGTGAGAGAGATACAAAAAGTGAGATATAAAAAGTGAAAGTGAAAAAAATGAAATGGATTAAAAAAGTGACGATTTGAAAAAGATAAAAAATGAGGGTATTTTTATCTTGAAACAATAAAAGGGGTGTGGGAAGCTAAAAGGGGTGTGAGAATAGCCCATCCCTAAAAAAATATATATATAATAATGTTCTTGTGGGACTAGTTCGTATTTTAAGAATGCGGACTGAACATGTGTCACCTAACGGCGCCGCTAGAAATTATCGAATAATTTTTGGCACACTCTCTCCCTTTTCTAGGCTCACCGTCAGGTGACACTTGTCCGGTCCACACTCTTAAATTGTGAACTAGTCCGCACAAAAGCGGGACTGTATATATATATATATGGAGAGAGAGAGAAGAATCAAGTATGCTCCCAGTTTGAGTTCCCTGAATGAGTTCATTTTTTTAGAATAGTAAAAAAAATATTTTTGGCCTAATTTTTTTTTTAAACATTTCAATAGGATCATAAAAAAATAATTGGCTCAAAATAATTTTTTTTGCTATTTTAAAAAAATCGGTGAAACTATGTTAGTTTTTAAGCTGTTAAAAACTGATAAAGTTTGACCGATTTTTTTAAAATAGTAAAAAAATCATTTTGAGTTGATTTTTTTTATATGCCATACTAAAAATGTTTAAAAATCATAAAAAAAATCAAATCAAAAATATTTTTTTTACTGTTTTAAAAAAAATGGACCTCAAACTGGGAGATCTTATGAGGTATGTTATCTCTCTCTCTCTCTCCATATATATATATATGTGTGTGTGTGTGTGTGTGTGTGTGTGTGTGTATGGAGAGATTCAAAAGTGATTATAAAAGATGAACATTTTAATGAACCTTAACAAAAAAACACATTACAACCCATTAATTTTAATTCCTATGTTATAATTGGTTCGTGCCAGCGGCAACAGACATGCGTGTCAACCGAATATTTTTTTTACACGCACACCTACCACCCCCACCTCCACCTACCCATTGAAATCCAATGATAAGCAGTGATGGGGAACTTGGTGGAGCCATCTATTTTTGTATTTGAGGTGGAACATAAGTAATGTGTGTGAATTATTCTCTCTCTATCACAATTTTTACTAAATCACGGTCATGTTTTGCCCATTATTTTCCACAACCTCCACATTCATTGAGTAGGTTGCATTTTCATCAGTCCACATACAGTGATTGGCACTTGGACCCTTATGAGCAAACATAAACGGAGTTTGAAGTGGGTCTCAAACTCCGGTGAGAACCAACTGAACAAGCTCCGACGAGAACCAGATGAACCAGCTCCGGCCAAGCTCTGGCGAGAACCAGCTGGCCCATCTCCATAACCAGACAATTGGGAGGGGTTAGAAGCAGGTGTGTGTGGGTTGGGTTTTTTGGGGGTGGGGTGGGGGGTAGGTGTGTAAAAAACATATTCGGTTGACACGCGTGTCTGTTGCCGCTGGCGCGGACCAATTACTGCATAAGAATTAAAATTAATGGGTTGTAATGTGTTTTTTTTTATTAAGGTTAATTAAATTGTTCATCTTTTATTTTCACTTTTGAATCTCTCCCTATATATATATATATATGCGTTCCATTTCGGCCCAAACCCACTTTTAAGACCCATAATCGACGCCGGACTGAATAATGCGGTCTTTCACATTTTAAGACCGCATTAAAAAAATGCAAAAGTGAGTCCGATCCGGTTTAATTTTTTCGGTTCGTTCGGCCCATTCGGGTTCGTTCACACCTCTACTTACAATATTATAGTTAAATTTGCAAATAGATATAACAAATAAATTAAACCAGCACTTGCGTAAAATAAGTTGTATAATCTACGTTTTGGCTACATTTTCTCATTCCGAAAATGACAGTGTCCTACCCAGTGTGGATGGAAGCAGTGTACATTTGCACACTTACAGAGCCCATAGGACACAGCCCATTGGAGATGGTTTTATTGACACTATTTTAGTAATGTCTTGATATGTCTTTAATGTATTGGTTGATTATTGGTTGATATGTCTTTAATGTATTGGATCAGCAATCCATCATTGACATGAAACGTTTGGAATTAAAAGCCCCGTTTTAAAACATGTTTAGTCTAATGCCCTTTTCATTTAAAAAAATAAGGGTTAATTACACTTTCCTTCCTGAACTTTATCCTGTTTTTCACTTTACAATCCAAACTTTTATTTTCGGCATTTACCCCCGAACTTCGTAACGGCTTCAAATTGCCCAATAAAGTAAACACCGTTAACTTTTTGGACGGAAAAGGGGTTATATTGCATGCACATGAGGGTATTTTGGTTTAAAATAATATAAAAGTAAAAAAAATTAAAATAAATATAGAATAAATCTTATAAAAAATAACTAATATTTTGAAAATTAAAGAAAAACAGTTATGGATTTTGGAAATTAGAGAAAATATATTAAAAAAGCTCGAAATCAAGAAAATAAATATAAATTACAAAAAATATTATTTTTTTCAATGAAATTCGAAAATAATCGAAAACACATTTCAAAATTTATAAAAAGATAATTAAAAAAATCTGAACATACTTTAAAAAATTAAAAATGACAATATATATATATATATATATATATATATATATATATATATATATATATATATATATTATGTATTACTGAAAGAAAATAAAAATCTGAAAAATACAAAATACATAATAAAAAATACTAAATACTTTAAAAAATCTAAGATGTGACAAAAAGTATATATGCAAATTAAAATAATTACCGTTTTTTTAAAACCTGGAAACAACTCAACACATATTAAAAATCAAAAAATACGTTAAAATGTGAAAATGAAAAAAATATATTTAAAACTCGAAATATTACAGAAAAATAATTAAAAAGATATTCGAAAAAATACTAAATACATATTAAAAATCAAAAAATTCCAAACCAATAATCTCCAAAAAAAATCTGAAAATTTAATATAAAAAAAATGGGTTCTAGCCCAAAAAAGAATTATTGTCCTAAGAAAACAATTCAGCACCCCCCCAAAAAACTATTTTCCTGCAGAGAAAAAATATAATCCGAGCAAAATAAATTCCAAAATTTTCAGTATAATAAAAAAACTGCTTCCAACAAAAAAACATATTTTCAACAAAATAAAATAAAATAAAAACTTTTATCCCAAAGAAAGAATAGGTTTCCTCCCAAAAAAAATTTGAGCAATTTTTTTTAAAATTTTTTAGAAAAATTTAAATAGGTTCCAACTAATAAAAAGATTTTTTCTACGAAACAAAATAAATATTTTCAGCAAAAATAGATAATCCAAATCACATATTTTCCTACATTTCAGTAGCTCACAAAATGAGACTCGGATTAGAAATTTCGAAATTATCTGTTCTCTTACTCGCGGAACACAATGAAGTCTCCATTCACCAACAAACGTCACATTATCTTTGCACGTGTGGTTGATAGCTCGGCACATCTGAATTGTTCACAACCCTAGAGTCCGATATCACCATGTAAACCGTAATCGTCGATGGAAAATAAGAAGATATGGAAAAGTTTTTGTCCATAGAATGGAGGATTCAAGGGGGTAATATAAATAATATGGAGAGGACTTTGAATGGCTTGAAGTGGAATTTAACGAAGTCATAATCGGAGATGGGATGTCATCATGGCAAACACACAGACATCGAAGAGCTTTGGGGGTTAGTCGTAATAAGATGTCAGGCATGATCTTCTTTGGAAGGTTTGGTCTTTAGTCGAGAAAAAATCTCATCTTCATTTTATATATCAGGCTGCATATAGAAGAAGAATGGACAAGGACGAATAGAGGGGGAGGTGAAGAGTTGGAATGCTAAAAGTTGGGCATTGAGAGATTGAGAGACCCACGTAAAAAGACTTGAGAGAGAGGGGGGTATGTCCACGTGGACACTTGCAACATGAGGCCGAAATAATTGAGTGTCTTATGTTTTACAGTATTAGTATATATTCCTATTCTAAAATGCAAAACAAACATTAAGTATTCATAATTAAGCAGCATTGTCTCATGGATTAATATCTCTCTCACCAACCCACACACTTGATATGCCTTGTATGTACCCAACAGCTCAGAGACACCAATCTCGGCCAGGGAGATGGCCGAGGTTAGAAGGGCCCCAGATTGGCAACCAGCGGTCTCGTCCTAAGCAAGGTCGTCGGCCATGGCCGACGTTACTAGTTGCCTCATAGTCAGACAAACAACTGAAGTTTTCGTGATCCATGGGGACAGTTATCCATCAGGTCGGCCGAAGCCGACATCACGCCTACATCATACAGCAACCTCGACTGGGTATAAGCCGAGGAAGCAGAGACTATACAATCATCGTAATCAGCCTCGGTTGGGAATCGGCCGAGGTTCCTGCCACTCCAACATAACCTCGGCCCAGGATGACGTTACAACTCCACCTACCTTACCTCGACTTTCCTACTGAGCCGAGATCATCGTGAATAACCTCGAATTGGGCAGCTGCCGGACTTCACCAACCTCGTACTCTTCCAGGCCGAGGTTGGTACCGATCGAAGACAACCAAGCATTCATACGCACATGCATAGCTAGGAACGCGTGTGATAAATCAGTTGAATCATTCCCCTCACGTGAGGGAATATTTCATCATCATTCTTTACATGTGACAATAATAGATGTCTTCATTAGATTGGCTAGATCAATACACACATGCTCATTGCATGCATGGGGGTGCATTATCCCCCCCCCCACCCCCACCCCACCCCACACACACTATATATGCTTGCCTTCTCCTACATGGAGGGGAATCCGAAATAACAACCCTAGCTGAAAATCTGTCCAATTACACAGTAGAGATAGAAAGCTTGAGAGATTGTATCTATGGTCGTTAGTACCTTATTTCAGTGACCTTACTCACTCACTTGCACAGTGGACGTAGGACTAATTGGTTGAACCACTTAAACATTTATGTTCATTCTCTTCTCCTCATCTCTATCTCTTATACTTGTATATACTTGAGCTGCCATTGTTATCACTAATTTGAGCTTAAGAACACCTTGAAGGGTATTGTTGTTTCCAGCATCATCATTTTCATCCTCTTCTCCTCATCTATATCTCTTATACTTGTATATACTTGAGCTGCCATTGTTATCCTTAATTTGAGCTTAAGAACACCTTGAAGGGTGGTGTTGTTTCCAGCATCATCATTTTGGCACCGTCTGTGGGAACGAGAAGCTATTTCTTCCTTATTTTCTGCTTAACCTCATCGGAGACTTTGGTGGTGAATCAGGCCTCACCCCTTGCGTGGAGTTGTTTCTCCATTGAAAGAAGTCCAGTAAGGTACAAAGCCCATATACTCTACAAGCTCTTTAGTGTTAACGTATGGCACCGGAGTTACTACCACCTCTTCCACAGCCTGGTGCTGGAGGACCCAGTTCCAACCAGGCACCGCCTTAGTCCGAAATGGCAGAGGTGGCAGCAGCCTTGAGGTCTTTGTCTGCAACGCAACAAGCAATGAAGGAGCAATTTGCACAACTCAGTCAAAATATGATGAGACCACCTGGGGTCTCATCTGAGATGATTACTCCGACGGCCGCTCAGCCTCATCCTGATGACAGGGGACTACCCCAGGCACCACGGAAGGACCAACCTACACCTCAGCGGAGGAGGGACGTTGCTGACCCTAGGCGATTGCGTTTGGGGAGGCAAGGACACCCTTGCCCTGAGGATAAGGTATGATGATTTGGAGGCCGAAGACGCTCTAGAAGATTGTTGGGAGCCATATGAGGTTTCAAATAACACAGTGTGTCCTATCCAACAGAGCCGAGGTTGTGGAGGCAGAAGAGGTGAATGAGCCCAACAAAGAGGATCATCTTTTGATCGATTGAGCAGAGGGTCGGACTTTGAAAGGCTCGGCCTAGTAAATAACCTAAGACAGAGGTTGTTCAGGTTGAGAAGTGCTGCCGACTCATAAAGGGAAGAAAGGGAACGTCGACCTCATCAAGGCCGATCCCACATAGGACGAGGTAGGGACCAGGAAGAGGTCAATATCCGACGTTGTGCTGCGGTTAGGGAACCCTCAGTCCACCCCTTGAAAGTGGCTAGGGATAACCTCGGTCAGGCCGACGTTGCAAGGCCATGGAATGACTCCATCCAACATCTTGAGGAAAAGATAGGAGACCTCATCAAAAGTCGAGACCCACTGCAAAGAGGTTTCTCAGAGGGCTCTCCGTTCATGGCTAAAATAGTGAGCTTCCCAACCCCTGCCAAGTTCAGGCCACCTACGGTGTCTCCAAAGTATGATGGTAGCACCAACCCTGTACATCATATTGAGATGTACCAGTCTGCAGCGGACATTTACTCAATACCAGATGAGATGAAGTGTCGGGCCTTCTCCTGGACTTTGACGGGAGCTGCACACATTTGGTTTACCTCTCTTTCGAAGAACTCAATAGAGAACTTTAAGGGCTGGGCTGAATGATTCATTCACAATTTCTTTTTTGGGGTAAGACCTCAAAAGAAGACCACTCATCTGCTATATGTCAAACAAGGGAAGGATGAGAGCCTAAGAGACTACATCGCAAGATTCAACAAGGAAAAACTAGAGTTTAAAGATTACGAAGAGAACATAGCTATGATCGCGATCATAGGAGGTCTACAGAAAGGGAAGTTATTGTGGAAACTCGCAGAAGACCCTCCCAAGTCTATGGCAGAGTTATTAGCAACTGTAGGTAAGGTCATGAACACTGAAGAGGCCATGGTCGCGAAGTATGAGGATGAGAACGGCAGTGGCAGCGGGAAGTTCCACAGAAAGAAGGATGGAAATAAGAGGTGAGCTGACGACAAGTTTTCACATTATACCCCTCTAACTATAAGATGCGAGCACATTATCAATAAGATCAAGAATGATCGGTCTCTGAAATGGCCAGAGAAGCTGAAGGCTCCTTCACATAAAAGAAACAAGAACTTGTGGTGCGATTTCCACCAAGATCATGGCCGTGTTACAGACAAGTGTTTCGCCTTAAAGGATGAGATCAAGAAGATATTGAAATCGAGAAAGTTGAGGAAGTATGTTGATGGCAAGGCTCCTAAGAGCGGAAGAGATGACCCTAAAAAAAAGAGAAACGATAGATGTCGTGACGATACTCCAGCAAGAAAAGACGAAGACTCGGATGATGATGATGAAGACGATCCAGACCTCCCACCAAAATATGACAATGCCCCAGTGAAGAGGGTTGGTATAATCTCCTTGGGTGTCGACACCATATGAGGAGGACTAGCAGAGGTGGCTCTGAAGTGGCTTACCGAAAAGCTCATGTGGCAGAGGCCAAGTCAGTGGCCAGACTAGAAGTGGTAAATCTGGAGTCTTCAGAAAGCAAGCAGAAGAGAAAGAAAGTGGATATGGATAATCTTATATTCAGGTTCTCCCGACTCAACTTCAAAGGCATCTTAGCCCCACATGATGATCCTTTGGTAATTATAATAAGAGTGCATGGATGCAGGGTACAGAGAATTCTTGTAGATGGAGGAAGTTCAGTAGATGTAATGTTCTGGCCTTATTTTAAAAGCCTAGGCCTTAGCAGATCTAGGCAAGTACCCTATCATCATCCGTTAATGGGCTTTAGCGGCGAAAAAGTCCATCCGTTGGGCATGTATGAGATGGACGTGAGAATGGGCGATGAGTGGCCTAAGAGGTTGACCCGGAAGATTAATTTTTTCGTTATGGACAAAAATGTCTTCTCGCCCTATAACCTCATCATAGGAAGAGTAGCCCTTAAGGAGTTTGAGGCCGTGACATCGACGGTCCATCAGATGCTAAAATTCCCGACCCCCTATGGGGTAGGGGAAGTGCAGGGTGACCAGATCATAGTACGAGAATGCTACATCAACTCAACTGAATAGAGAGAGGTCCATAAGAGAGCAACTACCACGTATAACATTGATACACTTGACCCTAGAGATGAAACGAAATTCAAGAAAGGAGAGGCCGCAGAAGAGGTAGAATCCATCATCCTCAATGAGGACGAAAAAAAAACCGTCCAGGTCGGTAAAGACTTAAAAGCGAAGATCAAGGAAGAGCTGATAAACTTCTTAAGGAAGAGGCTGAGTGTCTTCGCTTGGAGCCACGTGGACATGTCAGGCATCAACCCTGAGATAATGTGCCACAAGCTCAACGTGACTAAGGATGCCAGGCCAATCAAGCAAAGACGAAGAGTTTACTCTAGGGAAAAGTACAACGTCATCAGGGAAGAAGTCAGAAAGTTTGAAGAGGCTGAGTTTATCACTGAAGTCATAGACCCGGAGTGGTTATCAAATGCAGTCATTATGCCCAAAGCTAACGAAAAATGGAGGATGTGCGTAGATTTTATCGACCTGAATAAATCTTACCCAAAAGACAGCAATCCCTTACCTCGGATCGATCAGATGGTAGATGCCACTGCAGGGCATGAGCTCATGAGCTTCATGGATGCATATTCAGGCTACAATCAGATATTTATAGACGCTGAAGACTCAGAGAAGACAACCTTCATAACTGACAAGGGGACATATTACTACAAGGTTATGCCCTTCGGATTGAAAAATACGGGGGCAACGTATCAACGTCTTGTGAATAAGATGTTTGAAGATCAAATAGGCAAGACTATGGAGGTGTGTGTGGATGATATGTTGACAAAGAGCTTAAAGGCCTGCACTCATGTGATAGACCTAGAAAAGACCTTCGATACCATGGACTTGTACAAAATGAAACTCAATCCCGCGAAGTGTGTCTTCGGGGTAGGAGCTGGGAAATTTCTTCGATTCATTATCAATCAGAGGGGAATAGAGGCGAACCCTGAGAAAATCAAGGTTTTGCTTGACATGAAGACACCAAGAAGTATCAAGGACGTTCAGAGGCTCACTCGAAGAGTAGCTGCACTCAACAGATTTATTTCCAGAGCGACGGACAAGTGTCTACCATTCTTTAAGATGCTTAGAAAGGCCTTCGAATGGGACAAAGAGTGTGATGAGGCTTTTAACCAACTCAAGTCCTACCTCGGATCCCCCTTGCTATTATCTCAGCCTATAGTGGTAGAGAAGTTGTATGTTTATTTAGCAGTCTCTGAATCAGCTATAAGTGGAGCCATAGTACGAGAGGACGTTGGGGTTCAAAGGCCTGTATACTTCAACAGTAAGGCCCTTCAAGGGTGTGAACAGAATTATCCTCGGATGGAAAAGTTGGCCTATGCCTTGATACATGCTTCTAGGAAGATGAAGCCCTACTTTCAAGCCCATTCTATGGTTATCCTCACTGACTCCCCACTAAGGCAGGTCATCCACAAACCTGAGAAGTCGGGTAGATTGATGACGTGGGCCATTGAGTTGGGAGAGTATGACCTTACTTACCAACCCAGGGTGGCCATTAAAGGGCATGCACTTACATATTTTGTTGTTGAGTTCACATAGGAAAAGGTCGAGGTTGAGAATAACTTAGAGACTGTAGAAGGATCAAACAGCAACGTCTTTCGAGACCCATAAGAGGTTGTATCTAATAGAGCCAAAAATAGAATAGTCGAGAATGAGGAAGACCGGTACCTCTTCAAGTAAGGAATCATATTAGAAGGGAGTTTCTCATCAGATAAAGACATCTGGAACCTCTTTGTGGATGGGTCTTCTTACGAAAGTGGAAGCGATGTAGGGTTGATACTCTCAGCCTCGGATGGTACCAACGTTGAATATGCCCTAAGGTTTAACTTCAAGTCATCAAACAATGAGTCAAAATATGAGGCCATGATAGTAGGCCTCTGCTTGGCAAAGACCCTTAGGGTAAGACGAATCCTACTTCACAGTAACTTAAGGTTGGTTATTAACCAAGTGTTGGGAGTTTAAAAGGCCAAAGATGAAAGGATGACCAAATACCTTAAGAGGGTAAGCGTGATATTAGAAGGTTTCGAAGAGGTAAAGATGAAGAGAATACCTCTACAAAATAATAGCCACGCAGATGCACTAGCAAGGTTGGCTTCAGCAACAAGGACAGACATCAGAAGGACAGTTCCAGTCGAGATCCTGCCCAAAACGACCATTGAAGAAAAAGAGGTTAGTAACCCTTGCCTCAATTTAAACCTAGGGGACTCATGGATGGACCCCCTTATCAGATATATCAGAGAGGGAGAGCTGTCAGGATCAAAGCTAGAGAGGAGGAAACCGAGGTACAGAGTGATAAAGTTCTCAATAATATGAGATGTCCTATACAATAAGGGGTTTATATTACCCCTCCTCAGGTGTGTTCATCCTACAGAGGTACCCCACGTCCTAAAAGAGGTACACGAGGGTTCTTGATCCAGTCACATAGGAAGAAGACCTTTAGCCAAGGGGATTATCACGCTGAGATACTGGTGGCCGACCTTGGCCAATGATGCTGCAGCCTATGTGAAGAAGTGTGATAAATGCCAAAGATTCTCCACTATCTCCCACCAACCTCATCAGCCTATGACGTCAATAATCTCTCCTTGGACATTAGTAGTATGGGAAATTGACTTGGTGGGTCCCTTACTAAGGACTGCAAATAACTACAGGTTTTTGATAGTTGCCATCGACTACTTCTCCAAGTGGGTAGAGGCTGAGCCGATGATCATGATTACAGAGATGAAGACCTTCCAATTAATTTGGAAGAGCATCATATGCAGATATGGCCTTCCAACCCCTCATCTCGAATAACGGAACCTAGTTCAAGAATTCTTCCTTAGAAAAGTATTGCGAGAAAGTTGGGATTAAGCAATTTTTCTCTTCTTCGGGCCGGCCTCAGGCAAACGGTCAGACCGAAGTCACAAATAGAACAATCCTTGACGGGATCAAGAAGACGTTAGAAGAAGCTAAGGGGGTATGGACTGAAGAGGTTTATGCTGTATTATGGGTCTACAGAACAACGGCTAGGACACTAATGGGGGAAACCCCATTTATGTTAGCGCATGGCTCAGAAGCTGTCATACCAATCGAGGTAGTGCTCCCCACTTACAGGGTTCAGACCTATGACCCTGAGAAGAATGGGAAGGAGAGAAGACTTTACTTAGATCTTATTGAAGAGAGAAGGGAAGACGTAGAGATCAGATAGGCAGCCTACCAACAGAGAACAACAAAGTTATACAATCAAAGGGTAAAATCAAGACCCATAGCCGTAAGAGACCTGGTGTTGAAGAAGCCATTACAGAAAGCAAATAAACTTCACCCCAATTAGCATGTACCTTACAAGGTGATCGAAGAGGTTGTACCTGGGACCTACAGGTTGGAAAACCTTGAGGGGGAACCTTTTTCCAATCTATGGAATGGTGATCATTTGAAAAAGTATTACATATGATGTTACAATGATTCCTATGTAAATGTGTCAACTTATGAGGAGATTATTAATAAGAAGATCAGTTCCTGTGTCAACTCTTGGTTCATTAATTTGGTGAATATTTTTATGGGGGTAACATCCTAGTGGATGACCTCAGACCTTAAACATCATTAATGTGGTGAATATTTTATGGGGGTAACATCTTAGTGGATGACCTCAGACCTTAAACATTATAGTTTGGTGACAAGGTCTGAGGTGAACATCACACTTGGATGACCTCAGACATTGAACATCATTAATGTGGTGAATATTTTATGGGGGTGACATCTTAGTGGATGACCTCAGACATTAAACATCATAGTTTGGTGATAAGGTCTGAGGTGAACATCACACTTAGATGACCTCAGACCTTAAACACCATAGTTTGGTGACAAAGTCTGAGGTGAACATCACACTTAGATGACCTCAAACCTTGAACATCATTAATTTGGTGAATATTTTATGGGGGTAACATCTTAGTGGATGACCTCAGACCTTAAACATGATAGTTTGGTGATAAGGTCTGAGGTGAACATCACACTTGGATGACCTCAGACCCTAAACATCATTAATTTGGTGAAATATTATTTATGAGGATAACATCTTAGTGGACGACCTCAAACCTTATAGCATCATGATTTGGTGACAAGGTCTGAGGTGAGACATTATACTTGGATAACATCTTAGTGGATGACCTTAGACCTTATAACATCATGATTTGGTGACAAGGTCTGAGGAGAGACATCATACTTGGATAACCTCAGACCTTAGACATCATTAATTTGGTGAAAAATTATTTATGGGGCTTATAAAGACACCATTATATTAAGGCTTCAGGCCTTAACACAAACACATTGCATGACATAGAAAACCATTCAAAGAACATTCCACAACTAAGAAAAAAAGTCCTCTTCAGAGG
This sequence comes from Sambucus nigra, assembly GCA_949130495.1. NCBI lineage: Eukaryota > Viridiplantae > Streptophyta > Magnoliopsida > Dipsacales > Adoxaceae > Sambucus > Sambucus nigra. The sequence goes on along the minus strand of OX422209.1, from coordinate 315,059,800 downwards.
TTGATATAGCATGAAGTTAAGAGTTACAAGCCAAAAGGTAACGAAATTTGTCATCAGATGTTACAGATTAATGTTAAAAATTACAAGGGGTTCACAAAATGGATTTAGGTATCTAAAATCTCAGGTTAGTAGCCATGCCCCCATCTCCCTGGACGAGGTTGGTCACTTCTACCCCATCATCGTGAGGACCAACGTCTTCAGTCCTGGTATCTTCTTGTAGAACAGTCTCGTCAAAAGTGGTACCTCCTTCCTCCTCGACCTCTTGTAAGTCCTGAGAAAATCGAGGATCGATATAACCTAGACCATCGAAGTCAGAGGCTGCCAAGGTCCCTGACTCTTTCTCCTTCATTGTAGCCCATTTTCCAATGTCCTTAACACCCCTTTTGAGGTATTCAAAACCAAAGCTGACGAATTCGTTAGAGACCTTATAGTCCTCTAAAATCTTCTCTGAGGCAAAGCAGCCTTTACAGCGACATCGGCCTTGTGTTGAAGAGAGTCATCCTGAGTCTTGAGGGCAGAGCTATGATCCTTCTTTAGCTTGTCCATATCCTTCTCCAGCCGCTTAATGCTAGCCTCAAACTTCTCCAAGGAAGCTTTAAGACGCTCCACTTCAGCGTTCAGAGTAGCCTCAGTCTTTTGGGCCTCTTTGCCCTTCTCAATCAGAGGAAGTTTCCTCAGAGTCCAGTCAACAAACTGGTGTATGGTGAGGAGACCCTATAGAACACGTACAAGGAAGTCAGTTCAAGATTTAGTATAATTCAAAGATGAGGTTACACTTATTCAAAAAAAGCAAAAAGTCTTACTTAAATAGATCGATGGAGGGCGAACTCGACCAGCAGAGGCGTATATAGAGAACGGCAGAAGCGTTTGTCAGAGTCGGTCATGACGTTACCGATAGCATCCAAGGCCTTCAAACTCTGGCCAATAAGACTATCGCCAATCTTCAGTTTCTCCAGACGGGCAACTAGCACGTCCTCAGAAGAGATGGGGATAGCACGATCCCCTTTTGAAGTTTTCTTCTTCTACCTTTGATCCTCAGGGGTAGGTTCAGTAGATCTCCTCTTCTTGGAGGCCTCATCCCTTGAAGTAGTTGGAGGGGGAGGAGGTGCAGTTAGACCTGCTTTCTTTACAAGCTTAGTAAGACTAGGGGCTGCCATCTCCCAAAGGTCGTCAGAAATTCCTTTTGGGCGCTCTGTAAACAGAAAGATCGGAGTTAAAAAATTCGAGCCATAACAAAATAGGAGGTATAACTTATTGAAATGATAAAGTAACTTACGGAGCTCGGTCAGAGGACTCCCCCCAAGGCCAGTTTCAGAGAGATAGTAGGGGGTCATCAAATGCTTGTACTTGACTAGCAGACCATGCTCCCCCTGATCCTGAAGGTCTTTGACCTTCTGAAGGTTATTTTGGCTTAGCCCAGGGTCGGCCTTAGCAGCCATTGACACCTTTCCCCATCTCAGGGGTATTCTCGGCTCTAAGGATGAAAAGGGGTCACAGGGACTAAACTCACATGGCCCTGACGCGAAGAAGTATCGTGGTTTCCAATTGTGGTTCGAAGTTTGGGTAACCTGTAACATCTTCTTGTTGGACTTCCGAGCTAAAAAATGGTAGTAACTCGGATGATTCTTGGCAGAGGAGGGGACGTAACACCCTGTGAAGACCTGAACGGGAAGGTCTAAATAATGGACTGCCTTCCATAAGACTATAGCTCCAATTATCACCCTCCATGCATTGGGTGATAATTGGGAAGGAGCCAAGTTAATGTATGACAATATAGCCCTAATTATTGGATGAATGGGAAGACGAAATCTTATCTCACCATCTCGACCGCCAAAGGCCCTCTCTTCCCTCTGAGGTCTCCTAAGTTTTATAGATGGACTTATAGAATACAGATGTCTGAAGGCTAGAAGGTCGATTTCGCTAACAGTGCTCTCTATCTTGGCTGCCTCCGAGGTGTCAACATCGCTTTCGCTACTATCACCCTCATCCCGATCAATGTCGGCTTGAGCAGACGAGGGAGCACCACCAGGGAACCTCTGAGCAAACTCAGCTCCTGTGGCGGCCGACAGGGGAATAGCATCAAGGATTAGGGGAACAGCCACACTAGGTCCTATAATTTTGACATCGGAGGAAGAATGCGAGGTGCTAGAACTCTTATGAGACGAGGCACGACTGGAAACCTCGGTTTGGTCAGGGGCTTGGTCCATCCGGACGAAATAATCCATGGGCTCTTGGAAATAATCCACAAACATAGGGTCTGAGGTTGATGACTCAGACTCAAACATCGGAACAGGTTCTACTGGGACCTTTGCAGACGCAGATGGCTTAGGGTATATCACTTTCAGAGGGGGTGGGAATATAGGTCTGAGAGGGAATGCCTCTGCCCTACGAGCTTCCTCTTAGTCTCATTCTATTTGCCTAATCTTCTCTAAGATTTTCTCCCTAAGAGAAGGGAATTCCTGTAAGAGTTGATAAAGGGGTCTGAGTATATGGGGACGACCTTACACTTATGGACTCAAGCTAAAAACAAATAGGATGAACACAACACTGAAAGATCAAACGTGGTTATTTGAAAGATTCCTAATAAGAATAGTCCACTGAGAAACTCATAGGCTCATTGAAAAAGCTAAACTATAGCCGAAAAACTCAAGTTGATACCAAAAATTATAGCAAATAGAAAAATAAGGCTGGAAAAATGACAAAGAAGAGGTAATAAACAATACTTGATGAAATATGAGGAGAAGAATGGGAATATTAGTAAGAAAAATCCACCAAATGCACTCTTGATCAAGCTCTGGAAGAGAGAGAAAGCAAAGAAGGTTCAGGCAGGAGAATGAAAGGAAATGAAGAAGAAAGAGAGAGAAAAGGGTTAAAACCCTCGAAATACACTTTCACGCAACCCAAGGCCCATCATTGCCTTAGGAGCCCAAAAAACCACAATCATTGCATTTGCCAAGCATGCAATCTACTTCAGAAGCTTACACTTGTCAAGAAAATATTAGAACTTAAAGAAATCCAACCTCGGACATACATACCCCTTAGTCACCTGTTCACATAGGTAACTAAGGGCTAGGGATGATTGATATGCCCTGTATGTACCCAACAACTCAGAGACACCAACCTCGACCAGGGAGATGGTCGAGGTTAGAAGGTCCTCAGATTGTTAACCAATGGTCAAGGTCGGCCATGGCCGACGTTACTAGTTGCCTCATAGTCAGACAAATAACTGAAGTCTTCATGATCTATGGGGACAGTTATCCATCAGGTCGGCCGGAGCTGACATCACACCTACATCATACAATAACCTCGACTGTGTATAAGTTGAGGGATCAGAGACTATACAAGCGTCGTAATTAGCCTCAGCTGGGAATCGTCCGAGGTTCCTGCCACTCTAACATAACCTCGGCCCAGGACGACATTATAACTCCACCTGCCTTACCTCGACTTTCCTACTGAGCCGAGATCATCATGAATAACCTCAGATTGGGTAGCTGCTGGACTTCACCAACCTCGTATTCTTTCAGGCTGAGGTTGGTACCGATCGAAGACAGCCGAGCATTCATACGCACATGTATAGCTGGGAACGCGTGTGATCAATCAATTGTAACCGAATTATTCCCCTCGTGTGAGGGAATATTTCATCATCATTCTCTACATGTGACAATAACAGATGTCTTCATTAGATTGGCTAGATCGATACACACATGCTCATTGTATGCATGGGGGTTGCATTACACCCCCCATACAGTATATATGCTTGCTTCTCTTACATGGAGGGGGATCCGAAATAACAACCCTAGCTAAAACTCTGTTTAATTACACAGTAGAGAGGGAAAGCTTGGGAGATTGTATCCATGGCCGTTAGTGCCTTATTTCAGTGACCTTACTCACTCACTTGCACAGTGAACGTAGGCCTAATTGGCTTAACCACTTAAACATTTATGTTCATCCTCTTCTCCTCATCTCTATCTCTTATACTTGTATATACTTGAGCATCTATTGTTATCACTAATTTAATCTTAAGAACACCTTGAAGGGTGGTGCTATTTCCAGCATCATCATTTTCATCCTCTTCTCTTCTCCTCATCTATATCTTTTATACTTGTATATACTTGAGGTGCCATTGTCGTCACTAATTTGAGCTTAAGAACACCTTGAAGGGTGGTGCTATTTCTAGCATCATCAACACTCATAATGGTTTTTCTCCTTGTTCTTACCCTTCTTCAAACTGGTCTCTTAGGATTCTTATACCTACCCATTTACAAATAAAAATGATACTTTTTTCTACCCATTTACAACACATTGCTCACTTCCGTTTGTTCTCTTCCCCACCCTTCGTTTCTTCTTATATTACCTCTTAAATCTCTCCTTTAACATATTATTTCTTCACCTCCACATCCCTCTCATACTAGACGACTTCAATATGATCCTCTACTATAAGCCTTAGATCATGAATCAATGCCATTATCAAAGTCATTCTAGATAAAAAAAGATCTACTAATAGATTTAAATTTTCTATCTGTTATCTTGGGTAACATAGTCCAATCAGGTGGGTTCACCCGAGTTTAGTTCGCTGCTACCAACCAGTCATCCGCTTGTGAAGGTGGCCGTTATCACTGACCAGTGGTCCCGGCTATGCTTGGGCCCTGATTGGGAAGAGGTTGGACCGACTTTGGAGTTGGAGTTTTTATTCGAAACTAAAATTAAGCTCATCCACGGTTGATTCGATCAGAAATAATAAATCCACTGAGAACAAGTATAAAAAAGGATCCATTAAACCATGAATACATATCTTTGATCTCTAGAGATGTAATGTTGATCAGTAAGATTCCGTCCACCGGTATAGTACTTGAAATTATCGAGTGGGTCTTTTCTATGCGTCCTCTTTGCTTTAAAATTAACTTGATCACCTCTGGAGTAAGTATGGGTTGAAGGTCTCCATGAGATAATGAGTAGAGAGTTGAGATTGTGAGCAGGGAGATGAAATTTGACGGCGTTTTTGTGTTTCGCAAAATCTGTATATCTTTGTAAAGAAATATATTTAATATTTATTAATACACAAATAATAAACCGAGTTTCATTCGGCCAGAGAAGGAATAAATGACGAGGTTAAGGGGTAAGTTTAGGCATGTAGGTTTATGTGTGTAGATGGGTATATTTGACACAACTAACTTGCTGTTTTCTGTCACATTTTATTTGGATAGTATTATACTAAACAAATCAATTCATTAGATGTAAATTTGGGATGACTATTCGATTATTGTATATCCATTGTTTTGTACATGATTATTTGTATAAAGTGTGGATTTTTAATGCGTGCAAGTGTCAGTGATGTTTTCCTTATTGAAGAAATTGTTTCATTTATAATATCAAAATTGTGACTCAGTAAAATTACATTATCATGTTTAATAAACTTTCTCCATTAATTCCTATTTTCTTTTGTTGTTTATAATTAGACAAATGCGCTTATGAGATAGTGTAGGGATGATTTTTTTTTCCTATTTCATATGGATGTACAAAACAATTAGTTAACTATTCTATATCAACTTTCTTTATTTGATTCCTATATAATAAAATTAAATTAGCTTAATGCATTCTTTAAAATAGGCATATTTGATTGGATTGAAAATTTATTTTGTAAACAATTTAATGTTTTCAGGAGTAAAAAATTAATATTTGACTAATTGTGAATTATATTTTCGAAATGGTAATATAAGTTTTCAAAATTGTTGAATAATTTAAAAATGGATAAATTCACAGGAATCTCTAATAAATGAGATATTAAAAACGTTTAAAATAATTTATCTCAAAAATATAAATATTAGTTCTTCTACCAAATCTTCGTATTATATAATATATCAGACTTTCGGTATATGCAAAATACAAATTATATGATCTACGATTAAGTATATGAATGTTGACGATTTATTCAGATTTATCTATTTTTTTTACTTAGTTTTACATGGTTATTAATGTAAGCCACATGTATTAACTACGAGTCACATTAGTGTCACAAGTAAAGCATAATTTGTTACTCACGAATATTAATGATAAAGTTTCAAAATGAATACACGTTTATGTTCATATTGACTATCAATATTGAATCATATCTGTTACGTGTAAGCTTTGCTGGGAGGGTTTTCTCCTTCTTCCCTGTCCCTTTTGTCTCTCTACCCGTTTGTTTCCTCTTCATGCCTACTGTTTTTAATAAATCATGTACAATATTTTTTTAAATAACTTACGTAAAGTATTTTTAAAATTACATACAATATTTTTAACCACGTTGTAGGTCCCTTTTTTAAATGTGCTTTAAGGATGTCAAAACAATTTTCTTTCAAAAATCTTTTTCCAAATTTTAACACGTACCAAGTTGTGAATCAATTTCAATTAGGTCCAATTTTATCTTATTTAATCCTAAACATGCATCCTAGGTGATTAAAGCAAGTAAAATAAACAAGTTCACAACTCTGAATGTATGAGGAAACAACTAAGGGAAAAAAACCTCGGACGACCCAAGTCAGACAATCACTATGATACGATTTTACAAAGGAAGACAGACAGACTTACACAACGACTCGATCCCTACAACCCTTGAAGTTCTTCTTCTCTTTAACCGCTCCTCCACAATGCCAACACAAAAATCCTTCCACGATACTCGTCCACAACACACGCGTTCACGAGTGCCTTAGTGTCCACCGATGCAGCTTAACAACTGTCTACAATTCAAAACACGAACTCCTCCGTTTCTTCATTGCAAAACCCAACGAACAATGTTGAAAGTGATGAACAAACCCCAGATGGTGCAAATAAGATCTCTATAACAATAGTATATAAAAGCTCGGATCTTTTAAACTATAAGGATGATTTTAAACATTGAAAACTTTAGAAAACTTTTGTGCAAAAAAAAGAAACTGTTAAACTGTATTTTGGTTCTGCACTCCTTTTAAAATTCTGAGAGAAAAATTATTTTAATAAAAATCTTAAGTAGGCAAGTCGTTCTAACGACTCTGAGATGTTGTTCGAACGACATCAAATGTCGATTGAAGTCTCGAAAACCAAGCTGAGAATTCACACGACTCTAAACAACAAATAAGCTAAGAATAAGGAAGATAAAATATTTTAAAATCATTTTAAACTTTTTAAATAAAGTTTTCATCCTTTAAAACTCTTTTCTAACTCCATAAACATAATACATTCATACCTGAGAGATATTCAGAATGCAATTTGAATGAAGACGTGAAACATGCACCAATAAAACGCGGCATGATAAATCTTTGAAGCTTTATCGTTACGTCTTCTAAACAAACACGCCATAGACTTTATGAGAATCGTGACAATATAAAAAATCTATCTATGACTCAAACAAGTTTTGTTCCGGGAATAAGTCAATTACATACAAATGGACTCAATTGAAAATTTTGTCCTTACAAATCTCCCCCTTTGACTATTTCGGGACAAAACCTAAACAGTGAAATACCTAAGCTGGGCCGTCAAGCCGTATGATATCTAAATCCCATCCCATAAAATCCAAAATAAAAAATACAGGACAATGACTAGTATATGCAAGTCCGACAAGCATGAGCTTTCTGAATGTGATGTAGTCTTGAAGTCTTGACTCGCTGAAGCATACCTACACACATAAAATAGACAAATACCCAGTAAAGTATGAAGGAACAAATGATATAAAAAATACGAATATGTAAAACAAATCATTTATTAAGCACGAGAGCAAAATAATATGTGCAATACAACATGATACTAATAAAATACGAACATATGATGATATCAATTTGTAAAGCCAAAAAGAATATGTGCCCATAAAAAAATACTCCCCCTACATCACATACCTCTCTCCCCTTTTTTTTTAATCTCGAATAGACAATAAGTGAAAAAGATAAACAAATCATCAAATATCTAGAATAAAATAATCAATGAAGCATATCTGGATAAACATGAAACGCCAGCTAATAATAATCAGAATGTACCAAATCATAGCTAGCAAACAGTCACAAAGAATGAAATCATCAATCTAAGCAAAGATGTGACTAAACGAATCAATGCAGCATGATAATCAATCACATGAATAAGTGCTATCGACTGCATGCAAACTGTCCAAATGAACCCAGAAGTACCAAAACAAAAAGATATAAGCATATATACGAAACAGGTACTAAAACAGAGAAACATGCTCAAAAATCCAGGCAGGTCGTTCGAACGACTAAGCAATGTCGTTTGAATGATAATGGCAAGTTATTTGAACGAGGTCACAAACAACCCAAAATAGTAAGTTGTCGTTTGAAGCACCTTTCTAACGATCTTACAAAAATGACCATATCTGACAAAATTACCGCCTCAAAAAATGTGTCGCGAGAAGTAGACTTCGAACGACTTAGACAAGTCGTTCGAAGGAAGTCCAGAAGTCGTTTGAATGACTTCAACAAACTCTGTATTCCAGTTTCAAAAAAGTTAAGTTTTTCCCAATGAAAAAATTTCATGAAAACAGGTACTAGAGATACGAAACAGTAGCAAATCAGACTCAAAATTGAAAAAACAAAACAATGTGAGTTTCATGCTAACATAGTATTAATGTGCTCAAACATGGATATGGAGTGAATGGCCATGAACTACAACAAATGAATCATCATATGAACACATAAAAATGACCAAGAAGCTCTAATTGATAGCTAAATGTCATCAAACTTAGTTTTAGCCATATGTGATAATTAATATATTGAGCTTAATGAACTAAACAATCAACATGCACACAAATCTGTAATTTTGACAATTCTACAAACAATAACGTCATGATACGATTTTTTAACATAAGGATTCATAGTGCAAACCCGTTTATTTTCCATCCAAACACCATCATATATATATATAAAGTCACGCTCTCCAACATATCTCATAGCAACATACCTATAAACATACCCTTTTTTTAAAATAGTAAAAAAAATTAACTGAAAATAATATTTTTTATTATTTTCAAAAAATAGGTAAAAAAAATTGACAGTTTTTACCCTTTAAAACTGTCAGTTTTTTTTACCTATTTTTTAAAAATAGCAAAACACATTATTTTGGATTGAATATTTTTACAAGGGCACATTGAAATATCATTAACCCATATAAAAAATAGCGAATCAATTTTTTTTTTACTATTTCAAAAAAATAGGTATGTTCATAGGTATGCTAAAGTGAGGTATGTTGGAGAGCCTGACTCTCTCTCTCTCTCTCTCTCTCTATATATATATATATATATATATTCCTTTTCAAGCTCTTTTGAGGTTTCTATTTTTCCCAACTTAAAGAAATCCTATTGGGTTTATAATGGCATATGATTCTTTTTATTGCCTTAATTTTTTCTCGGGCTCTTTTAAACGGTGGCTTCACGAGGATATAATTGCACTCTCGCAACCCTTTCCCGTGAACACTAATCATTTTTTCAATATAAGCAATATCAATCCTCATGATAAATGATTTTTACATGCACACCTCCTCCTAAGTCTAATTACGCATAGATGACAAAATTGAGATAAGAATGTCTCACCAAACTCAAATATGCATGAGATGCCAAACATTCATATAAAGTCGTGCATGTGTGTAGTGGTGGCATATACACAAAGTCAAATCTAAATGCATATCAACTTCAAAATAACCCCATTAAAACAATAGTTAATATCATTCAACGCATCAACAATTATGACCAAATGTCCTAGCCACATGGATAACGAAATGATGGGGGTCCAAGCACGTCAATATGCCATATTAAATAAGAAAATAAGAAAACTAAAAATCTTTTTGATCCAAAAATAAAATCTTTTTTTTAATTTTCAATAAGAATCAAATAAGCGAAAAATGTAATACAAAGAGATAATCGTGTCATATGATTAGCAAGATATAAATCATGAAGCAAAGACTAGCGTATGACAAACATAGTTATGCAAGCGATCATCCATAAGAAATGGCATGTGAAACATAATGTGCTAGCATGTAAGAATCAACCAACGAAGTATTTAACATCTCTAAAACATATTTCCTAACCCAAACAGGTGTAATCGATGGGACACTATGTATAAACTTCCTGGCGTCTTGTCTAAGATTATAGCAAAAATGCCTAAGGTAACCTTTCCTACCACAATGCGAACATGTGTAAACACGACAAGGAACGGGACCTTTTGGTTGACCTTTTCTAACACCCTGGGATGTGGTTGACGCTCTAAAATAAATAATGATTTTGGATTTAATATTCGAAGCACTATAACACGATAAGCCACTACCATAACTATTCACACTACTCGAGTCGTTTAAATTATTTTGCAACTTGAAAATTTTGGACTTTAGAAAAGAGTTAGACTCTTCAAATTTTTGGGACTCCATCTTTAGATTTTCAATTACCCCTAGAAGGTTATCTCGCTCCCCCTCAACGTGAGCAAACTTATCCCTAAGAGTCTTTTCACGTGCCACAAAAATATTTATCAAAATATCTTCATCAACGACACAAACGCTAGAATTTTTAAACTCATCCAACTTTTTTTTCAAAACAAGGACTCTGTTTTCACTCTCTTCCTTGGCCAATTTCAAAGAATTAAAGTTATCATACAAAGTCGCAAATTTCTGACGAATTATATCTCTTTAAGTTTGAAATATTTGCAAATATACAATCATATGTTTAAAACGAGAAATTTGTCAAAACTTTGTGAATCCATCGAGAAAAAACTTTAAATTCAAATTTCAATTCGTTTTGTGAACTTTAAATTCAAAAGATTTAATTTGTCAAAACTTTGTGAATCCATCGAGAAAAAACAAACCAAGAGTGATAAATAAATAATCACCAAATAAGCAAAAAACAAGGATCTACACAAAAACTAAATGCAAACCGCTTTGATACCAATTTGTAGGCCCATTTTTAAATGTGCTTTAAGGATGTCAAAGCTATTTTCTTTCAAAAATCTTTTTCCAAATTTTAACACGCACCAAGTTTGTGAACCAATTTCAGTTAAGTCCAATTTTATCTTGTTTAATCCTAAGCATGCATCTAGGTGATTAAAGCAAGTAAAATATATGAGTTTACAACGCCGAATGTACGAGGAAACCAATAAGGGAAAAAAAACCTCGGACAACCCAAGCTAGACAATCATTATTGTGTCCATCCCAGGCGCGGTGTTCGGGGGGGGGGGGGGGGGGGGGGGAGGAGGAGGATCCCTATTGTACGACACGGTCTCACACCCCTCTTCGAAAGGTGCTTCGATCATCGTCGGTGTGGGGTGAATGTAGAGAGATGGATTCATCATCCTATTTTGCACAAAACAGGTAAAAAACATGTTGCCACTTAGAGAGAGCAGCATCAAGGACAAACTGATGCATACGAAATGAATAGATTAGAGGTACACGGGCTAAGTTACGGAATGGAAAGGTGTTAGGAACCCATCCCACCCTTTCGCTCTCTCATGGGCAAATGTTGATATTTTTCTTTATCCCCGTGAAGTGTGTGTATGTATTTATATAATGGAGATTGGAATCGTTCGATCCATACCATGGAAAAGATAGGGTGAGGTCATCCACAAGAATTTTCCCAAAATAATAATAAATATAGAAGATAGAATATGAGCATTCATCGCGATATTGATCGTTACTGGGAAACGATAATATGTGTGGGATAAAATACGAACAAGCATATTATATGTATATGTATGATAATCATGAAAATGAAGGATTGCGAGAAATTTGGAAAATAAGAGAAATTGGAAAATTGGACTCGAATCTTGGATTTTAATCCGAGACACCTACGTAGCCTATAAATCATCAAAGTCCATGTAGTTAGAATGTAGAATAGGGGTGGGGTTTATCCCATAGATTCGGACGGAATTTTATTACGTGTGTACGTGTAAAGTGTGATCGATAATTTTGTTCGAAATTTACGAGTGTAACCCTCTTTTATTTGTTCTTGTTTTTTTTTATGAAAAATAAAGTTTGTGCAATATACTAATAAAAGCATAGATGTTAATATTTATGAACTAAAGTGAAACTAGATTATGAATTTAATGTAACTTATGCAAAAAACATAGAGATTTAAAAGAGAGGGAGAAGGAATTGGACATTCATTGGAGATTGAGCTTGGATCTTGGATGAAATCCTTTGAATGTTGATGAGATAAAAGGATATTTGTCAAATTGGGTTTGAAAAGGATGGGTATTTAGGCTTGAATGGAACTTCGTTGATTTCGAGAGAATGTTGTTGAAATAAATGATGCTGATGGGTTTCTTCTCTATTTTTTTAGTGAGGCCATGGCCTATTTTTATACGAAAAAAGGGGGGTGTCGATCGGCCTACCCCAGGGGGTGCCTATCGACAGGTAACCCTTGACACTGTGCCGATAGGCAGGGTTCAGGACCTGCCAATTGGCAGTCTCGTGCTGCTTTTTCTGGAAAAATGACTGTAGCCCACAAACTGTTGATCCGATTTGTGCACGGGGCATACCCTTAGAAAGGTACTTCAGAGAGCTTCGATAGTCCTTTGGACTGCTCCCGGGTCTGGGAGTTGACTTTGGGTCAAATATGGCTTGGAAGCGCACGTCGGTCTTTTGGACGGGAGATTGTCGGACGAAAACGGATCATTCGTCTGTATGGTAAGAAAGAATTGCACACGGTGCAGACCGTTGAAAAGGTTAGGATATGTACTTCGTCATTCCAAAGAGTTTTTCTTGGTTTGGAAAGTTAACCTTGGTCAATCGGGACCCGAAAGCACCCGATGGTCTCCCGGAGTAAAACGGATCGTTCGTCCGTACCATAGGTCAGAATCACGCACGGGGTGGATTATTAAAAAGGGTATTTAGTTCCCTTCAAAGATTCATTTAGTCTCGTTCGAGCTGAGGAGTTGACTTTGGTCAAACGGAGTCCGAAAGCGCCTAGTGGCCTCCGGATTGATTTTTAGGGGAAAGCTGAGCGTTCGTCCGAACGGTTATGCTGTTTCGCACATTGGGCAGACCGTTGGAAATGGGTTTTAATGCATTTTAAAGATTCAAAGATATTTTTCCCTAATGGTGAAGTTGATTGGGGTCAACTTGGGTCCCGGGAGCGCCTGATGGCCTCTGAATTAATTTTCGGTATTGAAATGGTCCATTCGTCCGAACCGTTATGCTAATTCATGCATGGAGTAGACTATTAGAAAGGGTATTTGAATCCATTCAAAGATTCAAAGAGCTTTTTCTTTGACTGTAGAGTTAACTAGAGTCAAATAGGGCTCGGGGGCACCTGATGGCCTCTAGATCGATACTCAGAGTGCGACCTAGGTTTTACGGTGGAAAGGGAAAGTGTTAGGGGTCTTAGGAGAGACTTAGGTGGTCCTAGAATGTGGTGTCTATAGATCACCTCGATGGGTGAGCTTGGAACAAGCGATAGCCGTAAAAAAGACACCATATGATGAAGGGAGGTCAGTTCTGTGGACCTAAGGGATGTGGATGACCGATTCAGAGGGTCAGGGTCAATTCTGACTTAAAAGAGGTGACGATCGAGGATCAAGGTCAATTTTGACCTAACTAAGGTGACGATCCAAGATCAAGGTCAATTTTGACCTAAAAAAGGTGATGACCGAGGATCGAGGTCAATTTTGACCTAACTAAGGTGACTATCCAAGATCGAGGTCAATTCTAAACTAAAAGAGGTAACGATCGAGGACCGATGTCAATTATAACTTAACTGAGGTGACGATCCAAGACCAAGGTCAATTCTTACCTAAAAGAGGTGATAACCGAGGACCGAGGTCAATTCTGGCCTAAAAGAGGTGTATTTTTCCTCAGGGAAATTTGGGGACTCCACTAGGGATGATTTGTTCTTCATTGGATATTGGGAAAGAGTGAATGATCAAAGGAATTTGTAGCTAGGGAAATTGGAGTGTCTTTTAGAGACGTTGTTGAGGAGAATGATTCTCTAAAATTCCGCTGGGGGTGTAAAAAAATGTTTTCCTTGGTGAACAAGGTGCTAGAACGAATTTGGCAATTTTTGGAGTTTTTGGGAATTGTTCAAGATTTTCTGGTATTTTTTCGGACTTTTTGTACAAAATTTAAAGGGTGTCCCGAATGGCATGGATGGAGGTGTGCCAATCGGCATTGACACGGTCTTTTTGGGTACCTCGAGCAGGTGAAAGGATCAGTGCTGATCGACATGACCCTTAGCCTTCTATAAAAAGGGGGCGGGTTTTCCTCATTTTACATAGCTGTTTGACTTCTTTTCTTCTGCTATAAACTTATGAAAATTATCCTAACGTCCAAAATGGATGACTTCTCAAGCAGTGCGACCCATATGGCATGGCTTAATGCCGACGACTGGACAGGGTTAGAGTGGAGTGCTAGGGTGCCCCTCGCATTGGGTAGCGAGAACTCTTTTGACTCATTTGAGCCGGGTGGCAGATGATCTGACTCTTCTGCATGAGCCTTCGCGTCATCTCTCTTCTAAGGTGGTGAACCCTGGTGGCTATTATTGCATGACTCTTGATATGATTTTCTTCTTTTCTTGACGAGATTGCTTTATTTCTTGAATCTGACAAGGTCTTACCTCATTTCTTAACAGTTTGACGTCTACATATCGACTATTCATGCCCGTGGTACGACAGGGCTTAAGGAAGTTTAGGAGAACCTTCCTGCTGTGGTGCGCTGGATGGTGTCCTCTGTGGATTTTGGGCGGCTAGCGCCAGCTTTAGATGAGATGCCCCGCTCCACTGCGGTTCTATGCGTTTTGGGAGAGAGGTGGTGGGACACTACCCACACCTTCCATTTTGGCTTCGGGGAGATAACGGCGACTCCCATTGATGTGCAACACTTACTGGGGCTGGACTATGAGGGTGCCCAGATTAAGGTGGACAGGACATTGAGGGTGACGCCGGAGGCAGTAACGACGGCTTTAGGTGACGTGGTGAGGGTGGTTTTAGGAGACTCTCTCAGCTTGTCTTCTTTAAGGGAGATTTTACTGAGGAGGAGGGTTGATGAGAATGACGGGAAACAGGTGCATCAGATGGCCCGTTTGTTTAACTTTTTGGTTTTAGGAGGTTTTCTGGTGGTGACGAGTGGCGACGTCGTCTACTTGTGGTTTCTGCCATTTCTGAGGGTGTTTTCGAACATCAGCTTCTATGATTGGGGGAGCCTGACTTTGGCGACCCTTTATTATTCTTTAGATGCATTCAACCGGTGCTTTCGATCGACTTTTACTGGGGCCACGTATTTTCTAGAGGTGTTTTTTATTTTGCGTAA
Source organism: Sambucus nigra (assembly GCA_949130495.1). Classification (NCBI taxonomy): domain Eukaryota; kingdom Viridiplantae; phylum Streptophyta; class Magnoliopsida; order Dipsacales; family Adoxaceae; genus Sambucus; species Sambucus nigra. Next base: position 315,044,560 of record OX422209.1, on the reverse strand, counting down.
TCTCTTTTATGCATTTGTATTTTCCATTCATGCACTTATTTTTTATTTCTTGAATGATGATCCTTGTCCTTTGCAGACATGTATCTATGAGGTGACTGGATTGAATACCCAACTGATTTATTTGAAGGATGACTATGTAGGGGACTTCTGTCGGATGTTCAGGTGGCGGAGGTCTAACCGACAATAGAAGAAGAACCTTTCTTTGGAGACCGTGCGTCAGGTCCTGAATGGCCTGACGAGCGAGCGGGTAAGCATTATTTTGTCTTTGAGACTGTTCTTTTCCTTTGATGATCTTTTATTGATACTGAACCTTCTCTTTTGTTGGGATTTACAGGTGACCTTTTATCCTTGGGGGATGGCCATTCAGCACACTGAGGTGACTGGTGGACATGCGCAAATGCGGCGCCTGCTCACGCATGAGATCGTTTACTCCTGGTATCTTGAGGAGATATTAGTTTAACAGACCATGGAAGACAAGGTTATGATGCTGTCGACGAAGCCCCCTATATTCATGAGACGCGTACGGGAGATGTCTGAGGATGCCCGGGTGGCTGCGATAATGGGAGAGCCATACTCTCTGTATACTGACATAGTCGTGGTGTATGACTATTTGGACTTCGTCTCTATTTGGCTGATGCCCTTTAACATATATGATGTGATGCCTCTCCCTAAGGCGGGGATGAGTTGACATGTGGAATCCTCTCATAGCGCAGGTGGTGCGACCACGTCAACGGCGACAACGATGATGTCAGGGCCTTCTTTTATGAGGATACAATCCCCTAGTTACAACCTACAAGCTGATGGGGGGTCGGTGCATTTACAACATCGTCCTCATGCAATGGACCCGAAGGAGTTGGGCCTGACGGAGGAGGTCCTTTGGCCTGCGGTATGTCTTTTTTGATTTTCTTGATTTCTTTCTCTTTCCTTATAGTTGACTAATTTGATCTTTTCCATTCTTCCTCGTAGCATATCAGTGTTTCGACCACTTGTCTGAAAGACATCAGGGACTAGATATCTTTGACGACTGCTCATATTCGTGAGGCGGTTCCGATCCCTTCTTGCTTGGTGTCGTCTACCTCGTCCGGGGAAGGGTCGAGCTCTGGAAGTGGTGGCATATCGTCTCGTCGCAGGGGGAAGAGGGCGCGTCGTAGGGATGGGGGATCCTAGAGAGAGAAGAAAGAGAGAGAGAAATAAATAAATAGATAAGGAGAGAGCGAGAGAGAGAGAATGAAAATTGGGTTCGGGCTGAGTCCCATTGTTTTTCTACTTTTCCTGTAAAATATCAATGTAATACAACAAAATATATGCAAATGAAGAATGAAGTTTTTGTTAATTTTTCTTTGTTTAGTGATTAATGCACATGCTCTTTTTACTTTTCCTTGAGACCGTAAAAAGAATTTAAAAATTTATTTGAGAAGGATTTTATTTAAAATAAAATTAGTAAAAGAGTAAGTATAAAGGAAATTCGTAATTCCCTTAAGATAAAAATTATTTTTGTTGGTTTTTTTATTTTGGTAAAAAAGGAAGAAGGAAATTTTCTCAGAATAGGGGGTTTCCGATCTGCATGACCCCTATCCTGCCTATTGGCATATTAGTTCAGTCCAATTAATCCAAGACTTTGATTGCACTTTCTTCAATTGCTTGGTACTTGGTGGGGCAAGTTTTACTCCGATTTCTGCAGGGTTTCTTATCCTTGCTTGAGAGTTTCCAAGTATAAATAGGGGTGTGAATGGGGCTTTCCTCCTCACACTTTCATTTTCTTTCTTTTTCACATTCTTACTTGCTTATTATCTCTTTGTTTTGTAATATGGATCACCCTGGTAGCATTGAGTTCGCCAACTACCTCGAAGCCTTGGAAGCAATGTGTTCTTATAATGTCGATTATGACGCTTTCCACATGCGACGAGTCTCTTTGTGGCGCAACCGGCCCATTTAGTGGTACATGCTGATGGTGGCTGTTGAGTTTTGGTATCTCGAGGATCATGTCTTCTACTTCGGGTTGGATTAGATTTATCCTACCTACGAGGAATTTTCTTCCATGCCGGGGATAAATCCCAGCATTGCTATTGCTCTGCCTGCGTTTTCCCATTCTCCTAGGGAATTACTGTCTGGACGTCTTCATATTTTAACTTCGACGGCTAGGCCATTGGTTACAGGGGGAATGATTTCCCTTCTGGAGGTGTTGTAGTCCGTGTATTCACAGGACGTGGGTGATGTTGGATATGCTGGGGCCATCATCCTAGGCATTATTTCAAAAAGTTCTGTTGGTGATGGGGGAGATGCTGGTGGACCCCCAACTGGCTGCTATCATTTCTTAGATGTCATACCGTCGCAATCCTGTGATGGTGATACTGGCGAAGACCTTGAATGACCTGGATACCTGGCGGGAGTGTTGTTCTGACTTTCTGAGAGGGAGCCCCATGATGTTGTTTATGAGGTTGTCTGAGAGATTCTGCATAGTGGTGCCACCTGAGTATCCCTTGTCAGCGGTTCCAAATTTCTTCTCGCACTATTTCATTAGCGTGAGTCTGGACATTGAGAGTTGGGGGAACTGGTTTGTAGAGCATGGAGCTTTAGGCCTGTGCTGGTCTGTGCCATGGTGGGGAGAACTATTGTCCATTATGGATATTAGAGAGTATCAGTACTTCTGACTGGTTGGCCTTAGACATACCTCTTTCTACTTTCCTTGGCGGCTACTACGTTAATATGGTTGGGAGGAAATTATGTCATTGCGAACACCGGAGTTCTGACCTGACGGAGCGTAAGCGCATGCGGTTGGGCTATTTGTGGGAGAACTGACTTCCGTCGACTCGTCCCTATCAATCTATTGGAAGAGTTTGGCATGTCTTAGGGGACTATATGAAATGGTTGTGGAGGAGAGTGGTTACCAAGATACTGGTTGTGGAGATCGGTCAAAGGTGGATTGCCTTCTTTGATACTTTAGAGGGATGTATTATGGTCTTTCCAAGGCTAGTCCGAGATTATCGCTCAACTGAGAGTCAACGACATTCCCTCCAGTCAGGGGAGGTTTGGGGACCCCAGGATGTGGGAGATGGAGGCAATTCTTCTGGTAGCTGTGGGTAGATTTTATGAAGCTTTTGTATGGTATTTTGTTTTGTTTATGGTTATTTGTATTGTGTGGGCTGTTTAGGAGTAGTGGGGTTTTATTTTTAGGAAAGTAGGTGTTGGATGGTAAGGAAAGTCATTTGACTCCTTACCATGATGTAATTGTACCGAAATTTCAAATAATGAAATAAATAAGTTTTTGATCATCTAGTTGTGCCTCTTGATGACTTTTTACATTTTGAACTATCTATACTCATCGTTGAGGCATACATAATCCTTTTGTTCACGTATATGTTAAAATAAACTGTCGTTCTCGAGGATAAAAAAATGATAGTTTTTTGTGAAAAGAAGGGGGCCACGCTCATGTGAAGGGATGAGCTGCCTACGTACCTCTGAGGGTTTTGAAAAAAATTGAAATTCATTTTTAGAACGTTTTTAGAGGACCAGGCCCCCGTAGTTCTGGGTAGGGGAAAATAAGAGTTTTTTTTAAGAATAAAAGGGAGATAAGAAGAGTCATAGCGCGCTGAGATTTCGGACTAGAGGTAGAATTTCTTGAGACGGTCCAGGTTGACTGGATGCGCCATTTCTTCTTCATCGAGGTCGATAAGCATAGCAACTCCGCCTGACATGATCTTCTTTACTATGTATGTGTCGTTCCAATTAGGCTTAAATTTCCTTATGGGTTTCCCAGATGGGCTCTATTATTTCTTTGAGGGCTAAGTCCACTTCTCGGACATCGTGGTCCTTGACTCTCTTATTGAATGATCGCGCTATACGGTGATGGTACCCTTATTTATGTTATAGAGCCTTCAGCCTCCTTTCGTCTATAAGAGGGATAACTCGTCAAGAAAAATTTGGTACCAGTCTTCTTCGCTGACTTTGCTTTCAAGCATGACGCACAACGAAGGTATTTCCAGCTCAACGGGTAGGACTGCTTCCATGCCATAAACTAAAGAGTAAGGGGTAGCCCCAGTAGATGTTGAAACTGAAGTATGGTAGCCCTAGAGGGCGTAAGGGATCCTGTCGTCCCAATCTCGATAACTCTCGATCATCTTATTGATGATAGCTTTGAGATTCTTATTGGCTACCTCGATCGCCCCGTTGGTTTGAGGTCGGTATGGAGAGGATTTATGTCCTTGAATTCCATACTCGTCGACCACTTCCATAACTTCTGCCTCAAAATTTAACCCATTGTCTGATAGTAGTTCGTGCGGGACCCCATATCGGCAGATTTGTTTTTCTTAATGAACTTGGCCACTTTCTTAGCATTCAGAACTGTATATGACTCGACTTCGACCCATTTGGTGAAGTAGTCAATAGAGACTAGGATGAACTCATGCCCATTGGAGCCTTCGGTGTAACTTTCCCTATGATGTCAATGCCCCATGTGGAAAATGGCTAGGGAGAGGTCATGTTATACAATTCTCGCCAAGGAAAATATTAGAAGTTAGAAAATTGTTAGCATTTGAGATATCTTCGAACGTAGGCAGTGCAGTCCTGAACTATAGTAGTCCAGTAGTACCCCTGTCGAATGATCTTTTTGGCGAGCATGTGGCTGTTCATGTGGGGTACGCATTCCCCACAGTGGATTTTTTGCATTATTTCTTCAATATCAGCCCCTGTGATGTAGTGTAAATAGGTACGATCGAAATTTTTCTTAAATAGTGCTTTATCATAAACAATGTACTGGGCGACCAGTCTGTAGAGAGTTGCTCGATCTTTTTTGTCAAATCCTTGGGGATACCTACCGTGTTTGAGGAGGCGCCAAATATCATAGTACCAATAATAGTCTATTTTGGGTTCTTCCTCCATGCTGAGCTCGATGTGGTAGCACTGGGTTGGTTTATCTTATTTCTGGACAAGGAAAGGGGCCATAATTATTCCTTCGGGTATGTCAATCATGGAGGCTAAGGTGGCAAGGGCATCATATAGTTATTCTTTGCTCGGAGCAGGTAGTGAAAGTTGATTTCTTGGAATCGGGAAGCTAGTTCTTCAACGTGGGCATGGAAGGGTAAGAGTTTCTCGTCCTCGACTTTCTATTTCCTGAGTACTTGATCGATGATGAGGGCTAAATTCCCGTCGACATCGAGGTATTGAATTCTTTTTTTGAGGGAAACTTTGAGGCCTATCGTGCATGCCTCGTATTCAGTTATGTTATTAGTGTAGGGGAAATCCAATTTGATGGCAATGGGAGTGTGGAAGTCATTAGGGGCAATCAAGAGGATTCCAATGCCATATTATTTTTTATTGGCAGCGCCATCAAAGAACATTTTCCATCGAAGGTCTTCTTAGGTGGTGCAAAGGATATTCTCATCTGGGAACTCAAAAATCCAGACATCGACTTCTTCCATAGGGTAGTCAGTAAGGTAGTCAGAGATGGCTCTTCCTTTCATGGCTTTCTGTGTGACATAGGTGATATCAAACTCGGTTAGAAGCATTGACCAACGAGCCATTCTCCTGGATATGGCGGGCTTCTCGAGTAGGTACTTGATGGGATCCATTCGGGATACAAATGTGATGGGGAAGACGAGCATGTATTGTCGTAACTTTTGGATAACCCAAATAAGAACGATACATGCTTTTTCTAAGGCGGTGTAGTTAACTTCGTAACCTACTAATTTTTGAATGGAATAATAGATGAATTTCTTTTTACAGATTTCTTTAAGGTATTGTGCTAGCAAATCCCCGGCTGCAGTATCGATCACAGTTATGTATATGAGTAAAGGAAGACCAGGTTGTGGTGGCATGATCATCGGAGGTCGGGTTAGGTATTGCTTAATTTGGTCGAAGGCTTCTTATCAAACTTCGTTATAGACCTTGGTTGAATCTTTTCGGAGGGGTTTGAAGATGGGTTCACAGATGGAAGTCAATTGGCTGATGAATCGACTGATGTACTGTAATTTCCCAAGGAATCCTCAGACTTCCTTCTCCGTTCGGGGAGGTGGCATCTCAAGTTTGGCTTTTATCTTAGCAGGATCTACTTTTATCCCTTTCTCAATGACCATGAATCCTATGAGTTTTCCTTTGGTAATGCCGAAGACACATTTTTGTGAGTTAAGCCGCATTTTGTACTGTCGCAGTGGTTCATAGAATTTTCGGAGAGCATGAACATGGTCTTCTCTAGTCTTGGACTTAATAATCATGTCATCTACATAGACCTCGACTTCCTTGTGTATCAGATCATGCAGAATGGTTATGGCAGCCCTTTAGTAGGTAAACCCTGCATTTTTTAGACCAAAAGGCATGACAGTGTAGCAAAAGGTTCCCCATGGGGTGATGAATGCGGTTTTCTCTGGATGATCAGGGTGAATATTGATCTGGTTATATCTGGAAAAATCGTTAATGAATGACTTAAGAGTGTGACTAGCTGTATTGTACACAATCATATCGATGTTGAGTAGCGGGTAATTATCCTTCGGAGAGGCCTAGTTCAAGTCTCGATAGTCGACACACATGCGAACCTTCCTTCCTGATTTCGACACGGGTACAATATTGGCTAGCTATATGGGATATTCAATTACTCGGATGAAACCCATTCAATTGATTGACTACTTCTTCTTTTACTTTGAGTGATCATTCGGTACAGAGCTTTCGTAGCTTTTGTTTGACTGGTTTATATTCCGAGAAAGTTGGAATCTCATGCTGTGCTATCTCAGGGTCAATGCCGGGCATATCATTGTAGGACCATGTGAAGGCATCCATGAATTCCTTCAGTAGTTCTTCGATTTGCTTGCACTCGTGCTCATCAAGGGCAGCCCCTATCCTAATCTCGTGCATTTGGATACTAAAACCGAGATTAATAACAACAGTTTCATCTTCATTAAATTGAACGCAGTTATGTTATTTGTTATTTACCATATTTAGATCAGTTAAGAATTGTTCATTTTCAAAGTCATCATCTTCAAGAGTTTGATTAGAATCAAGGCAATTAATGTAAGGCACAACAAGATACTCAAAATCTTCGTTTATTTCATTGATAGGAAAAATAACATTGAGAACCTCATCATAGGAGGTCTTGATTACATTAGAGTGAGAGGAAATAACTAAAGGGGAAAGGGGAAAACATCAGGGTTAGGTTGAATATCAACAGGTGGCACAAGTGCAGCATGTCGGTTGAGAAAAGGTGTATCGACATCTTTGATGAGGTAGGATGGATCAGATGATATAGTCCCTGAGTGGATCATGAAGAGTGTCAGCCCTAATGTCTACAAATTGAAGAATTCTCGGAGTCACTACCCTCAGAATCCCTAGTATCAGCTATGGTCTCCTCAGTGAGTGGTTGTACACTATGCTGGGAACTTTCATCCCCCGAGTAGCTGTCTTGAAAAAAGATCTCCACTCCTAGTTCCATCCTCTTATCTACAGGGTCATTCCAAGGTTCAGGGAAGTCGCAAAAGGGGAAATATTCATCCTCTCTGATGAATCTTCCATTTAGAGAATCCCTCGAGATAGTTCTGGTGCATTCTAACTTTCTCTTCAGTAGAGGCTGACGGATAAATCTGAGTTCTTCTTCTGATGGTTGATAGCCCAAGCCACGGGGAGGAAAGGCCTCCTTTAACACAATAGGTTCAGTTACCCCATGTTGTATTTTCCCTAGCCCCAGTCCGAGCATGAAGTGCATGTTCTTGAATATTTGGATTACATTAACGTTTCCATGGGGATCATATTCTGGACAAACCCCATCTTTGAAGTCGTCCCTTACTAGTTGTAGGAGTGGTTCGACCTGAAAGCCTGATAGTAGCATATCATTTACCCCGTGTTGTATCTCAAGTACCGAATTACTGGTGCTTCCATTCTCGATGCTTTCACTGTCTCCCAAGATGGTGATAAATTATCCATTGGCAAAGAACTTCAATTTCTGATAAAAGGGAAGAAGACACCCTGATTGAACATAAATATTGTATATTTATTCCCCTAATTTCAGTGCATTTGTGAACCCGAGTGATGTAACCTATATGGATTTGACGTACATTTATGCTACTAATCTTCGTTGGCAAGTATTTCATGTTTCGTGCTTCTCTTATTGGTTTTACAGGTTAATTATGCAAGCAGCGCAAAAGAGAAAGCGAGATAATGAAAGAAACGATAAGAAGGCAAGTTCAAGGGAATTTTGGTAATTCTGCAGCCAGATCCCTAAGGAGAAGTCAACTGGAAAGTTGAAGAGCTTGGAACAACGAGAACACTGGAAGAAACGGCACCAAAATCCGAGCTACGGTTGATGAGTTATGACCCGTTGAAGTTGAAGAAAAATCCAAGGAAGAAAGGAAAGAAAACAAGAAAAAAATTCTAAGTGTTGAATGGAAGAAAAAGCACCCCAGACCAGCAAACATTCGCGAACCCAGGGGTGAACCGGTTTGGGGGTCGAACCGGTTCGGGGTACATGCGAACCGGTTCGGGGGGCCTGATGCGCGAATTTGCCTCCTTTATTCTGATTGGCTCTAAGGTTCCCTTTTAGGTTAAAACTCTCCAAGAAGTGTGGGATACGTAGGTAGTAACTTAGGAACAGCCGTTCTGGATATTTTTGAGTATTTTTTGATAGAGAAAAAGTGAGGAGAACGTCTAGGAACATAATTTTGATTTATTGCTGCAAGATCCATACACTTCCGGGTTTGTTTTCAAGTTGTAATCTCAGCTATATTTTTGTGATTTTCAGTATTCTTGCATGGTAATTTTTCTGCATGGTTTGAATGAATTTCTGCATTTATAATACTTAACTACGTATATCGATCTAGTGTTATTATGAGTTTACTCGCATGCAACGTTATTATTTCATGCATCGTTCAGTTTAATATGTCCGGCTAGGTTGAAAAGGTTGGGATGCATGAACTCAACCTAATGTGTTAGTGCATGTGTATAAAGTTAATCCGATGAATTCAATGATTGATTTTGATCGTATTGCGTAATTACATTATAATTGTGGATCTTTATATCTCGTTTACCTTTGGGTACTCGTGATGATTTAGAGTACAATTTGAGTGTCATTACCGCGATACCGATTTACTCATCCTCAGATTAGGTATGACGCGGGCTTGAACCTCGTATACATAATGCTTGGGAGTACTAAATTCCGGGTCAGATCAACCAGATAAATTTATGATTAACATTATCACCGCACTACACTAGGGTTGGGGGATTGCATTCCCGACCTGTTTCTATCATCATTTAAAATAAAAAGTTGTTGAAACCATCAGTCATCCTCCATTTCGGTAGAGTAATTTAGTTGCATCTTTGCTCATTTTCATTATCGTATTTAGCTTAATTAATCTCAAAACCAAATCAATTTTTCCTTTTCTTTTTTTGAGTCAAGGTTAGGATCTCTTTGTCTCGTCCCGTCGTCACAACTCCGTTGTCCTTCTTCCCAGTGGATTCGATACCCGACTTACCGAGATTATTACTTGAGCGACAGGCTTACACTTGAGCCTAGAGTGAGCGCACTTCTGAGACACATTTTCAGTCGCGTCAAGTTTTTGGCGCCGTTGCCGGGGAATTAGGTAGACTTAGGATTAGATCGAGTCAATCCAAAGCTTTGACCAAAAATTTCCAAAAATCCAAAAACATATAAAAAAATTCAAAAAGCACTAAAAGATTCACCATCATCTCTCACAAGCCACTAATGCAAAATTCTGAACTCACTCCAAATGCTCCACATTTCTGGATCTCACCTCCCACACCGTCACACTCAATCTCAAACAACACTCCATTTTCCTTCTTAGGACACACCCTCGAGTATACCTCGAGCACACTAAGTGAGAGCACTGAGTCATTAAGAAAGAGAGAGAGGGGTTGGAAGAAAGGAAAATGATGGAGTTAGAGATCGAGCAAGTAAGAGAGGACATAGGCACTACTCGAGGGAGAGAGCTAGGGGACCTGATCATGGATGAATTTGAAAAAGAATTCGGTCCGGTGGATGAGAGCCTGGATGAGCGCCTTAATGACGAAGTCCAAACTCTATTGGATTCATTTCGTCACCTAGAAGAAAGCGAATGGAAAGCTAAAATCGATAAATTCCTTCTTTGTGACCATCCACCCATACCACTAGAGGTCCCGAAGGCGAGTGAGGAGAAAAGTTGTGGTCCATCCGACTTAGAGCCCGACCCATGTGTCTTAAAAATTGAAAGAAACCTAGGTGTTCCCTCCGAGTCAGCGCACGCAGACCACGCTTTGAGTCAGCATCACGAGGATCCCTTTTCAATTAGTCATGATGAGTCTCCCGGTCTATCCTTTATCTATGGGCGAGGTCCCAACTTATTCCGGTTGTTAGTATATGATAGGAAGACGGGAGTGATAAGGAGAGCATCATTCCCCGTGCAAGGGGTCGGGTGAGTTCGTAGAGAGATGAGAGGTCGTCGCACCCCCTGATTTTTAGTGTATTATTGAGTCATGTGGTAGGGTCATTTAGTGTGTTTATGCATTTTAAATATTTGTTTGTTTTATTTTTCCGCACTTTTCATTCGCTTTGAGTTTGATTTTAGTCCTTTTTGCTTGAGGACAATGCAAAAGTCTAAGTTAGGGGGGGTCACAAGTGCGTATTTCTAAAACTTCACAAATTTTCCAAAATGCCCAGAAATTTCCAAAAAATCATAAAATTTTGAAAAACCCAAAAATATTTTTGTTCAAAATAAATAAAAATTGGAATTCAAAATTTTCAAAAATATCATTAAAAGTCGAATTGAAGTCTCAAGTTGTAAAATTCAACGTACACAAAACCAAAATTGACCAAAGATGGAAATTGAGCGAAAATTGACGACTTAACGAATAAGTGTGGAGATTAACAAACCCGGTGAGATTCGAGCCTATCATTTTTTGCGAGTTTTTAAATCAAACCGAGTTAATTATTAACTCAAAGTTCTTTTAAGCGCCTAAAAAGTTGTCAAGGATCTCAATCCTTTCATTTTGATCGGTTTTGAAAAATGTGTGTAATATTGCTTTGAAAAAACGTGCCAGATTGATCTCTAAACTTAAATTCATCTCGAAGCGCATATGGTAACGCAATTGGCATTTTGGGCAATGAAGTAGGTCCTCATTTGTCTCCCACAAATATTGGCCAGAAAAAGTAGCGAAAAATTACCCCTTTTGTAACCCAATTGGAGCCAAACAAATTGTCCCTTTTGTTTGATAACCCGAAAAAACCAAATAGCCGGAATTGTGAAAAATGAGAAAATTTAGAATTTAAGTCCGAAAAGTGCATATAAAGGGGCAAGAAACAAAATAGTATGCTCAACAAAAACAACAAGAAAAGAAATGAAAAAACAAAAAAAAAAAATAGAAAAGAAGAAAAAATGAGCAATAGCCCGGAAAAAGCACAAATGGACATCATTAATGACTTTTCCAATTCCAACCTTCCATACCTCCTTCATTTTACCCAATGCAACCTTCAACCCGAAAAAGTCCTAACCGAGTCCAAATTGCGAAAAATTGATTACCGCGTGGAGAGTTAAGACACCAAAAGATAATATAAGAGGTTAAGTGCGCAAAATAGAGGCAACGTTCCCGTTTTTAAAATCGTAATCTGTTGATGAGATCCTTTCACCATAAAGTATCCGTCTTTCTAATTGCAGGCATGAATTTGCTTCCATTACATTTACTCTTTATATCACGCATGCCGAGAGAATAGCCATAATCCGAGAGATTCGTTTGTGAGAGCGTTCCGTGAGAAATTGAAATCAAAACGAATTTTCGAATAAGTAACGTAATGATCAATCGGTGGAAATTGGCGGTTATATTTTCGGCTTTGCACACACGCACTAAGGTTTGAGACTCGTAAATATGACTTGATGATGACTATTTTCTGGAAAGTTTGAATTACATAATTTGTGCATATTTTGAAATTTCTTTTAGTCGAATTTTGTGGGTATATTCTTTGCAAACCCTCACGAGACACCACTCGTCCTACTAGGGTGACCTAGGGGTTTAAAGGCTTGTTGCATGCGCTAAATGCAATCGCTTGCCCGCGAAAAAGGTATTTTATCCTAATAAAATGTTATCTTTAAGAGTTGAACCTCATTAGGATTCTTTTACATTGCTCGGGACACGCAAAGTTCTAAGTTAGGGGGGTTTGATTGGACATAAATATTGTATATTTATTCCCCTAATTTCAGTGCATTTGTGAACCCGAGTGATGTAACCTATATGGATTTGATGCACATTTATGCTACTAATCTTTGTTGGCAAGTATTTCGTGTTTCGTGCTTCTCTTATTGGTTTTACAGGTTAATTATGCAAGCAACGCAAAAGAGAAAGCGAGACAATGAAAGAAAAGCTAAGAAGGCAAGTTCAAAGGCATTTTGGTAATTCTGCAGCCAGATCCCTAAGGAGGAGTCAACTGGAAAGTTGAAGAGCTCGGAATAACGAGAACACTAGAAGAAACGACACCCAAATCCGAGCTACGGTTGATGAGTTATGACCCATTGAAGTTGAAGAAAAATCCAAGGAAGAAAGGAAAGAAAACAAGAAAAAAATTCTAAGTGTTGAATGGAAGAAAAAGCACCCCAGACCAGCAAACATTCGCGAACCCAGGGGCGAACCGGTTTGGGGGTCGAACCGGTTCGGGGTACATGCGAACCGGTTCGGGTGGCCTGATGCGCGAATTTGCCTCCTTTATTCTGATTGGCTCTAAGGTTTCCTTTTAGGTTAAAACTCTCCAAGAAGTGTGGGATACATAGGTAGTAACTTAGGAACAGCCGTTCTGGATATTTTTGAGTAGTTTTTGATAGAGAAAAAGTGAGGAGAACGTCTAGGAACATAATTTTGATTTATTGCTGCAAGATCCATACACTTCCGGGTTTGTTTTCAAGTTGTAATCTCAGCTATATTTTTGTGATTTTCAGTATTCTTGCATGGTAATTTTTCTGCATGGTTTGAATGAATTTCTGCATTTATAATACTTAACTACGTATATCGATCTAGTGTTATTATGAGTTTACTCGCATGCAACGTTATTATTTCATGCATCGTTCAGTTAATATGTCCGGCTAGGTTGAAAAGGTTGGGATGCATGAACTCAACATAATGTGTTAGTGCAAGTGTATAAAGTTAATCCGATGAATTCAATGATTGATTTTGACCGTATTGCGTAATTACATTATAATTGTGGATCTTTATATCTCGTTTACCTTTGGGTACTCGTGATGATTTAGAGTACAATTTGAGTGTCATTACCGCGATACTGATTTACTCATCCTCAGATTAGGTATGACGCGGGCTTGAAACTCGTATACATAATGCTTGGGAGTACTAAATTCCGGGTCAGATCAACCAGATAAATTTATGATTAACATTATCACCGCACTACACTAGGGTTGGGGGATTGCATTCCCGACCTGTTTCTATCATCATTTAAAATAAAAAGTTATTGAAATCATCAGTCATCCTCCATTTCGGTAGAGTAATTTAGTTGCATCTTTGCTCATTTTCATTATCGCATTTAGCTTAATCAATCTCGAAACCAAATCAATTTTTCCTTTTCTTTTTTTGAGTCAAGGTTAGGATCTCTCTGTCTCGTCCCGTCGTCACAACTCCGTTGTCCTTCTTCCCAGTGGATTCGATACCCGACTTACCGGGATTATTACTTGAGCGACAGGCTTACACTTGAGACTAGAGTGAACGCACTTCTGAGACACATTTTCAGTCGCGTCACACCCCTTTGATGATATGGAGCCACGATCGTCTGAGTAGTAAATTAAAACAGGATAAGATGTCGATGACTTGGTATTCAACAATAAGATTTATAGGGCCATCCCCTATTTCAAGCTTGATATATCTCATTACTTCGCGGTGGGTGTTGTCATAGGCACGTACGACAACAAAAGTTGGTGCAAGGTCGCTCAATTTCAATCCCCGGTAATTGAGGGTTCTTAATGGGCAAACATTCAGAGTTAATTCGTTGTCGACGAGTGAGAGGGGGACAATTTTCCCCATAACTTCAACAGAGATAATAATATCATGATTATGGTTGGGATCAGTCTTAGGGATTTCCTCTTCAGAAAAGGAGAGCATTTGAGTAGATGTAAAGGATCCGATTAGGTTCACCACTTCTTTTGGTGTGGTTGAGGGAGGAACTATGGGTCTAGTGAGTAGCTTGATTAGGGAATTTTGGTGTAGTTGGGAAGACATGAAAACTCCCTGTAGAGTGTTGTTAGCTTAAGTTACTTTCTTTAAGGGTCATTTCTAGCATAGGGAGATTCCCAACACTTGTCCCTTTATCGCTTGCTGATGGTTGTAAGTTTGAGTTCTTGTAATGTCTCCCCGACCTGGTAATGTGGTTCACGAAAGAGTGGAAAAATAGAAACCCTATTTCTTCATCGATATCGGGTTGTTCAGCTACCTGGTTGATCTCTCTTAGCAGCTCCTCGAATGATATCATTCCGTATAGGTTGGCTATCAGACCAGTCTTTTCTAAATCTAGCTCTTCATCCTAATCTTCAGAATCATCCCCCCATCCGGTGACAACGATATTATCTTTCCACGCAAAGTCAATACACTCTATAATTTATATAGTCTATTCGTATAATTCTTCCTATTCGACAGGGAAATGCAAGACTGAAGGGATCAGGTGCCCTTATAATTTTAAAGCGTCAAGCAACTCGAACATGCTATAAATATCACCAGTCTGTCAAAACAAATCTGCCATGATCTGGACCAGGTCATTTAGACTGATTTCGTCGACTGGCACTACCCAGTTGTCTGACTTTTTGGCCCATTTTTGAGGTTCCAAGAATAACCCGCTGAATCTCTGACAGTCGATGGTCATCTGGAGGGAAATTTAAGCCCGAACTCTTGGAGTTGGTTCAACACTTCAGGTAATTCCATATTTTTACATCCGAAACGAGTACGGACAGCGATACATGCTCTGGTAAGGAGTGATAAGGTTTAATTAGCAAGGCTGGTAGGGTGTAAGAGGAAATATGGGCATGTTTGGAGAGGTTTAGGAGAGTATATGGGTATGATTGGTGATTTACTTGGTATGATTTTGGTGGATGGGTCGAGTTCTGACTCTTCTTTTAAGAAGATGGCATTTACATGATTCGGGATTGGATTATGAGTAGTGTTTGGTTTAGGATTAACTGGTTGGGCGATGATACCCCGATCAATCAGGCTTTGGATTGTGTTCTAGAGATGGAAATATTGGTCTGTGGTATGGCCAGCAGTTTGGTGAAAGTCACAACGGGCATCAGGTTTGAAGTTTTTAGGAAGTGGATATGGTAAAGGACAAGGGTCCAAGATTTTGATTAGGTTTCGATTCAAGAGTGCCTGGTAGACTTTAGAGAGAGGAGTGTGAAGCTCGGTATATTCCTTCCGGATTGGGTTTGGGCGACTTTTCGGTGCCCACGAAGCCGTAAGCTAAGAGTGGTTATTGATTGTAGAGACTGTGGTACTAGCAGGATTTTTAAACTTTCTAGGAGCAAACTGTCCAGAGTTTTTTTCGATTCAACTTCTGTCTTAGCAAAACCTTGTTGATTTCTACTCTTGCTTCTCGAAGGGCTCGAAAGTGAGGGTAATACTGTCCTCCCATTATTGCTCGGACATGGGGTAGGAAGTTCTTTTTCATAATGTCGACTTGTTCTTCTTCAGAAGGTTGATTGGTCATGGTAGCTGCTTTTTCTCTCCATCATACTATGAAGCTGCTGACTGATTCCCCAAGGTTCTGTGTAAGTAGCTCTAAGTCACGGCGGGTAACCTCTAGCTCCTCATTGTACTTTTACTATGATATGAACTCACGGGCAACGTCTTCCTAACTACAAATTCTGGATTCCTCGAAGGATAAGAACCAATGAAGGGCGCTATATTTCAAAGTCTGTTGGAACATCTTTGCCATTATTTCTTCGAAAGCCCTTAGGAGAGTCATGACACGGTGATAGCTACGAAGATGAACGATCGGGGGTCCACTGCCTCCAAACTTCTCGATATTAGGCATTTTGAATTTTTTTGGTAACATGGCTTTAGGATAGGGAGACATGTGGGTGTAGTCCATGTAGTTCCCATAGATTACGACCTGTTCTAATTTCTTGGTTAACATTTTGAGGTCTTTCTTGACCTTGTCTAGTTCTTCCTCTTTTGGATCAACAGTTACGGGTAAATTAACCCCGATCTGAGCAAGGTTTTGAATAGAAAGCTGGGCTGGTGGCAGCCCATTATCAGGGGGAGTATGTGGAGCATGATGGTATTCTTCAGGAACCCAAATAGGCTCTGGTGTAGGCGGACCCATGGCGCGAGGGAAAACAACCTCAGGATCTTTGGGGACAGGGACCCAATTTTTTTGCATCTCGTGAACCTCGGTTTGAAGGTTGTTAATTTTGGCAGTGAGCTGAGCCAGAACCATCAATAAATCTGGCTTTACAATAGGCACTTGAGCCGTGTTCTCCATGGAAGGCGGGTGAGTCTCGAACTCAGAGGAAGTAAGGGGACTGACAGAACTTCAGGGCGATTCGACTGAAGACCTAAGCCAATAGGGAGCCAGGACAAGGGTATGTGATCGACCTGAAAAGGAGAAAAATTAGAATTTATTTTCAGAAAAGAAAAAGGGAAATTTTTTATTTTTGGAAAAGGAGGAAAATATTTTTGACATTTTTGGGAAAGATGAGGACGAAAATGTTTTCTCTTTTTTTTAGGGAAGAAGAGGAAAATATATTTGGTATCTTTGATAAAAGGGGAAAGATATTTTTGGACACTCTTTGGAAAAAGAGAGAGGAAAAAATGAGATACGGGTCTCAGCATGATTATTATGTTTATTAGGTTCTCACTTGTATTAAGTTTACCTAAATGAAAAATGAAATGCCGGACGGGACCCGAGCCTGGAAAAATAGGGTTTGCAACATATGTAAAGCTAAGATTGGACTTGTAACCAGGCTCATGGCCAGGGCCCCGTTTTGAAAATTTTGCAAAAATTTGGGCAGCAGGTCGACCCAAAATTACGACAGAGTTTCGGGTCAAAATCGACAATCTAACATGTGTGTCCTACGCTTGACCCCTATATGCGGGTATGCAGTTGGTTGGGTTAATTGGAAAGGGTTCCCCCCTTTGGCGTGACTTCTATGATATACGTCTTACTTTTGAAGGAAATCGGTATGTGTGGACAAGCCATTTGATATACCTGAGTGTACGTGAATTGCCTCACTATATAACTCATGGGACAGTACGTGTGAGAGAGAATTCGATATACTCGACATACGTGAACGAGTTCCCTGCGATATACCTCCCGTCATGACTTCGGTCAAGCGGATCGAAGGTACTTGGCCAATGGAAGGTGAGAGTCATATTGCTTAGGCTAACTGCGACCTGTCGGACCAGCGCCCATCACGAAGTGACCTCCCAGTTACGGGAAAAAATTTAGTCAATAACAATGCTCTTTGGTGATGTTGTGTAAATCATGCATGATTATTTTATTATTATCTTATGGAGAGAGTATATTTTTCTTGATCATGCCAAACAGGGAGCAAGGTACAAGTACAAATAGTAAAGCTATACTAAGCTTGGATAAGAGATGTGTGAGTGATGTGTAATTATCTACAAGTGCATGTGTGATAAGTGAGCATGGATATATAAAAGTGGAGGTGCATGCTAGTGAAACCTAAGCATGGATTTCTAAGTGATGTGTGAAACATGTGGATATACGTGATCCTAGGTGCACGTGGTGTGAAGTGTACATCGAGAGTCTTCTACAAGTGTATAAATAGTAGAATAAGCATGAGGTACATATGAATAATAAAGGGGAACATGCAAATAAGGGGATATACAAGAAAATAAAGCACCCAAGTAAACAGAGTCTATCCCTCTTAGAAATAGAAATCCCTAGCGGAGTCGCCATTGTGGCCATCCTGGGCATAACGATTGGGGTGGGGATGGGGGTGGAGGAGGATCCCTCGAGAAAGAACTGTGCCACGATCTCACACCCCTCTTCGAAAGGTGCTTCAGATGTCGTTGATATGGGTTGAATGTAAAGAGATGGAGTCGCCAGCCTATTTTGTACAAAACAGGCAAAAGAACATGATTTCACTTCGAGAGAGCGGCATCAAGGACAAACTGATGCATACGAAACCAATAGATTGGAGGTCCGGGGGCTAAGTTACGGAATGGAAAGGTGTTAGGCACCCATCCCGCCCTTTATATCTCTCATGGGAAAATGTTAACATTTTCTTTTATTCCCGTGAAGTGTGTGTATGTGTTTATATAGCGGAGGTTGGAATCGTTCGACCCATACCATGGAAAAGATAGGGTGAGGCCATCCACAGGAATTTTTTCAAAATAATAATAAATGTAGAAGATATAATATGAGCGTTCATCGCGATATTGATTGTTACTGGAAAACGATAATATGTGTGAGATGAAACGCAAACAACCATATTATATGTATATGTACGATAATCATGAAAATGAGGGATTTCGAGAAATTTGAAAAATAAGAGAAATTGAAAAATTGCACTCGAATCTCGAATTTTAATTCGAGACACCTATGTAGCCTATAAAGGCATCAAAGTCCACGTAGTTCGAATGTAGAATAGGGGTGGGGTTTATCCCATAGATTCGAACGGAATTTTATTACGTGTGTACATGTAAAAAATGTGTTTTTGGTTTTGGAAAAAGTGGGATGGATAATTCCATTCGGATTTACGAATGTAACCCTCTTTCATTTGTTTTTGGGTTTTGTATGGACAATAAATTATGTGAAATATACTAATAAAAGCGTAGATGTTAATATGTACGAACTAAAGTGAAACTAGATTATGAATCTAATGTAAATTATGCAAAAAATAAGAGATTTAAAAGAGAGGGAAAAGGAATTGGACCTTCTTTGGAGCTTGAGCTTGAATCTTAGATGAACTCATTTGAATGTTGATAGATGTTGATGAGATAGAAGGATATTTGCCAAATTGGGTGTGAAAATGATGGGTATTTAGGCTTGAATGGAACTTCTCATAAGGAGCTTCGGTGATTTTGAGAGAATGTTGCTAAGATCACTAATGCTAATGGGGTTTTTCTCTCTTTTTGAGTGAGGTCATGGCCTTTTTTTATAGGGAAAAAAGGGGTGTGCTGATCGGCCTACCCCAGGGGGTGACTATCGGTAGGTAACCCTTGACATTGTGCCGATAGGCAGGGTTCAGGACATGCCAATTGACAGTCTCGTGCAGAATTTTCTAGAAAAATGACCGTAGTGCACAAACTGTTGATCGGAATCGTGCATGGGGTATACCATTAGAAAGGTAATTCATAGACCTTGGAGAGTCCTTGGATCGCTCCCGAGTTTGGGAGTTTACTTTGGGTCAAATGTGGCTTGGAAGCGCGCGTCATTCTTTTTGATGGGAGATCGTCGGACAAAAACGGATCATTCGTCCTTATGGTAAGTCAGAATTGCGCACGGGGCGGACCATTGGTAAGGTTAGGAGATGTACTTCGTCATTCCAAAGAATTTTTCTTGGTTCGAAAATTTGAACTTGGTCAATCGGGGCCCGAAACCCCCGGTTGCCTCTCGGAGTGAAACGAATCGTTCGTCCGTACCGTAGATCAGAATCGTGCACGGGACTAATCATTTGAAAGGGTATTCAGTTCCTTTTAGAGATTCATTCCGTCTCATTCGAGTTGAAGAGTTGACTTTGGTCAAACGGAGTTCAGGAGCGCCAGGTGGCCTCCAGATCGATTTTTGAGGGAAAACTGATCGTTTGTCCGAACGGTTATGCTGCTTCGTGCACGAGGCGGACCGTTGGAAAGGAGTTTTAATGCCCTTCGAATATTCAAAGAGTTTATGCCCTGGTGGTGAAGTTGATTGGGGTCAACTCGGGGACCGGGAGTGCCCGATGGCCTCTGAATCAATTTTTGGTTGTGAAATGGTTCGTTCATCCGAATCGTTATGCCGATTTGCGCACGGGGCAGGCCGTTGGAAAGGGTATTCGGAGCCCTTCAAAGATTCAAAGAGATTTTTCTCTGAATGTAGAGTTAACCGGAGTCAAATGGGGAATGGGGTGGCCTCTAGATCGGTACTCGGAGTGCGACCTAGGTTTGCGATGGAAAAGGGAAGTGCTTGGGGTCTAAGGAGAGACTTAGGGGGTCCTAAAATGTGGTGTCTCCAACTATGATACAATTTTACAAAGAAAGATATACAGACTTACACAACGACTCGATCCCCACAACCCATGATGCTCTTGTACTCTTTAATCGCTCATCCACAGTACCCATATAGGAACCCTTCCACGATACTCGTCGACAACACACACGTCCACGAGTGCCTCGGTGTCCACCAATGCATCTTGGCACCGTCTACGATTCAAAACACGGACTCCACCATTTCTTCGCCACAAAACCCAACGAGCAACGTTAAAAGTGATGAACAAACCCTAGATGGTGCAAATAAGATTTTTATAACAATAGTATATAAAAGCTCAGATCTTTTAAACTCTAAGGATGGTTTTAAACTTTGAAAACCTTAGAAAACTTTTGTGCAGAAAAATGAAACTATCATACTGTATTTTGGTTTTTCACCCCTTCCGAAATTCTGAGAGAAAAATTCTTTAAATAAAAATCTTAAGTCGGTAAGTCATTCTAACGAGATGTTCAAGTCATTCTAACGACATCACATGTCGTTTGAAGTCTCGAAAATCAAGGTGAGAATTCACACGACTCTAAACAACAGATAAGCTCAGAATAAATGAATATAAAATATTTTGAAATTATTTTAAACTTTTTAAATAAACTTTCCATCCTTTAAAACTCTTTTCGAACTACATAAACATAAAGCGTTCATATCTGAGAGACATTCGAAATGCAATATGAATAAAGACATGAAACGTGCACCAATAAAACTCAACTTGATAAATCTTTGAAGCTTTGCCGCTACGTCTTCTAAACAAACATGTCATAGACTTTATGGGAATCGTGACAACACAAAAAATATATCTATGACTCAAATAAGTTTTGTTCCGGGAATAAGTCGATTACATATAAATGAACTCAAATGGAAATTTTGTCCTTACACACGTGTACATAATTATTTATTGTTTTTTTAAATAAAACGTTAACCATGAAAATAAACTATTTTACATTGTTAAAAAATATTTTTGACCGTTTAAAACTATTTTTTAATAAGGAACTATATTTAAAGGTTTTTTTATACATTAAAGAAATGTTTATAATGGTTTTTTAACTTTTGAACTAGAAATAAATGTTTTAAAATAACAAATTTTACCTTTTTAACTGTTTTATGAAACTAAGAAACTCTTTAAAAGTTAAAAAAATATTTTAACTGTTTAATATAAAAAAATGAATTAATATAAAAATTATTTTACTGTTCCTTTTTAATAAATTATGTACAATGCATCTTATATATAAAAACATTACTTTTTTATTTAAAAAATTGTTGTAATTGTTTTATAAAAAAAAGATTTTTTTTTAATAAAAATAAAAACTTTGTTATATTTTTCAAGGATATTATGTAACTATATTTCTTTGACATGACTTGTGATCACAAATATTCTGAACTTTTTAAACAATTTTCTATTTTCATTTAGAATCTTTTCATGTGCTTGCAATTTCACAAATGTTTTCCGTACACTAACATATAACTCGCACATCGCGCGGATTTCCAACTAGTATGTATGTGTATATATATATATATATATACTAGATGTATAAAGTGTACACGTAGGTGTGGGAGCCCTAAGACCATGAGAGTAGACGACCAAGATAACTTGAGTTATTTGGCCCGGCCCAAATTATGGTCTAACTTTGACACGGATAGTTTAGTTAGAGGAGGATACTTGCAGATATGGTCAATTCAAGTGCAAAGAATATCGGTTAAGATATTCAAGAACCTCATGGCTAATCCACTAACTATGATGGAGTTCCTCATCTCCCTAATTCATATTCTTCTTCATCGGAGACGCCTAGTTCTCCCACTTCCCCTGGTTCCGTTACCCCACCCATCATGGCCGACGAACACGCTTTAAGGGACTACTTTGCCCCGATTACGGCCACTCCACCTTTATGTATCGTTCTTCCGCCCACTCCGGCCGTGCAATTTGAAATTCGCCCCGCGACTATTTCTATGTTGCCCAGTTTTCATGGCCTTGACCGCGAGTATCCTTATACTCACTTGCGAAAATTTCTCACTCTGTGCGCTACTTTTAAAAATTAAAGCTTAAATGAAGAAAATGTTCATCTATGGTTGTTTCCCTTTTCTCTCTGCGGTAATGCATCCATGTGGCTCCATTCTGTGCCCTCGGATTCTATCCAAACTTGGGAACAACTTGTAAAGAAGTTCATGACTAAGTTATATCCCATGATCAAAACAAATGAAATGCGCCAAGCAATTCAGGATTTTAGGCAAAAGCCTACCGAACAGTTTTATGAAGCATGGGGCTTTTTTCAAGGCTATATTAACAGTTTCCCACATCACGGGCTCGAGAAAAGTCGCTTAGTCCATAGTTTTTACAATAGTCTTATGCCTTCTTCTCGCACCATGATTGAATCCATGCATAAAGGTAAGTTCATGCATTTAACTCCCACTGCCGCCTATAATTTTCTCCTTAAATTAGGCGATGACTCCCAAGATTGGGAGGATACCAATGCATTTTTGAGATCCGAATCAACAAGTGTAGGGAACACTTATGAGGTAAAAAATTATCGCGATTTCAAAACTTTGCTATAAATCTTACACTATTTGACTAAAATTGTTCACACTCTCAGTTGTACTTCGTAATAAAATGTTTCACTTTCTAAACAAGCAATGAATTTCAACGATTCTAGTCCTTCTTCTTGCAGTGTTTGCCTAAGTAAAGATCAAAAGATCATTTATCTTATTTGTGCCTCCTCCTTTATGATGATCCCGAACCCACCATGGCCCTAGCGTGTGCCTTTGATACCGTTAGGAAACTCGTTCCCCCGTGGGTTTCCACACAACCCACAAAGGAAACATCACCCTCTCGTCCCGTATGCATCCGCGTCTTACAATCAACAACACTATCCCTTATCCTTCGTCCCCCACGATGGACATTCAAACAACAACAATCAGCTTGTTCCTGTTCCCCCTCCTTCATATGAGTATTCACAACCGCCTAATTCTAAGCGTGAGTTGGTACCCCAACCATCTTATGCTCCTCCTCCCAATTCATCCACCTCTTCTCTTGAGAATCTTACTCATTTTATGACCACTAAGAGTCAAGTCCTTTAACGACTTGAGCAGCGTTTCAACAAATTTGAGTCTGACCGAGAGAAAGGTCATTTTCCCAGTCAACCCATTGCTAACCCCAAGGGTAATGGCAAAGAGTTGGCCTATGAGGTTGGTTCCACTTCCACTCCACCCACTTACCAAGCGGATATAAAAGAGGTGTCTACTCTTTGCTCGAGAAAACAACTTGATAATGGTGTTAACGATCCCAGTGATGTACCAAACCTACCCATCCCATCTTTCAAGCCTATTCCTCCAGTTCTCTCATCTTCCAAAACCCCATCTATTGTAGTGTCTAAGCCTCTTGATCCGACCTCGGTTTATGTTCCCAAGGAACCCTTTCCTCATCGGTTGGCTCCCACTAAGAAAGCCCATCAATTTGATGAGATCAAGAAAGTCTTTCAAAATGTTGACATTAATATTCCCTTGCTCACCGTGATTCAATAAGTCCCTTCCTATGCTAAATTTTTGAAGGACTTGTGCACTGTTAAGCGTAGGAACAATGTTCCTCGTGATGCTTTCCTCACTGAGAAAGCTAAATCCTTTTTGCATGATAATGGTGTTGTTAATTACAAAGACCCTGGTTGTCCAACCGTCTCTTGTATGTTAGGCGATAAGTTCACTACTAGTGCTTTACTTGATCTTGGGGCTAGTATTAATCTGTTACCTTAACCCCTCTACCTTGAGTGAGGTTTATAAAACATGAAACCTACACGGGTTACTTTTTAACTTTTTGATTATTACCTGAAAGTACCTAAATGAATCGTTGAAGATGTCTTAGTGAAAGTTTCAGACTTTTACTATCCTGTGGATTTCATCATCTTAGACACTCCTATGCCCGACCCAACCAATACTCCTATCATATTGGGTCACCCCTCTTTAGCCACTGCCAATGCCATCATCAATTGTCATGATGGGTCCATGAATTTATCTTTTGGCGACATGACTATCGAAGTCAATATCTTCCACCTTATACAACAACATGCTGATGTCGATTCTATTGATGAGGTGTGTGTGATTGACTCCTTAGTTAACAAAATATTGGACCAAACTTACCCTGTCGATCCTCTCCAACAATGTTTGGCTAATTTTGGATCCGAGTTTGACATTGATTCCTCCATCTCTGAACTAAATTCCATGTTAGATTCCACTGCACTGATGGACATTTCCTCTTGGGATCCTACATTCGAGCCCCTCTTTGTTGATACTATTCACTCTATGGATCACCCTGTTTAACCTTATGAAATCACTTCCACATTAGATTCCTCTAATTTTTACACTAATAGTTCTTTGGACTCTATTTTTGCATCTGAGTCTGATGTCACTCCTTCACCACCTACTAGTTTGGAGCTTAAGCCTTTACCTCCCGAGTTGAAATATACTTTCTTAGGCCCCAATAACCATCACCCTGTCGTCATTGCTTCCAAATTGACCCCTGCGTAAGAAGAGCAATTAGTCCACACGTTTACTCAGCATAACACTGCTATATGATGGACCATTTCAGATATTCATGGTGTGAACCCCAAGATTTGCAGTCATCGCACTCAATTAGAGGAGAACGCTAAGACTTCTTGTGAACCCCAACATCGACTCTAACCTTCTATGAAAGAAGTTGTGCGCGCTGAGAATTTAAAATTGCTTGATGCCGGTATTATCTACCCTATATCGGATAGTCGATGGGTCAGTCCCATTCACGTAGTACCAAAAACGTCGGGTGTCACAGTCATAAAAATAGTGACAATGAGCTTATGCCCACCCGTATGCCAACGGGCAGGTGTGTTTGCATTAACTATCGAAAGCTCAATGCTGTGACTCGCAAGGACCATTTTCCTCTTCCTTATATTGACCAAATGCTCGAACGTTTAGCTGGCCATGCATATTATTGCTTCCTTGATGGTTATTTAGGATACAACCAAATTCCTATTTCCCCTAAAGACCAAGAGAAAACTACCTTCACATGTCCCTTCGGAACTTTTGCCTACTCTCGCATGCCCATTGGCCTTTGCCATGCAACCATGACTTTTCAATGATGTGTGATTAGCATTTTTAGTGACATGGTTGAACATTTTCTTGAAATCTTTATGGATGATTTTTCTGTGTTTGGTTCTTTCTTCGAGCAATGCCTTTCTCACCTCACTATGGTCTTCAAACATTGTCAAGGAAAGAAATTGGTCCTTAATTTGGAAAAATGTCACTTCATGGTAAAAAAGGGGATTATTTAAGATCACGTAGTCTCTCACGATGGTATTTAAGTAGATAAAGCTAAAGTCAACTTAATTTCCACGCTTCCCATTCCTAAGTCTTTAAGGACATTCGCTCCTTCTTAGGACATGCGAGCTTCTACCGTCATTTCATCAAGGACTTTTCTAAAATCGCTCGAACTTTAACAACCATTTTATCCAAAGATGTTCACTTTTCCTTTAACGACGCGTGTGTCACTTCTTTTGGACACCTTAAGGCCGAGGTCACTTCTATTCCTATCATTCAACCTATTAATTGGTATTTACCTTTTGAGTTTATGTGTGATGCCTCTGATTTTTCTTTAGGTGCTGTACTTGGTCAGAGAGTTGATAAGCGCCATCACGTCATTTATTATGCTAACACAACCCTCCATGATGCTCAACTTTATTACACGACCACAGAAAATGAGTTGCTAGCTGTCATATTTGCACTAGATAAGTTTAGGTCATATTTTATCGTTTCCCCTATCATCATTTACGCTGACCACACCGCCTTAAGGCACCTTCTTCAAAAGAAGGATTCTAAACCACGATTGATACGGTGGATTCTCTTGCTTCAAGAGTTTGACCTCAAAATTCGCAATAAGAAAGGGTGAGAAAATTTGGTTGCAGACCATCTCTCCCGCATTACTGTTACGTCTGAATCTTCTGATCTCGTCCCTATTTTTGAAACATTTCCCGATGGATAACTTTTTGCTATCTCCACCTCTCCTAGGTATGATGATATCGTTAATTTCCTTGTTACCGACCAACTGCCCAATCATTGGTCAAAACATGAGCGTTCTAAGTTCATGGCATAGGTGAAGTTTTACTCTTAGGTTGATCCATTACTTTTTAAGTATTTCACTGATCAAGTCATTCACCGATGTGTTCCTAACCTTGAATAATCCACTATTCTCTCTTTTTTTCATGATGGTCCCCGTGGTGGCCACTTTAGCTCCAAGAAAACAGCCACCAAAATTTTACAAAGTGGTTTCTACCGGCCCACTCTTTTTCGAGATGCCCACCACTACTGCCAGGCTTGTGCCAAATGCCAACAATCTGGGCGTATCTCTCGTCGTCACATGCTGCCTCTCACACCCATTCTCATCGTTGAAATCTTCGATGTGCGGGGCATTAATTTCATGGGTCATTTTCCCTCATCTCATGGTTTTTAATATATTATAGTTGCAGTTGATTATATTTCCAAATGGATAGAATACATCTCTTTCCGCACCAATGACCATTGTATTGTGGTCAATTTTCTTAAGGAGTATGTCTTCACACATTTTGGAACTCCCAAAGCTATCATTAGTGATGGGGGTAAACATTTTTGTAATCGAGTCTTTGAAAATCTCGTGAAAAAGTATGGTGTTACCCACAAAGTTGGTCTCTCTTACCACTCTCAGACTAGTGGTCAAATTGAAGTTTCCAACCCTGAAATCAAGCAAATCCTAGAAAAAACGATTAATCCTAATAGGAAAGACTGGTCCTTACACTTGAACGACGCTTTATGTGCATACCGTACTGCTTTTAAGACTTCGATTGGCATGTCTCCTTATCGCTTGGTCTCTGGTAAACCATGCCACTTACCCATCGAGCTTGAACAGCATGCCTATTAGGCCATCAAAACCCTTAATTTTGATTTCGACGAGGCTGACGTTTATCGAAAGCTCCAACTCAATGAATTAGAAG
Source organism: Sambucus nigra (assembly GCA_949130495.1). NCBI lineage: Eukaryota > Viridiplantae > Streptophyta > Magnoliopsida > Dipsacales > Adoxaceae > Sambucus > Sambucus nigra. Next base: position 315,017,428 of record OX422209.1, on the reverse strand, counting down.
AGATACAAAATTATGCCTATGATTTTTCCAAGAAGTACAAGGACAAAATGAAGTGGATCCATGACCAATGCATCCTCCGTAAATAATTTCACCCTGGTCAGAAAGTGCTATTATACAACTCCCATCTTCATCTCTTTCCCGGGAAGTTAAAAACTAGGTGGTCTGGACCTTTTTGTTGTTGAATCTGTTACTCCCTATGAAGCTATCACAGTTCAAAATCCTAAGAATGGTAACCTCTTTCAGGTCAATGGTTAACGATTGAAGCCTTTCTTAGAGCTAGGCCCCATTCACATAGAATAAATTGACCAATTTGACCCCATTTATGAAGACTGACTGTTCAGTCTTGTTTAGGGGTGATTATAATCACCCCACTTTTCTTCCACCCCTCGCTTTCATCGTTCTTATCTATAGGGTGAGTTCCCGATCGGTCTGGCTGAAGACGTTAAACTTAGTGCTACCGAGAGGCAGCCCGCTGTTTATTGTTTCTGATTTTGAGTCTTATCCTATTTGGGGGTGGTGTTTGACATCATCCAATGATTTTCACATGCTTTCTATACTTGTATATATTTTTGTGTCGCATATGTTCTCTAGGTTCCATCTTTACTCCATCATGCGGTACAATTACATTAGCGGTTCATTATGGTAATATCTTCCTCCCTTGTGCTTCTTATTTTTTTATATGTAGTTTTAAACATCGAGGACGATGTTCTCTTTTGTTTGGGGGTGGGAAATTTATCAAAATCGTACCTCTTTAAAAAAAAAATTTAGAAACAATTGATCTTAAACTTTTTATGTAGTTAAAAATAAATTTTTATGACATGAATTTTCAATCATCCCTCTTTTAAAAATCTCGGAATACTTGTGTTTGACCCAAAAAATTACGCTTTTAACCTTAAATTAATTAATACCTCTTAAAGCGTACTTATACTATGAATTCCTAAACTCGGCAAAATTTTCACTATTACATTACAATCAAAAGTTGAAGAGTAACTATATTCTCAAGAGAGCCTTAAAAGATCACTAGTGGTGACTTAAACCCGTGAGATTTGAGCTTTTCACCTTTTTAATGGCTTTTACGTATCTCAGAGTCATGAGTTGACTCAACTTTCTTTGGGTACTATATTTAGTCGTTGCATGGTCCCATTATTTTTCAAATTTGGCTTAATCACAGTGGCTTAATCACTGAGAATGCATCATCTTCGAGTTGTAAGAAACACGTGTCTTGTAATTTGTCCCGACCACTAAACCGATTTTTCTACACACTTATCATTTTTACCCTTAACTCCACCTATTATCATCTCATGTTTTCTTTACCCATATATGTTCCAGACACCATCCGCATGCCATTCCACACCACTGCCATAATTTTTTAGAAAAAGAGTGTTTGAAATTATCAATGTAAATTGTCTTCATTTTTGTTATGAACTGAAGAATGTATTGCAATAAAATAAAAGTAGAAAAAAAGAAGCAGAGAAAAAATAAAGAAAGAAGAAAAAATAAAAAAGAATAAAAAGAAAGATGCGATCATAGATTCAAAAGATGAAGACAATAGTTAGTCCAAAGGTGCCATACTCTTCTCAAAAACCCTACATCATATTCTTCATCCCCTCATACCTTTCATAAACCACAATTTTCACCCTTGGTGATGTGTTTGGACAAACGAGAAGATTATATCATGAATAACTCAACATTCTCAACATAGTGGTTATCATTCGTTCATGAGATCAATGTTATTTCCTGTGTCTGTCATTTCTTATAAGTGTATGAGACGTTTGAACTTGTTTATATTTACTCACCTCCTCACAGACTAGAGAGATACACTTACTTAATTCTCAGAGAGTTCGATTCAAATAGATATATCCAGTGAGAATTGAAGTCAAAGCTTTGATTCTATAAATGCAATCTAAGAACTACTCTAATGATACTTAAGAGTGTTTCACATTAACACATGCTGAGTTTTAAGAAGGAGTACGCTTTTTGGAATTAAGTAATTTTATATCTTATTTTGATAGTTGAATACGATGTTCCTTGGCATCCTTTTTAGTTGGGTTGTATAGCGTTTCATCGTCAAAATAAGAGACTACATTTTAATAAATTTTGAATTTTGTGAGTATATTCACTGCAAACCCTCACCAGACACCACTCAACCTGCAGGGCAACCTATAGGTTTAATGGCTTGTTGCACATGCTAAGTGCCGCGAAAGTGGCACACTTTTGATTACATATCTCTGTTTTCTATCTATTTTTGCTCCAGGATGTGACAACCCGCTCAAAATAATAACGGGTGGCCAACCCTATACTAAAATAATTAGCAATCTCAAGTGGACTATACTCTACATCAACTGACGATCCTAACAATAAACACAACTAACCACCCATTACTACGAAAAGAGGGTGTCAAAAATTTTAAAACTTTTATTTAACACCAATATAAAACCAATTATGCAACCATAACCAATAATAATACATCTAAATATGATGAGTGGCACATACAAGATCCATTAATATAAAAGAGTGCCATACAATGTACAAAGTAACATACCCGAATATGCTTGTCGGGTCACAGACAATACAATAATCTGAGAAAGAAAATATAAAAGTGCTACTCTACACACTTTGGGTCTAAACCCGAATATACAAACTGAATCATATTCTAGACACACAAAAGATAGGAATCGACTATAACAAGATACCGCAACAGTCCGCTACTGCCGTAGCTCATCGACTATACTGGATGGATAAGCATCAATGGCGTCCTTGCGGGGGAACACCTAGAATAATACAATATGTACATAACAGGAGAAAATATAAACGGGTCAGAGCCCGAGGTGAAAACATTTTATAGCAAGTGCATTAAAATGCATAATAATTATAAATGCATTATGACATGATTAAGGTGGAGTCGCACTCTCCATAATAATCCAACTCGCCTCTCAACTAAATCACGCAACTAAGTGTATGCACGTGATCTCCAAATAGACGCCCAAATCTATCTAGGCAAGCGGATCTAACTTAAACCCAATTTATATATTCAATTTAAAACCATCTAACTTATCCATCAATTTACACTTATCTAAATTCCATATAAATCATATACTTCAATTTCAAATCTTATTGATCTCAATTATTCGTTCATCTTCTTAACATATACAGTTTACATAAACATTCACTTACTAACATACACACTATACATAAAAATTCTCTTTGCTAGAATTTCTCATATTCTAGTCATTTACATAATCATATATAATTATATATGAGTTATTGGCATCTAAGTGCTAAGGACTAAACTTCTCCCAATTCTAAATACTGCACTGCGTTTCGTGCGTGGGACGTCTCGCAAAGCGAAATCCAAACAAGAAACCCCCCGTTACACTACTCCTTGACAGTATTGATTTTCGAGATTAATTATGCCCTCAATGCATGTAACCCAAATTCTTATTATTCCATTAATTAATTTATTATTCCCAACTCTCAACAGTGCACGACATTTCGTGCGTGGGACGTCTTGCAAAGCGAAATCCAAACAATGAACCCCCCGATATACTACTCCTGGCACTGTCGATCATCGAGATATACTATATATGTATATATATATGAGCATTAAGGACTAACTTCCCCTCACTCCCAACATTACACTACGTTTCGTGCGTGGGATGTCTCCCAAAGTGAAATCCAAACAAGGAACCCCCGTGATACACAACTTCTGGCAATGTTGGTCGTTGATGTCCATTATGCCCTCGATACCCAAAGCAATAATCACACCAATAATATAATAACCATGCAAACTAGCTATAACTCAAGGATGCAGGTTCTCAATGCTATCATCTTCCAGGGAATCACACATATATCATCTTGGGGACCACCGGTAGGACTAAATGTCACCTACTTCATGGTCAACTCACACACACAACGTCCAGGAAGCGGTCATAGTTCCTAACCGGTCAAGTGAGAACGACACATACCCACGACTTCTCACTCCCAAAATATAATGTATATCACATAAAAAACACAATGAACGACTATGACCCGGGGAATATCCACACCCGGCTCATCGAGCTAGGATGCTCACCCACATCGCGCAACTTCCCAATGATAGCAAGGTGGGGGTATGCTTCACATACGTACATATACATTCCACATGAGGCATACATACATCATCACATCATATAAAGATATACCATCATATAAGGTATATCTTTCACATTATTTATATTTTCAAAGTACGCTCTTAGGCGTAACTAAAATAACATTATTATTTAGCATACTTTACTCTCGATATACTATTCGTAATAACTCACATAACTTCCCCACTTAGTATACGCTATACTATTTCTCACTTGAAGCTCACACATCGCTTCTATTTATGAATTGTCTCTAAATTCTATTTATGTTAAGGATATTCTCTATCCTAATGTACCTCGATTAGCATTTCTCATTTATATGGGACATCTCCCAAGTTAATCATCGTTAAGGACATTTTCAATATCCATATGCACAATTATTAGCATTTGTTATTCTCAATCCATAATGTGGTTCAATTAATCATATGAACCTTTAAAGTTATCCCATTTGGGATTTGATTCTAAAATCCAATATCACTAAGCGCATTCTCACTCTTTCACATAATTCCATAATTATCTCTAAATGGAAAACTCAATGGTAGTGGGCTTCCCCACTTAGTATATACACTAATCTCTAATCGTTATTTCTCAAAATAAGTCCATATGACCCAAACGATATCTTATGAGGGAAACTCCCTAAAATTATCCAAAACACACTTCACATAACTCCTATAGAGGTTCCCAATCGATAACCTCGAACGAAACAGAATGAAATTCTCCCTAGAAAAACATCCCCCCAAAATCCCCGTTTTCAAATCGATTCGGGCCAAATCCGAATCCATTCGGCCTTGCGAATCGATTCGTCCTTCAAGGAAAATTGATTTGGGTCATCAGACCTGGGATTTTGTCTCAGGCCGAATTGATTCGGCTGGAGTTCGAATCGATTCGGTAACTCAAACCTGTCAAGCTGGAACATTTCGAATCGATTTGGGTTGGGGCCGAATCGATTCGGCCTGTCTTAGGGCTACGAAAATGGCTATTTCTTCAAAGCCAAAAATCCCCAAAATACATTTTAATCATCTTCTCCTCATCTATCCTCAACCCAAACATATGTACATCATTAATATTCATCCAAAAACACATTTCAACTAATTTCTAACCGCAAATCCATGATCTACACCACAAATCTAAAATTTTACCCAAAAGTTAGGTTTTAACAAACTAAACCTAAAACCCATAAATTTGATCCACAAGTCATGAAATAAATGGTATACAACAATTATTTAGCAAGTTTAATCACTTGCCTCAAGTTCGTAGGGTCTGATTCGTCCTCGAGATCGCTTAATGGCTGGAAATCCCACTTTCTTTCTCTTTCTCTTCTTCTTTCTCTCTTCTCTCCTTCTTTCTTTCTATTTGTCTTTCTCTCTAAAGAGAATTATTTCTCCCGTAGGCTTTTAAGCCTTGTCTCCCAAGATACACATCTTTAAATGATAATACACACTTTAAATGACTCGATAACTTTAATTCGAGCCAAACGAACTTAAAATATTTCAGAACCTAAATAGACCCCAAGTATAGTCATTTTGACTATCTCAACCCTTCTGAAAACAGCTACACCCTCAGAATTGCCATTCGAAGCACTTTCTAACAACTTTAAATTTTGACCTCAAATGCCGATTTGATAATTCTCCAAATAAAAATGATATTTATTTCTCCGAAAATAAATAAATAGCCGTCCTAAAACCTCGGGTTGTTACAAACTTCCCCACTTACAAGAATTTTGTCCTCGAAATTAAGCTAAGCCTAATTCTCCAAAGCTCAACTAATTCCTACTACACTTATCCTGAGTAATCCTATACTCAACCTCTAACTTCCCTCGATGAATTATTTTAATTTATTTTAAAACCAATTTTAGCAATTAGGGCGCCCATACACCCTTTATTTTCGAGCTTTACTCGTATAAACATAATTAGTCTTCTCTTACCTCAAAATTTCCATAATTCTAAATATATATAAATTATACTAGCATAGTAATAGTATAAAAATTTTGAATGGTCCAAAGAAATAACTCCTCTCAATTCCCGACATTCTCTACTTTCATGCGGGGAAGGTCTCGCAAGCGAAATCCAAACAAGGAACCCTCCCAATACACTAATATATAGCGATGTCGGGGATTGAGAGTTTGTTAAATTCGGACTAGAGTTTAAAAATATTTTTGTATAAATCATTTTGATATGATCCAAAGGCCTATAAAATTTTGATTTTTGAAAACAGTTTATTTTAAAAACAGTTTATGTCTTTCAATACATATATAAAATACCTTATGCCCATAACACAAGGTTTCAACAATCATCATACACATAGTCAACATACAACTCATAAAAATTAGCATAATTATGAGCTAAAATCTCATGCTCTTCAATAATCCACAAAATCCTGAATTCTTTTCAGTAATAATATCTTATATCATATTAATATATTGCCATTTATTAGGCTCTTCCATAACCAGAATACAACAATTATATAAGTCTAACATGATTATATACAAATAAGTAGCTTTATCATTACTACTCAACACACAATAACAATTCTTACATTCATAATAAAGTTATAGCTCTCTTTGAGCACATCACATAATAATCCAATCTCTCAAAAGATAGAAACATAAGAGCCTCACTTGCTCAAGATTCCCTTTCGGGTCATTCCATACATAATAGGGTCACAACACTACCCTCTCATAAATATCTCCCATACAATATTCCCAAAACTTCATATAGTACTAATCCTATTTACAAAGGAAAATAACTTACATCATCCATCTCTAGTCCGATTGCCCTTCCTCATCATTGAGCTCCCACACAAAGTCCCATGGTCTAAAATGACCTCGAATCTACTGTAGGGGTTGTACTTCTAAAACTTCATCAAAACGTGGTCCTTTACCTCTTTTAGGACAATCCCTCTTTCTATGACCTATTTATTTACAAAAGAAACATCTACCCGCCATTCCTCTCGACCCACCTTGAGGAACAAAATGCCGTTGTCGTTGTGACCCTCTATAGTCCGACTTATACCCACTGGTATTACTGGCATTCTCTTCGCCAGACCTACTTGATGAACCCAAATCTCTACAGTTCTTACCCTCTTGTGAACGAAGACGATATTCATAACACTTTAACAGTGCCGCATTCAGTACCTCTATGAAAGTTGCTAACGCTGGGCTCTCTAACAAACACTGTCGAATTCTCCACTCTAACCCTTGCATGAACTTTGATATACGCTCCTCTTCCGTATTCACCTCATCAGGTACTAATTTTTCCCATCGAGTAAATTCTTCTTCATATTCTGCCACAGTTCTATTTCCTTGAAACACATCCATCAATTTCCTCCTCATTTCCTTCTGAATTGGGGAAGGAAAATACCTTCGATCAAAGAGTTCCCAAAATTTTATTATAGGAAAAGTATCTCTCTGTTCTGATGTGGTGACAGACTCCCACCATTGGAGTGCTGCCCCTATTAACTTATAGGTGGATAAAAATTATTTTCTGCACCTCACTACACTCAACCATACGGAGATGCTCCTGCATACTATTCTTCCATTTACTTGTAGCCATTGCATCAACTCCCCCTGGAAACTCTGGAGGATGTCCCTTACTAAAATCTTCCCTCACTCTTTCCCACAAAGACAGTCCTGAATGGGTTTGGGTTGCTTGAACGGCAGGTTACTACGCCATCGTAGAAATGACAGTAGTTACTTCTTGTGCCACAATATCGATAACTTCATCTGTAGTCATGTTCCTTTGAGGCATTTGGGGTTCCACATTCTCAGCCCCTTTATTTACCCTTACTACGACTTCTCTTCGGTGGCATCTGAAATAAGAATAATTTTATCAGAACGACTTTCAAATGTTTTCTCATCATAGAAGAAATATGGACGTATGAACATAACAGTCCTAATAATAAGGCTCTATATCAAGAATGCTTACGAAAGACCGTAGTAACCCACATAGATCCTAAAGACACTAGAACCTGATGCTCTGATACAACCCCTGACAACCCGCTCAAAATAATAACGGGCGGCCAGCCCTATACTAAAATAATCAGGAATCTTAAGTGGATCATACTCTGCATCAACTGACGATCCTAACAATAAACACAGCTAAGCACCCATTACTACGAAAAGAGGGTGTCAAAAATTTTAAAACTTTTATTTAACACCAATATAAAACCAACCATGCAACCATAACAAACAATACTACATCTAAATATGATGAGTGGTACATACAAGCTCCATTAATATAAAAGAGTACCATACAATGTACAAAGTAACATACACGGATATGCTGTCGGGTCATAGACAATACAATAATCTGAGAAAGAAAATATAAAAGTGCTACTCTACACACTTTGGGTCTAAATCCGAATATACAAACTGAATCCTATTATAGATGCATAAAAGATAGGAATCGACTATAACAAGATACCGCAACAGTCCACTACTGCCGCAGCTCCACGACTATACTGGATGGATAAGCATCAATGGCGTCCTTATGGGGGAACACCTAGAATAATACAATATGTAAATAGCAGGAGAAAATATAAACGGGTCAGAGCCCGAGGTGAAAACATTTTATAGCAAGTGCATTAAAATTCATAATAATTATAAATGCATTATGACATGATTAAGGTGGAGTCGCACTCTCCATAATAATACAAGTCGCCTCTCAACTAAAGCGCGCAACTAAGCGTATGCACGTGATCTCCAAATAGACGCCCAAATCTATCTAGGCAAGCGGATCTAACTTAAACCCAATTTATATATTCAATTTAAAACCATCTAACTTATCCCTTAATTTACACTTATCTAAAATCCATCTAAATCATATACTTCAATTTCCAATCTTATTGATCTCAATTATTCGTTCATCTTCTTAACATATACAGTTTACATAAACATTCACTTACTAACATACACACTATACATAAACATTCTCTTTGCTAGAATTTCTCATATTCTAGTCATTTACATAATCATATATAATTATATATATGAGTTATTAGCATCTAAGTGCTAAGAACTAAACTTCTCCCAATTCTCAATACTGCACTGCATTTCATGTGTGGGACGTCTCGCAAAGCGAAATCCAAACAAGGAACCCCCCGTTACACTACTCCTTGACAGTATTGATTTTCGAGATTCATTATGCCCTCAATGCATGATGCATGTAACCCAAATTCATATTATTCCATTAATTAATTTATTATTCCCAACTCTCAACAGTGCACGACGTTTTGTGCGTGCGACGTCTCGCAAAGTAAAATCCAAACAAGGAACCCCCCCGATACACTACTTCGGGCACTGTCGATCATCGAGATATACTATATATGTATATATATATGAGCATTAAGGACAAACTTCTCCTCACTCCCAACATTACATTACATTTCGTGTGTGGGATGTCTCGCAAAGAGAAATCCAAATAAGGAACCCCCCCGATACACTACTTCTGGCAACGTTGGTCGTTAAGGTCCATTATGCCCTCGATACCCAAAGCATTAATCACACCAATAATAAAATAACCATCCAAACGAGCTATAACTCGAGGACGCAGGTTATCAATGCTATCATCTTCTAGGGCATCACACATATATCTTCCTGGGCACCACCGGTAGGACTAAATGTCACCTACTTCGTGGTTAACTCACACACACAATGTTCGGGAAGCGGTCATAGTTCCTAACCGGTCAAGTGAGAACGACACATACCCACGACTTCTCACTCCCAAAATATAATGTATATCACATAAAAAACACAATGAACGACTATGACCCAGGGAATATCCACACCCTGCTCATCGAGCCAGGATGCTCACCCTCATCACGCAACTTCCCAATGATAGCAAGGAGGGGGTATACTTCACCTATGTACATATACATTCCACATGAGGCATACATACATCATCATATCATATAAAGATATACCATCATATAAGGTATATCTTTCACATTATTTATATTTTCAAAGTACGCTCTTAGGCGTAACTGAAATAACATTATTATTTAGCATACTTTACTCTCGATATACTAGTCGTTAATAACTCACATAACTTCCCCACTTAGTATACGCTATATTATTTCTCACTTGAAGCTCACACATCGCTTCTATTTATGAATTATCTCTAAATTCTATTTATGTTAAGGATATTCTCTATCCTAATGCACCTCGATTAGCATTTCTCATTTATGTGGGACATCTCCCAAGTTAATCATCGTTAAGGACCTTTTCAATATCCATATGCACAATTATTAGCATTTGTTATTCTCAATCCATAATGTGGTTCAATTAATCATATGAACCTTTAAAGTTATCCCATTTGGGATTTGATTCTAAAATCCAATATCACTAAGCACATTCTCACTCTTTCACATAATTCCATAATTATCTCTAAATGGAAAACTCAATGGTAGTGGGCTTCCCCACTTAGTATATACACTAATCTCTAATCGTTATTTCTCAAATTAAGTCCATATGAACCAAACAATATCTTATAAGGGAAACTCCCTAAAAGTCTCCAAAACACATTTCACATAACTCTTATAGAGGTTCCCAATCGATAACCTTGAACGAAACAAAATGAAATTCTCCCTAGAAAAACATCCCCCCAAATGCCCTGTTTTCGAATTCATTCGGGCCAAATCCAAATCCATTATGCCCTGCGAATCGATTCGGCCTTCAAGGAAAATCGATTCGAGTCATCAGACCTGGGATTTTGTCTCAGGACGAATCAATTCGGTTGGGGTCCGAATCGATTCGATCACTCAGACCTATCAAGCTGGAACATTTTGAATCGATTTGGGTTGGGGCCGAATCGATTCGGGTTGTTCTAGGGCTACGTAAATGGCTATTTCTTCTAAGCCCAAAATCCCCAAAATTCATTTTAATCATCTTCTCCTCATCTCTCTTCAACCCAAACATATGTACATCATTAATATTCATCCAAAAACACATTTCAACTAATTTCTAACCGCAAATCCATGATCTACACCACAAATCTAAGATTTTACCCAAAAGTTAGGTTTTAACAAACTAAACCTAAAACCCATAAATTTGATCCACAAATCATGAAATAAATGGTACACAACAATTATTTAGCAAGTTTAATCACTTGCCTCAAGTTCGTAGGGTCTGATTCGTCCTCGAGATCGCGTAATGGCCGAAAATCCCACTTTCTCTCTCTTTCTCTTCTTCTTTCTCTCTTCTCTCCTTCTTTCTTTCTATTTATCTTTTTCTCTAAGGAGAATTGTTTCTCCCGTACGCTTTTAAGCCTTGTCTCCCAAGATACACATCTTTAAATGACAATACACACTTTAAATGACTCGGTAACTTTAATTCGAGCCAAATGAACTTAAAATATTTCAGAACCTAAATTGACCCCAAGTACAGTCATTTTGACTATATCGACCCTTTCGAAAATAGTTACACCCACAGAATTGTCATTCGAAGCACTTTCTAACAACTTCAAATTTTGACCTCAAATGCCGATTTGATAATTCTCCAAATAAAAATGATATTTATTTCTTCTAAAATAAATAAATAACCATCCTAAAACCTCGGGTTATTACATAGGACTAGTAATGTTCTGTTTGGGGTGGTGTGATAAGCACCCAAAGTGTCTATTTTATACCCCGAATAGATGCATTTTAGTCATTTGTTTGAATTAGAAATGGCCTTATGTTCTTATTTATCTACATTGCAGGTCACTCAATAGTCGCAGTGTTAAATAATGCTAAATCATCGTAATTGCAACACATAAGCAGTCAAAAGCGTGCATTGAATAAATCAAAAGAGACCGCGAAGTCAGGGTCCCTATTTGAGATTGCCCGATGAGTTTCGATGCCCCGAACCCTGTCCCCGAACCAAACCTAGGCCTAAATCGAGCCCACTCCATCACCGAGCCTATGTGTGTTGAGTTTGTACCTTTATTATTTTATTTTTATTTTCATTTGAGTTCGTTTATTTTTAGGATTTATTTAGAATTTTCCAGGATTTATTTTCTATTTTTTTATTTTGATTTTTCTTTGTTCTTACTTTTTAATCTTTATTTTATTTTATTCGGATTAGGATTAGTTTTTAGGAAGTCGTTTTTAATTTTATTAGATTTTACATTTTTAGGACTTTAATTTTTATTTTTATTTTTATTATTAGATTTTTAGTTTTTACTTCTTTTATTTTTATTATTTGAGTTTTTTTAGAGATTAGGATTTTATTTTAGTTGATTTTAATTTTTTAGTTTGTTAGTTTTATTTTTGGTTAGTTAGTTTTTTTTTAAGATAAAAAACACAAACACAAACAACTCACCCTCACCCTCACTCCCTACACCCCACCACACACAAACTAACCCTCACCCATCTTCAACCTACCCTCATACTCTCTTATCTCTCATACACCATGAACCCCCATAATCGAAACAGAAAACCAATAATCAAAATCCATCCATTTCGAAGCAACCCGCGGACCTTCTGCCCTGCCCGGACCATGGCCAAATCCTCCCTAACAACCCGAGTTCGGACCTGACCATAAACGAATTGACCCAACTCACCTAAAACCACGAACAGACCTGAAACAAATCGCGAGCTGACCCAACTCGACCCATAAACCAGCGACCCTTTTCCAACCCAACGAACCCAGGTTCATTTTCTTCTAACCCGGATACCCACATCACCATCTCGGACCTGTTTTCCAAACCCATCAAGTAGAAATAAAAAATAAAACGAACCCAATTGCCTTGGACTCTCAAAAACTTTGACTTGGCCAAATAAAATCCCAAAAATCTCTCCCAAGAAAAAACCTAGAATTGTGGGATATAAAAAGAAGATGGCAACTCATTCAAGGGGGACTCTCACAAAGAACAGAAGGAGAGGAAGAAAAGAAAAAAAAGAGAGACTGCAGAGGGTAGAAAAAGTCAGAAAAAAATAATTAGCTTAGGATTAGAAAAAAATTTGTAGGTTCAGTTTTTAATTTTAGTTTTGTTATCCAACTGAGTTTTTGTGACTAGTTTGGATGCGCGTTTATGCACATAGTTGGCTTAAGAAATTAATGCGTATCGTATCTATTTCTCTCTTATTTAATTTCTTGTTATTTAATTGTGCTTGTGCTGAATCTTTAATAATGTCTGGCTAAACATCCTATTCAAGGGGTCGGATGAAATGCGTATGTTGAGTTATTTAATTGAATAATTGTTCATTGATGTGTTCTAGGCTAATTAAATTGGAAAAAATCACCAATTATTTTATTTAACGAGAGTTAATAGATTAATGTTGAAAATTGATATTAGATTTTAGGATTTGACTTAGAGATAGGTCCGATTCTTAAATTCAGTATTAATTCTTTGTATGCAATTCAAAGATCCGTACAAATTTTTATGAATTGATCTTAACAGACAATTTGTAAGAACAAGTATGAATCTTAATTTTTTTTATATGTAGTGACAATTCCTCATTTAATTGCTGAAAAAGATAAAATTGAATTTAGGATTGTAACGAGAGTTAAGTTTTAAATTCAATATTATTTCGAACTATTCAATTGAATAATTGGGATATTAAATTAAATTGACTACGCGGTGTAATCCCATCTCTTATTTCTTCTCATAAATTCTAAACTAGATTACTTTTTAATTTCCGTAGTCATTTTAATCGCAAAAATTTTCATTTCCTCCCTTGAAATTGTTTTTAATTATAAAGCTAAAAATATTAAAAAAATTTAAAAAGTCAAAAACACAAAAAGATTATTTTTTTAAAAATTGAAATTGAAAATTTTCACAATAACGGTTTCGACGCTTAAAATTGGATTGATACCCGAAATTACCACGATACTGAATTTTTAACAAGTTTTGTCGGTGATTTCAAGGGAATTTTGATACTCGAAGTTTGACCGCAACGACTGACGAATCAAGAAAACAAGTCACACAAAAGAACAAGTATCAATTGGTCATAGGCATAGGGGGAGATTTGTAAGGACATGTTTTATAAATGTCCGTATAGAATCTAGGAATTTCTGGTTTGTCCTACATCACCGTTAGTATTTCATACACCATTTCATCTTGGCACGTCTTCACACGTTCTACCATGACGTCCATCATTCGAATCTTGAGATACACGCATCATCAACATGCACCCATCAATGTCTATGTGCATCGTTCATCTTCAATCGACTTTATCCCACTAACTCCCCAACGCTAAAAGGTAAAATGATTAATTGGAGTTATTAATGTTCACATAATTATTTGGGATACTTTTATAAAATGTATTTATGAAAATTGAGGCATTTTTCTAAGTAAAAAATTATTTTTTAAGACCTGTAGGTGAGAGTTTTTAAGAAAATATTTTTCGCATGTGTCGTTCGAACGACTGCTTCTAACGATAACATATGTCGTTTAAGGGGTCGTTTGAAGCCTACATCAAACGAACCCGTACTGTTTTAGATTTTTTGGGTCGTTAGTATGGTTGTTAGTAATGACATTAGATGTCGTTCAAACGACTTCCACCGCCTCAACTTTTTATTCAGCGTATTTATACCTGCTACAAAGTTAGGTTTTGCAAGTCTTTAAAAACTCCATTTTTGCATATCTGGTACATCAAAAGACTTCAATTTTTAGGCTTTAAACCCTTTTTGATTCACTACAAAAATCCCAAATCATTTATGTGAATCATTAGTGACTTGATTATTCATCTTACTTATTTGGAGTAACCCTTGTGGAAAAGAAGGTTGTCTCTCCGTTGTTGACCATCTTGGAGATCTTGCGAGATCTCTTACTGAAGACTTCGAACCGACACCTGAGGGTATTTCATTGTTACAGAGCATTGTATTTCTTCTATGTAATTGTAAGTTTGATATTTACAGTTTTATAGAGAAATAAAAGGTTTTTCCCCTGGTGTGGATTTTTCCTTAAATTTATGTTTGTGATTGTTTTTGATGTGCATGCTAGAGTATAAATATTCAATCAATCACAATTAGATGCATGGTTTAGGGTTTCAATTAAAATTTGGTCATAAAATTGGAACTTAATTAAACAAGTTTATTCATTGACTGCAAGTGCACTCTCAGTCCGGTATTGAGTGAATCCAGGATGTTGATGAATATTTCAAGTGAGCTCTTGGATAAAGACTCAAATATGTTTTGGCATGGAATTTTAAACAAGATACTATATGGATCACTTCAATTATACAAAACTCTTACAGTAATAAATCATGTTTAGTGGCTCAAGATTTCAAATAAGAAGAAGATACTGACTACGAAAAAACATTAGCCCTTGGATCCCGGCTAGAAGCCATATGTATGTTACTTGACTTTACGAGTTATAAAGATTTCAAATTATTTCAAATGGATGTAAAATGATCCTTTTTAAAAGGTTACATTGATTGAAAAGTTTATGCAAAATAACCTTTGATTTTGGATATTACAAGTTCCCTAACCAGGATATATTCTCCCAATTTAAGTCTGTGTATATGATATCATATTTGGATCCACGAACAATCAAATGTGTGAAGACTTTGCCTTATGTATGCACAAAGAATTTGAAGTGAGCCTATGGGTTAACTAAAGTTTTCCTTAGGCCTCCAAGTTAAACAAACCAACGTCGAGATTTTCATAGATCAATCCAAATCCATCAAATACCTAACCAAAAAATTTGGCCTTAGTCTTTCAAAACCTCTCAACACACCAATGAGTACTTCCACCAAAATTGATTGCGATAAATATGGAAAGCATGTTGATAAGAAACTATTTCGAGTAATTATTGAAAGTTTACTTTATTTAACTGCTAGCCCTCCTACGTCATGTTTAGTGTTTGTCTATGTGCTAGATTTCAATATCAAATTATAGAATCTCATCTTATTATTGTTAAATGAATATTTTATTACCTCCTAGGAACGATTAATTTAACACTTCGGTATCCCAAACATATATGCTTTGGTGCAATAAGCTACTATGATGTTGACTGAGTCGATTGTCAATTAAGCAAAAAAAGTACAAGTGGATCATGCCACTTTCTCAGGCATTCTCTTATGCCTGGGGAAAGTAGGATATAAAAATTAGTTGCTCTATCTGTGGCAGAAGTGGAATACATTGTAGTTAGATATTGTTGTAATCAAAGTTTTTATACTAAAAAAATGGAGGGACTTTCAAATTATTTTTTCCAAAATATCAATCCTTTGTGATAACACAAGTACAATTTATATCACCATAAATCCTATTCAACATTAAAAAAACAAACACATTGATATCAAACATCACTTTTTACGAGATCATGTTCAAAAATGGGATGTAGAACTTTAATTTATTTCCACCGAAAAAAACTTGCAGATATTTTTACCAAACCAGTTCCCAAAGATAAATTTTGCGCTATCTGTCACAAACTTGGAATAACAAGTCTTCATGATATAAGCTAAGATTTTATTATATAACACTTCTTATGAATTTTGTTCCTTCCTCTGCCCCTCTATATTTATGACTGTTAATCCCAATTTCTTAGTAATTCTTAATATTATCCAAGATATGTTGGATACCATCCCACATTCCCTCTGAAAACCGCCACCCCTTTCGATAATGACAAATGGGGAGAAATAATGATATGAGAAAAACAGATTCTACAAAAAAACGGAGACACAAAGTTTTCAAAAATATAGTCTCAAAGAAAGGGGAAGGCTTTTAAACATTTTTTTTCAAACTATATCAATTGTATTATCATTATAAAATGGGGGGTTTGTGAAGTAAAATGCATTTCAACTAAAAGGATTTTGTATGATGACAATACAATTAAAATATGATAACACTTCAATATATTCTCTCTACCGTACTTGATATTAAATTAAGCACTCAATATACTATGAGATATGTTACAATGAACATACCATCCGTAAATGTAACATCCGTCCCCGAGATTTCCTCTCTCTTCGTATGAATTTTTATATATGGATGAATATTGAAATTGAACCATCAACGTGGCCTTCGTGCATGTCAAATTGAAGTTTTTATGATTTAAAGTTTATATGGTGGAATTTTGATGTCATTCGAATGAGTAGTGTTTGTCGTTCGAACAAACGTACGATGACTGAGAAATGGTCGATTTCCCTCGCTCTCTGGAATCTTATTGGAAAGCAACGTTCGAACTAAGTACAAAGTTGTTCGAATGAAGGGTATTTCCCGTTCGAACAAGGTGTTTCTCTCATCCCACTTAACACTAGATTTTGGACTTGTTAGTACCTCGTTAGATGATCGTTCGAATGACGAGGGAACGAGATCCAAAGTCGATCAAATGACCGAAGAAGAATATGAAAAATCTGCATATTTTTAATATGTTATCAACATATGGGCCATTGGATGTACGAGGTGTCAACCTCTGGTGAATAAAATCAATAAAATCGTGTTTGGCTTGGTATAACCCTTGGATAAAAGCATCTTTTTGTGTTTTGTGTGTTGTTTAAGAGAGACAGAGAAGGGTTCAGGGTTATCCCACCCATTTTGTGTCAGCCATAACCTCTCTGCCTTTAGTTTCAAGGATTCTTCTTCCTCCCAAAACCATATTCCACCATTGTAACACTATTTCTACACCTTGTTGAACTATTTCCCCTTCATTTCCAATCTCCATTCTTCCATTACAAGTTTAGTTAAGGGTAGAAGGGGGTTGAGTGAGAAAGTAGGAGCATTTAAGAGGACTTTTGAACAACTTTTGGAGTTTAAACCTTCTCTTTATCTTCTTCATTGTTCTCCTCTTCAAACATTAAGGTAAGGTTTTCCTCTCTCTAAGTTTCCAAGGTTTGAAGATATGAAAATATGTAGGATGCATGCTAGATATAATTTAATATTAAAAATGAAGATATTTTTTAATATGTTCAAGTCTTGAAAAAATGGAGTTTTAAAGAAAATAAAACCTAAATGGGTTTTAAAGAATAAATAGCATATTAACCTTGAAATATTAAGAGCAAGAGCAAAAAATATAAACCCTTGTTATTACCTTTCTTAGATTCATATTTGAGGATTTTTAGGCTTGAAATCCTCCCCTAACATGTGTAGAAACATGAAGTATGTTGGTAGAAGACATATAGACTTGATAAGTGATGTTTAAAATGGGTTTTATGAGAAAATAATAAAGTTTGGAAAAACAACCCTAAAAGTATTATAAATGTTGTTAAGAATGAAGAAAAATAACATTTGAGACTACATGTGATAATAGGGCAAAGTAGTAGACATTTTGTTGAAATAATCATCAAATGATTAAATGTATTTTACGTGGTAAAATATAAAATGACGAAGCCTGATTTTTGAATATAAAATCATAAAAGGATGGTTTTGAAAAGAAATGTTGATTTTAGTTCCGTAATGAACTAAGTACGTCTTTCACAAGGGTATGATGAATAAAGGGTAAAGTGGTAATTTTGATAAAATTGAGGGTCTTAGTGGCCAGACTTCCTCATTAGACCTAATTTGTCAATTTTTGTGAAAAACAGATAAAGAAGACAAAATGGGATATTGACGAGATGAAATGGTGATATGAACTGTATAAATGATAAAAACAGTAAAATGACTGAATAATGTGGACATTAGTGAATTTGTTAAAACAAATTAATATGGACTCAGATGACACCGATAATAATTAAGAAGGGCCTGGAGCCCTAGGGTGAAAGACCCAAAATCAATGTCTAGAGTATATGGTAGCATAGTCGAAAGTGTGGAGCCCGTTAAAGCATGCAGATATTTGGAATATTACAAGAAAAGATAATGGAAAAGAAATGAATATGGTTGTTCTCGAGAATGTAAACAAGACAACCTAATGAAATGTGATAAAAATGAGACTAAGGAATAAAATATGATTAATTAGTATCTAGACTCGGTAAAGGGTGGTATAGAATGGATAAATGTGAGTATGAGCACATCGCTCGGGTGTATTCCATAGCAGTTTCATTAATACTAGGTAAATTGTTAACATTTTTTAGAATTACTTAAAATCCATGTTATATATATATATAGTATTTTTATAAGAAATACATATCTTAGTATTACCCACCTTGCTAACCCTTCGGTCACCCCTGCTTTTTATGTAAAAAAACCCCACCCCACCCCAGGTACATCGAGTAAGGATGTCAGAAAGCACGTCTGCAAGGCCCCAAAATCAATCAACGTCATTAGAGGATCTATCACTTTCCCTAATTTTCCTTTTAAAAACATTGGAGTTTGGGACATTTAAATATTTTATTTGGGCCTTCGGCCATGTGAAGTAATAATACAGGGACAACTATAATATACTTCTCATTTAATTAGTATTGTTGGATTAATCATATTTTCATAAATACACCTTACGAATTAACCTAATTACTTAAAGTGGTCATTTATTTTCTTAAATTAAAACCAGTAATTTAATTCTTAACAAATGGTGAAATTGAAGTGTTTTTCTTAAATAATAAAACTGGACTTTCCCCCTCCTCCTTTAACTCCTTGATTCGGTGTGAGTTGACCCAACGGTGACCCAAACTCGAGTCAGGGAGTTACAAATGGTATCAGAGCAATAGGATTTTGGGATGTGATGGAGTGTTTACGCTTTCTTAGTACGCCTTCCTTATACGTTTTTGTGTAGTTCCCACTTTAGTTTCCGTTTAAACTAATCGTTCTCACTATCGCTTTCAATTCATATCATTATCTATTGAACTCTCCATTCTTGGACAGGGGCCTCCACGTCGTGATGTAGCGAGTGGGTCGGGAAGCAACAAGCTTAGATGCATGGAGCAAGCCATGTGCCATCTTGTAGACTCTCTCTCGCAATAACAGGGGTACAATTGCAGTGGAGCGATCGAGAGTACTACCTCCACCTTTATCCTAAATCTGTTCAAGAGTCTACACCCACCCACCTTTAACGGGGTAGATGACCTTGATGCCGTTAATGAGTGGCTTAATGAAGTCACTCAAGTCATCGATATTATTAACATGTCGACTAGGAACAAAGTCAAGATAGAAACATTCCAGATTACGGAGCCGACTGCTGGTGGAGCACATATTCCACCAGTATGCCAGAGACCATAGTCTGGGGTAGCTTCAGAGTTGCCTTCCTTTATAGGTACTTTCCCCATGCATTTAAGGATGCCAAAAAGGATGAGTTCCTTCATCTGATACAGGGAAGACTTCCATAAATGAGTACTTGTTCAAATTTAAAAGTTTATGTAAATATGTGGATGCGGTGCAAAGGGACGAGGCTATTCATCAAATGCCTTAATCTAGGTATTCAACGGATCCTTGCAAGTATGGATCATCCCATCCTTGGGTCAGCAATGAACAAGGCTCTTAAGTTCGAGTTAGACATTGAGGATGACAAGGCCATCAGGAAAATAAGAGGGAGCCCAATGGGTCCTAGAGTGGCTATCATAAGAAGTTCAGGAGGGGGATTGAGGCTTCTTTACAAAGCTAAAGGCTTCTATGGGGGTTGGTTCTTCATCCGACCAGTTTACCAATAATCAGGGTCTTATAGTGCCCACAGAGAGGACTAATTTTGCTCGTGGGTCCCTATTGATGTAAAAAATAGACTAGATCTAATTTCCTAATCGCAAATAAAATATATGATCACAATGAAATAAGTAAATAAAAGATAAAGAGTTTTAAAGTGGTTTAACTATGTAAGAAATCCTACGTCCACTTTAATTATATTGATTTTAGTGATTACAGTAAGTTATGTAATCTTTGTTAATAAGAATATCCAAGAATCTGTTCTATTCTTCCTTTAATGAAAGGAATACATTGTATTTATAGTGACCTAGAGATCAAGGGTGGGAATGTCTTTATACATTTAAGCATTTACACCCATACATAATGAATGTGATGGTTGGTTGCATGAACCACGTGCGATAAGACCTTTGGTTTTACTTCCTATGTGGTGGCTTTTCATTTATATTGATGGTCTGCATTATTCGTGTTAGTCAGTATGCACGCCGAGCAACTATCTGCTGACTAGGATTTATGCCACGTTGGAGACACTTGTTAACTTTTGATTGGTCCACGTGGGTGGATAATTTTTGGTATTGGTACACTTGTCCACTTCATTCTTGATGATTTTGTTAAAAGGATGGAGTATATTTTCTTTAGAGTTGGTCAGCTTCTACGGACGTATGGGAGTTGTGAAAATTTTCTGTATTTTGATTTTGCAATGGAATTTTTGTAAATAATTTGAAAATTAACGAACAACCAAAGGGTATGTTGGTATTTTTGCACCTTTCGTAATGTGAAGCAGTCAAAATGTCAATCGTCGATAAAATGATCATTTCTTACATGATTTCCCAAATAAGCTATAAAAGGCGAGATTTTGTCGAATTTTATTTACCAAACTTTTCCCAAGCTTTTGAACTCTTCTTCTTCTCCAAGTTCTCTATTTTGGAGTTTTTCTTTTCATTTTTCCTTCGCTTCAATCATTATTTTTACTGTAAGCTTTCTCTTTCTCTTTCCCTTTCTTTTCTTTTCTTTTCGTTTTCTTTCTTTCTTTACTGTAGCCATCGTTTATATAATATATGGGGATTCCATAGATGAGTTTAAGAGGTAAAGGAATATTCATGATTCGGTAGACTTAGGGATTCCTATACCACCTGTTGAGGTATTATCCTTAACCAAGGTTCTAAAAAATGCGGGGCGTGATCGAGGCGTGAGGCCAAGCCTTAAGCCTTAGAAGCCTAGGCGGGTCTAGACGTAAAAAGGCGTGGAAAGGCGTTTAGGCATTTTAAATATATTTTAATATTTTTTAACCATAACAAGGCTATTAAAATACTAAAATTGTACATATCATAAATATATGTCTGAATATTTGCAAATAAAAATACTATTTGATTATTTTGGATGAGATAATGGTCCGATTTGTAAAAAAAATCTTTAAAAGGCGATATCGTTTCACTAAAGCATTGTTGTTTTTAGAGAAAAAGTACGCCTTAAGAGTTTTACCAAGCATAAGGCGTCAAAATCTTAAGGCGAGGCGTTTCTCCCAAGCCTCAAGCCTAGGCGGGTTTTTTAGAACAGTGTCCTTAACCGAGGGTCACTGGATTCCCTATCTTCTCATTACTGAGTGTGGATTCACATTTCCCCCCAATCGCTTTTGTTTAGAGTTTTGCCAGTACTTTGATGTTTCCCCAACTAGGATAGCCCCCAACATTTGGTGAGTGGTAAACGGGATTCATAGGCTGAACCAAATTTATGGTATACACATTGGAGTTTCTGAGCTAATGTTCTGTTATAAGTGGGTTACCAGTGATAATATGTATTACATGAAGACTAGGTTTGTCAATAGGGCCTTAGTTGTCAATTTTGCAGACTCAGATAAGGATTATTTTTATTATGGAGTCATTGTAAAAAATTGGCAACACGTTCCTTTATAAATAGGAGAAGTGTATGATGTGACCAGGTGCCCCCAAGTGGGTCATGGCATAGGTTGTTAAATTAGTCTATTTTTTACACATCAACTGTTTGATGATACGCTGACTTAATATTGTCTTGTCTTGTTTCTAGTTTGTGTAGTTAAAAGTAAAAAGAAGTGTCCAAAGGAAGAGGATGTGAACATTCGAGAGATGAAATTCCTTTGAAACATTCACCAGAGGATTGAAGAGGAACATCATAGAGCTGCCTCTTATCAGGTGCAGTACAGGAGCTCTATAACTTCGTTTGTTGCTCAACCCACCACTTCTACAGTTGCTGACCCCATCAATCTTGAGGAAGAACCAATCCCTATATCCTCTGTGAAAGAATATGCTGGTGTAGAGAAGTATTTGGGGACTTCTTGTTCCTTTGAATCCTTAGACATTTCAACAATTCCTTCATCTCCACTCACTACTATGGGAAAGAGGAAGATCCCTAATTTGAATACTGGAGGCTTGTCTCTACCGCCAAGAAAGCTGTTGCGAAATGCTAAGAAGCTAAAAAAAGTATCCAAGGCTTCTGAGAAGGAGAAATTTCCTCAAGTCATCACTCCTGAGGAAGTAAACATTATTGCTCCTAAATTTAGGAGGTTAATAAAAGGTTTTACCGAGAAACAAGCTGAGAGAAGCTCTGCGGACCAGGGTTTGGTTGAGAAAATTTAAGAGGATTTGACTGTTGTTGAGTCATCCTCTATTTCATTTATCCTGGTATTTCCAGGAAACTAATGAATACTGGTTCTCGCTCTATTGACAGAGCAATTCTTGCCTCTCTACTAAGATTGAAGTTGGCAGAAAATCTCCTGAAGTTTGGCCCTGGTAACTCTCCTTTACTTATAACTTGCCTCTTGATATCTTTTTTCTATCTTAGTGCCCCTTTTAATATGTCATTGGTTTTCATGCAATTTTTAGCAAATTTTAACCAAATGCTGGAGAAGGACGAGAAAATTCGTTCTTCTAATGGAGATGTTGAGGAGGCCATTGAGGGTTTGAGAAAGTCTGTTGAGGCATCCAAACAGCTGCTGGACTCCAAGTAGAAGACTTGGGATGCTGAGCTGCAGAAGGCTATTAATGGGGCCAACGGTTTGTAACACCTTTTTGGTTATTAATGAAAATATCTCTTCCTTTCACTACACTAAAACTGTCAATTTGGCACGCTTGGACAAGGAGAATCTGGCACGGTTTTAAACTATGCTCAAATTTGGTACGGTTGCTTAAAATTTTGGCACAGTTTTAAACTGTACTAAAATTAGGCACGGTTTTAAAATGTGCCAAAATCATTCCAAATTAAAAAAAGGTTAAATAAATTAAACAAAATACTAAAGTAAAAGACTTTTCATTCAGATCCAGTCCCACTGCTCACTCTCCCACCCACTCCTGCTCTTCACCTAATCTCGATCCAGGCCCTGAGACATATTCCCCGCTTTCTTTTTGAAAGAACCCCCCAACAAAATCCTCTCTCTACGCTGCTCGCTCACGGTCACGCCGTTCAGACTTTCCCATCGCCGTTCAGACCTCTCCATCGCAACACCGATAAGAATTGAGAGATCAAATCGTTTTGGTCAAACCATTTCTGAGAACTAAACCATTTTCGATCAAATCGTTTGTATAACCATTTTCGATCAAATTGTTTTACACCAAACCATTACTGAGAACCAAAACTCTATTATGGTTTGTAATTTCTGGCCAAACCATTTTCGGTCCATTTCGGTTGAAGTCGTTAGTATAAACCATTACAAAACATTTCCGATCCCTTTTTTAATAAGTTTTTTTGTAATTTTTTTTTACACATTTGTTATTGAGAACCCTCTGATTTATCAAATGTTTAGTACTTGTATACTCTGTATATTGAATATTCCTTGTTTAGACTTTAGTTCCCTGTTTGGTACATGTATATTATAAGAATGTTTAGTTTCCCGTTCTCGTATGTTGCAATTTCAGTGCTCTTCTGGTTCTACATATATTATAAGAATGTTTATGGGAAAGTCAAGTGTAAAAATTTTGATTTTTTATTAAAATAAAAAAAAGTAATTGATGGGTTATCGTGTCGGGCTGTGTCAATCGTGTCTAATTGGCACGATTTTTTATAATCCTGCTACTCGTGTCGGGTCGTCTTACTAACAGATTGTGTTCGTGTTAGCAAAAAAAACACGACATCGGGTCATGTCATGTTCGTGCTGAATAAAATTATGTCAGGTCGTGTCGGGCCAGGTCCCAACACGTCCCACTAGCCCAAATTGCCAACCCTAATTCAGGGGTATCACAAATGCTAAAGCTTATGATGGGCGTGGTGGTTCCGATGAACAGAGATCGTCGAACGATGGTGGAAGACATCAAACACACACACACACACACACACACACACACACACACACACACATATATATATATATATATATATATATATATATATATATATATATATATCAGTGTTCTAAAAGGCCCGCCTAGGCTTGAGGCTTGGGAGAAACGCCACGCCTTAAGATTTTTACGCCTTATTCTTGGTAAAAGCCTTAATGCACACTTTTCTCTAAAAACAACAATGCTTTAGTGAAACGATATCGCCTTTTAAAGACTATATTTTTACAAACCGGACCATTATCTCATCCAAAATAATCAAATAGTATTTTAATTTGCAAATATTCAGATGTATTTTTATGATATGTACAATTTTAGTATTTTAATAGCCTTGTTATGGTTAAAAAATATTAAAATATATTAAAAAGGCTTAAATGCCTTTTTATGCCTAATGCCTGCCTAGGCTTCTAAGGCTTAGGGCTTGGCCTCCACGCGTTAATCACGCCCCGCGTTTTTTAGAACCTTGATAACTATATATATACATACATAAATCAATTGATAATGGCTTTATCAGTATCTGACCTACCTACGCTGTACAGTCTCCTCTCCAATTTACTCAGTGGAGATGAAACTTTGCGAAAGCCAATGTAGACCTGTATTTTTCTCTTGTCTCATGGTATCAAATTTCATCATCATTTCACTCTGTTTCTTAGGGTTTTGGATAAAGAAAACATCGTGTTAATAAGGTTAATGAAAATGTAATGTGTGTTTTGATTTGATGTCAGGAGGTGATTAGTTCGAAGGATTTAGCATCTCAGGTGGATGTTCGATTGTTAATGTTGGTGTATTTTAAGAATAGGATTAATCGTTATCGGACAAACATACGCGATTCATCGTAAGATTATTTTTTTTTGTGTTTATATTATAAATTGTAGTGTATTATATGATGGTGTAATGGTGAGAAAGGTTTAGGTCTTTATGTTGCATGAATGTGTACAAATGGTGTGAAATAAAGAGGATTTCGTTTTGTTTTGCTTAGTGCTATATCATTGATAAAAGAAAAAGCCACCAAGGGGGCGACACTAAAATTATTTTAGTGTATTTAGATTATTCATTTTAGCTTAGTATATGATGGTGAAATGATGAGAAAGGTTTAGGTTTTAATATGATATAAATTGCATGGAACTTATTGATAGAGGGGCATGGGGATTTCACATTCTTAAAACATTTTAAAAGGCAGATTGTTGAACCCATCATGAACTTCGACATGTTATTTTCCAAAGCCCCCTCTAGTGTACCTATTCGTAAAACTTATCTTAGGTTTTATTGAATGTTCCACTTCGAAAGCCTAACAATGGTTCCCACGGTTCTGGAGCTACTAATCTTCCCTTTTCTCTTTTAGTTTTTTTGTTTAGTTTTGTCCCAAGATAAGTAATTTCTAACTAATTTGACATGTACTTTGTTATTTCACTTATTATTAACATACAAGATGTTTTGTAATTTGACATGTATTTTTTTTGGGAGTTATCTTACTATCAGTGCATTGCAACTCCAATTTATATTTCTAAAAAATATTGTGTTATGCATACTAGATGGACAATAAAAAAATTCTCAAGTATGCTACAACACAGTTCTACATTGATAAGGTGTTACCTCAGATCAAGGAGAAAAAGATAATGTCCCTAAAACCTTTTGTTGATCGCCTTGGGTAAGTTTAAGGATGTCATTCAAATCTGCATTGTATTTAACTTTTTTTGAGGTTAGCTTTTATTCAGCTATAATTTGTTTTGGATTTGTTTTCATGTTTTGATTTTGGAATCCTTTCATGTAAGTGATTTGTGTGATTGTTCTTTTTTGAAATTATAAATAACAATATTCTCCGAAGGTTATTTCCATAAGGTGTTCATCCTAGAGATGTGGGAATTTCAGTGTTAGGCCACTCGACCACGGGGTCAGAATTCATGGTATCGTTGATTCTTACCACAGTGGAACTATTCTTGATTTGTCACATATTTATGGCATAAAAGGGTATGTCACATTTCAATCTTGAATTTAGTCCTGATTTATCAGCATTCTTACATTTCCTTATAAATGGATTGTCAAAAAAAGGGTGAGGAGGAAGTCTTATAACTTGGATTTGTTCATTTTGTTTGATGATGATTCACATACAAGTAGTTAGTCTAATGTAGGCTTTTGCACCAATTTTTCCAACTTGATAAAAAAATGCAATGAACTGATTACAATTCCATAGCATATATGCCAGATTACTCCATTACATACATCTCAATTTATATACTTTATTTTGGTTTTAACATGAAGAAATGGGTGGATAATCATCCTCCGTCGGGAGTTGATAAGTGAGTACATAGTGGACCGAAAAAAACTTCAAGTGATTCCCATTAAAACAAAGAAGAAAGGGTATTAGTAGAGGCACAATATTTGTTCTTGAAATCAAGTTTCTTTTGCTTCTTTGAGAGAGTGGGAGAGGATGGAAAAGATAACAGGGCTGAACCACCTATTCATGACTGTTTTTTGTACAACATATCATCATTCATGGTGATTCCAGTGATAACTAACGTTACAATGTCAGCTATTTGTTCGAGAGAAGATGACTGTTCCCTAGCCATTTATCTCACCAGAACTCAACAAGCTGTGAGAGTGTACAAATTTTGTAAACTCCATTAATTCATCGCATTTCTCTCATTTTCTACTCAATTTTTTTTCAAAAGAAAAATATGAACATAAAATAATTCACAAAGTATTCCTACCTTAATTTATATCTTTTTTATACTATAGAGAAATGATGGAAACAATGGAGTGTGTATTAAACAATAGATAAATGGGATGTACGAACATAAAAGATCTTAAAGGCAAGATCCTAAAATATTTTTGTAATGGGTGTTCTCTTCTTGGCTAGACATTACCAATTGATTTTTTATCAAGCTCTCCATGATTCAGTAAGAGTTTCGCCTACATCGCCAATTCTAAATGTTCCCAAGCATTCGTTGCCAAGTAAGTGTTTAACATCTATTGACCAATCTAAAACTGCCGACACTTATCAGATTGCCAAAGAAAAACTGAATGTGCAAGCTTGACATTCACTTAAGACAAACTATTAATGACATGAGTTCATGCACTTGAGACAAACATAAAAATCATTATTTTTATTTGAATTGCATTTCAAATTAAATATATTCTCTTGTGATTGTATAATGATTGGAGTTGTTTATCCACGATAATCCTTGAAGAGGTCTTTTCGTTTTGTATTATTATATGTGAATGATATGTATATATGTTTAATTCCTCGAAAAGGGTTCTTCTTGTTTTGTATTCTTGTTTTGTATTATTATATGTGAATGATATGTATTTAGTTAACGATGTATAAAATTAGCTTTGTGTGCAAATTCATATGGAGGGATTTTTCAGGAGAAAAAAGTGTTGTACAAATTAATATCCGGTCTTCACTCTTCAATCTCAATCTATATAGCTGCTGATTATCTCCCCGATGAAGCTCCTACCATGGTTTGATTTTCATCCTTGACATTTACTTGAGATCATTTCTCTCCTATATTGTTATATTCTACGGGAAACAACTATTGTTATATATATATAATATTATAATATTCTAATTTTTTTAGATGTTAAAAAAAAACATAATGCAATATTCTAACATTACGATACAAACTAAGATAAAGTATGATTAGTTACCTTGTTATAAAGTTATTTAGGCCATGAATTCGTTCGAACAAAAATCCCAGTCATTCGAACGAGAATCGCATGTCGTTTGAACGAAACTCCAACTTCGTTCGATTGAGAATGCAATCTTGATTGTTCTACTATTTAATGACCTTCTAACTAACCTTCTAACGAATTGTATCAGTAGTCTTCATTAGCAGTTCGTTTCATGTAGTATCTAACAAGTCATAAACGATAAAGCCAAGTCATTCCGATAAGATGTCGATCTCATTTGAACGAGTTTAAAAAATAAAATTTTTATTTTAAAAACTTTAAAATTCTAGCCTCGGTTTTTCATTAAAAATACATCCCACTTTGAGAATATGACGATAATAGCACGGGACCAATGTAACTCTTAGGAACTGAGCGCATAGTCACGGGATTCCTGGTTTGATAATATGACGATAATTTGAAAATATCAATACTTTAGCTCAAAAACATGGCGTCAAAGGGTGAATCCCCAAAACAACCCCCAAACGGCCCCGTAGGAGGCACTAACACCTCGCATGGAACCAATGTAACTTCTAGGAATTGACCGCCTAGTCACGGGACTCTCGGTTTGAGAATATGATGATAATTTGAAAATATCTAGACTTAGGCTTAATAACATGTTGTTAGAGGGAGAAAAACCAAAACATCCCCCAAACGGTCCTGTGAGAGGCACGAACACCTCACATAGGATGAATGTAACACATAGTAACTGACCGCATGATCATGAGACTCCCGGTTTGAGAATATGATGATAATTTGAAAATATCTAGACTTAGGCTTAAAAACATGCCGTTAGAGGGTAAAAATTCAAAATAACCCCAAACGATCCCGTGAGAGGCACAGACACCTTGTACAGGACCAATGTAACTTGTAGGTACTGATCGTATGGTCACGGGACTCGCGGTTTGAAAATATGACAATAATTATAACTCGTATATGAATATTTTTCATTCTGAATACGATTATTTTTAAAATTACTTGGTTATTGATATCATCTCTTTTTTGTATCTTATTTTTTTGCAAGATAACATTTTATCGTTAGCTTTTATCCACGTGGAACACATGAAGAAGCCAATGGCTTACAAAAAGGGGGTTGTTTACTTAGTGTCGTTAAATGTTCAGGATTTTTTTGTGTTATGGCCATGCGGGCTTTTGTAATTTTATTGTTAACTTTTATGGCCGTGTAGACTTTTGTAATTTTATTGTTATATTTTATGGTCGTGCGGGATTTACATTACGCAGGTTTTATATTAGCAGGTTTTATAATGTCTAGAAAACAGAGGAAACTCTGCCCACTTTTTTATCTATGAACTATTAAGACTCATAATATTTTGAAGTTTGTATGTACATTAGAAATCAACAACATGCGAGATTCACAATTTGTGAATTTTCTTGTTTTTAAATAATTAATTTTTTTTCTTTGATTAAAAAATTTGGCACAGTTCAAAGCCGTGGAAAAAAGTGTAACAAATTTTGGCACGGTTTTGAACTGTGTCAAAAGTGTACGAAAATATACTCAATCTTCTATAGTTATAAACTGTACCATAAGTGTGCCAAAAATATCAAATTCTGGAACGGTTTAAAAGTGTGCCAAAAGTGTTCTTATTTGTCCAAATCTGGCACACTTTTAAACCATGCCAGAAAAAATGGTCATTTTGGAACACCTGATTTTGGCACAGTTTTAAACCGTGTCAGATTGCTGTTTTTAGTGTAGTGTTTGTGCTACATGTGTTTATCATCTTTTCTACTTTTCTTACTTGGTTGGATGAATTTTTGTACTAGTGTCATTTTTTTCAGTGGTCATGCTTGTTTGCTTACACTTGTAATTTTCAGTTTGATGCTAGGAAGCAGGAAAAAAATTATGCTGAATCCGACTTACTCAGGCGGAGTAGAAGTCTTTTGGAAGCTGTCCACGTCCCTATGACTAAGGAGGACTTGGTCGACTTTCTTGGACCAGAAGTATCCAGTCAAGTAAAAGAGTCATACATCCACCTTCACTATTTGCTGGATAGAGCTGTAGCAATTAATGCAACTTATTACGACATGAATGAAGATCTGCAAGTTTACTCTAGCTTCTCTTCACTTTGACTATGAAGCTAAATACAAATCTTTGAGTGAAGGTTAGGGATTTGAGAAGAAGTTGGATGAATATGCATCCATGTACCGAAGAAACGAATTCATGCTGAATAAAAAAATAGATGAAACCAGGTTAATTGCCAAGCTCCTGGAGGAGGAGAATAATAAACTCAGGAATGAGTTGGATACTTTGAAACAATATACTGCTAGTGGTGACGATGACGTGCCATCATTTTTAGAGAATGAGAATGCCAGGCTGATGGAAGAACATGAAGCTCTGAAGAAATCCAAGCATGGTCAAACTTCCAGACAACAAAGGATGAGCCGACCAACTATTGATGAGGCCAGGACTAAGAAAACAGTATTCGACCAAGCCTTATAACTTAAACCAAAGAATCAAGCCATTGCTGAGTTGTCTACAAAGCCGGATGCTAAGGATAAGGCCATAACCGACCAATCTGTGCCGTTGAAGGTGAAGATTGATGTTTTTAAGAAACTTCAACATCAAGTTGAAAGGTTAACCTTCTAATTTCACAAATAACCCAGAGAGGTGTGAATGGAATGCTACAATGAAACTCTTAGCCATATTGATGATCACCTTGCCCTAACTTATCGTGAAGGCTATAAGTGGGTGATATTCCCTATATGTACCCAACAACTCAGAGACACCAACCTCGGCCAGGGAGATGGCCGAGGTTAGAAGGGCCCCAGATTGGTGACCAGCGGCGTCGTCCTAAGCAAGGTCGGCCATGGATGGAGTTACTAGTTGCTTCACAGCCAAGCAACAACTGAGGTCCTCATGGTCCATCTAGATAGTAATCCATCAGTTCCTATGGAGCTCACATCACGCCTACATCGTACATCAACCTCGGATGGGTGTAAGCCGAGGAAGCAGAGGCTACACAATCATCATAATCAGCTTCAATTGGGAATCGACCGACGTTCCTGCTACTCCACCATTACCTCGGCCCAGGCTGACATTACAACTCCACCTGCCTTACCTCGTCTCTCCTAATGAGACAAGATCATCGCGGATAACCTCTGATTGAGCAGTTGCCAGACTTCACCAACCTCGTACTCTTCCAGGCCAAGGTTGGTATCACCTGAGGATAGTCGAGCTTCTACACGTTCTTATATAACTTAGAACACGTGGACAAATATGTTATAACCGAATTATTCCTTCTAGGTGAGGGAATATTGAGGTCATCATTACTTAGTTGAGATCAGCCAGGTGTCGCTCTCATATTAGCTCGACATTTCTGCACATGCTCATTGTATGCTTGAGGGGAACATTACACCCCCAAGCACTATATATAGAGGCCATCTTCTACCTTGTAAAGGGATGGAAAATTACCACCCTAGCTGAAACTCTGTCATTTTACTCAGTAGAGAGAAAAATCTTGAGAGATTGTATCCATGGATATTAGTACCTTCATTCAGTGATATTACTCACACACACTCGCAGTGGACGTAGGCCAGATTGGCTAAACCACTTACATTAAAGTGTTCATCCTCTTCTCCTCATCTCAATATCTTATATTTAGTATATACTTGAGCTGCCATTGTTATCACTAGTTTGAGCTTACAAACACCTTGACCGGTGGTGCTATTTCCAGCATCATCATTTTGGCGCTGTCTGTGGGAACGAGAAGCTATTTCTTCCTCATTTTTTGCTTAACCTCACCGGAGACTCTCGTGGTGAACCAGGCCTCACCCCTTGTGTGGAGATGCTTCACCATTGAAAGAGGTCCATTAAGGTACAAAGCTCATTTACACTACAAGCTCTTTAGTGTTAACACATGACACTGGAATTATTGCCACCTCTTCCACCGCTTGGTGCTGGAGGGCCGAGTTCCAGCCAGGCACTCCCTCAGTCCGAAATGGCAGAAGTGGCAGCAGCCTTGAGGTCTTTAGCTGTAACGTAACAAGCGATTAAGGAGCAATTTGCACAACTCAATCAAAATATGATGAGACCACTTGGGGTCTCATAGGAGATGATTACTCCGACAGCTGCCAGGGGATCACCCCAGGCACTGCGAAAAGACCAACCTACGCCGCAACGGAGGTGGGACGTTTGCGTCTAGGGAGGCAAGGACACCCTTGCCCTGAGGATAGGTATGATGATTTAGAGGCAGAAGATGCTCCAGAAGATTTTTGGGAGCCGTATGAGGTTTCAAATAACACAGTACGTCCTATCCAGCAGAGTCGAGGTTATGGAGGCAAAAGAGGTGAAAAAGCCCAACAAAGAGGGTCAGTATTTGATCGATTAAGAAGAGGGTCGACCTTTGAAAGGCTCGGCCCAATAAATAACCTACGACAAAGGTTATCTAGTTCGATAAGTGTAGCCGACTTATAAAGGGACGATGGCCAACGTCGGCCTCATCAAGGCCGACCTAACATAGGATGAGGTATGGACTAGGAAGAGGTCAACAACCGACGTTGTGCTGCGCCTGGGGAACCCTCAGCCCTCCCCTTGGAGGTGGATGGGGACAACCTCGGCCAGGACGACATTGTAAGACCATGGAATGACTCCGTCCAACGTATTAAGGATAAGATAGGAGACCTCATCAAAATCCGGGACCCACTGCAAAGAGGTTTCTCAGAAGGCTCTCCGTTTGTGGCTAAGATAGTGAGCTTCTCTACCCCTGCCAAGTTCAAGCCACCTACGGTGTATCCCAATTATGATGGTAGCACCAACCCTGTACATCATATTGAGATGTACCAGTCTGTGGCGGACATTTACTCAATACCAGATGAGATGAAATGTTGGGCCTTGTTCGAGACTTTGACGGGAGCTACACACATCTAGTTTACCTCTCTTCTGAAGAACTCAATAAAAAACTTTAAGGGTTTGACTGAACGGTTCATTCACAGCTTTTGTTTTGGGGTAAGACCTCAAAACAAGACTACCCATTTGTTGTATGTCAAGCAAGGCAAGAACGAGAACCTAAGGGACTACATTACTAGATTCAATAAAGAAAAACTTGAGGTTGAAGACTATGAAGAGAATATATCCATGACCGCCCTCATAGGAAGTCTATAGAAAGGGAAGTTATTGTGGAAGTTTGCGAAAGACCCTCCCAAGTCCATGGAAGAACTATTGGCAACTGCGGGTAGGGTTATGAATGCTGAAGAGTCCATGGATGCAAAATACGAAGATGAGAATGGTGGTAGCAGCAGGAAGTTCCAAAGAAAGAAGGACGGAAAGAAGAGATCAGCTCACGATAAGTTCGCACGCTATACCCATATAACCGTGATCTGCGAACACATCCTGAATGAGATCAAGAATGATCGGTCATTGAGATGGCCAGAGAAGCTGAAGGCTCCTCCACATAAGAGGAACAAGAACTTATGGTGCGAGTTCCACCAAGACCATGGTCATATTACAGACAAGTGCTTCGCCTTGAAAGATGAGATCGAGGAGATGTTAAAATCAAGAAAGTTAAGGAAGTATGTTGATGGCAAGGCTCCTAAAAGGGGAAGAGATAACCTTAAAAAGAAGAGAAATGATAGATGTCATGACGATACTCCAGTAAGAAGAGACGATGACTCAGAGGGTGATGATGATGATGATCCAGATCTCCTACCAAAAGATGATAACGCCCCGGTGAAGAGGGTCGGTATGATCTCCTTTGGTGTTAACACCATATGCGGAGGACTTGCAGGGGGCGGTTCTGAAGTGGATGATCGAAAAGATCATATGGCAGAAGCCAAGTCAGTGGCCAAGACAAAAGTGGTAAATCTGACATCTTCCGAAATAAAGCAAAAGAGAAAGAAGGTGGATATGGACAATCTTATAGTTGGGTTCTCCCGACTCGACTTCAAAGGCATCCTAGCTCTGCATGATGACCCTTTAGTAATCACAACAAGGGTGCATGGATGCGAGGTACAGAGAATCCTCGTAGATGAAGGAAGTTCAATAGATGTGATGTTCTAGCCCTGCTTCAAAAGCCTTGGCCTTAGCAGACTAGGCTGGTACCCTATCATCACCTGTTAATGGGCTTCAGCGATGAAAAGGTCCACCCGTTGGGAATGTATGAGATGGACGTGCGAATGGGCGATGAGTGGCCTAAGAGGTTGACCCGGAAGATCAATTTTTTATTATGTATGAAAAAGTCTTCTCGACCTACAACCTCATCATAGAAAGAGTGGCCCTTAAGGAGTTTGAGGCTGTGCCGTCGACGGTCCCCCAGATGCTAAAATTACCGACCCCCTATGGGGTAGGGGAAGTGCAGGGTGACAAGACCATAGCACAGAATGCTACTTTAACTTAGCCGAAGAGATAGAGGCCCATAAGAGAGCAACTACCACATATAACATTGATACACTTGACCCCAGGGATGAAACAAAGTTGAAGAAATGAGAGGCCGCGGAAGAGGTAGAATCCATCGTCCTCATTGAGGACGAACCGAAAAAAACCATCTAGGTTGGCAAAGCCTTAAAAGAGGAGATCAAGGAAGAGCTGATAAGTTTCTTGAACATAAGTGGAGTTTCTTTGCTTGGAGCCACGCGGACATTCCTGACATCGACCCTGAGGTTATGTACCATAAACTCAACGTGACTAAGGACGCTAAGCCAATCAATCAAAGACGAAGATTTTACTATAGGGAAAAGTACGATGTCATCCGGGAAGAAGTAAGAAAGTTGGAAGAGGCCGAGTTTATAAGGGGAGTCATATATCCAGAGTTGTTATCAAACGCAGTCATTGTGCCCAAAGCCATTGGAAAATGGAGGATGTGCATAGACTTTATCGACCTCGACAAGTCTTGCCCAAAAGACAGCTATCCCTTACCTCGGATCGACCAGCTAGTAGATGCCACTGCTGGGCATGAGCTCATGAGCTTCATGGATGTGTATTCAGGCTACAACCAGATCTTTATGGATGCCGAAGACTCAGAGAAGACAACCTTCATCACGGATAAAGGGATATATTACTACAAGGTTATGCCCTTCGAATTGAAAAATATGGGAGCAACGTATCAACATCTTATGAATAAGATGTTTGAGGATCAAATAGGTAAGACTATGGAGGTGTACGTAGACGATATGTTGACAAAGAGCTTAAAGTCCTGCACTCACGTGGCAGACCTAGAAAAGACCTTCGATACCATGGACTTATACAGAATGAAACTCAACCCTGCGAAGTGTGTCTTCAGGGTAGGTGCTGGGAAGTTCCTTGGATTCATTGTCAATCAGAGAGGAATAGAGGCAAACCTTGAGAAAATTAAAGCCTTTCTCGACATGAAGACACCAAGAAACATCAAGGACGTTCAGAGGCTCACTGGAAGAGTAGCTGTACTCAACAGATTTGTTTCCAGAGCGACGAATAAGTGTCTTCCGTTCTTTAAGGTGCTTAGAAAGGCCTTCGAGTGGGATAAAGAGTGTGATGAGGCTTTTAATGAACTCAAGTCCTACCTCGAATCTCCCTTTCTCTTATCTCAGCCCGTAGCAGGAGAGAAGTTGTATGTTTATCTAGCAGTCTCTGAATCAACTATACCTGTAGCCATAGTACAGGAAGACGTTGGGGTCCAAAGGCCTGTATACTTCAATAGTAAGGCCCTTCAAGGGTCTAAACAAAATTATCCTCGGATGGAAAAGTTAGCCTATGCCTTGATATATGCTTCTAGGAAGATGAAGCCCTACTTTCAAGTCCATTCTATGGTCATCCACACTGACTCCCTACTGAGACAGGTCCTCCACAAACTCGAGAAGTCAGGTAGATTGATGACATGGGCCATTGAGTTGGGAGAGTATGACCTTACTTATCAACCCAGGGTGGCCATTAAAGGGCAAGCACTTGCAGATTTTGTTACTGAGTTCACCTGGGAAGTGACCGAGGTTGATAATAACCTAGAGGCTGTAGAGGGATCAAACAGCAACGTCTTGCGAGACTTGGAAGAGGTTGTATCCAAGAAAGTCAGAAATGGAGTAGTCAAGAATGAGGTAGATCGGTACGTCTTCAAGCAGGGAATCATGTTAGAAGGGGGATTCTCATCAGATAAGGACATCTGGAACCTCTTTGTTGACGGGTCTTCTTGTGAAAGTCGAAGCGGGGCGGGGTTGATACTCTTAGCCCCAGATGGTACCAACATTGAATATGCCCTAAGGTTTAACTTCAAGGCATCAAAAAACGAGTCAGAATATGAGGCCATGATAGTAGGCCTCTCCTTAGCAAAGACCCTTAGGGTAAAACGACTACTGGTTCACAATGACTCAAGGCTGGTTGTTAACCAAGTGTTGAGGCCAAGGACGAAAGGATGGCCAAATACCTGAAGAGTGTAAGAGTGATATTAGAATGTTTCAAATAGCTAAAGATGAAGAGAATACCTCGATAAAACAATATCCACGCAGATGCACTTGCAAGGTTGGCTTCAGCAAGAAGGACAAACATCATAAGGACAGTTCTAGTCGAGATCCTACCCTAGGCGATCATTAAAGAAGAAGAGGTTGGTAACCCTTGCCTCAATTTGAATTTAGGGAACTCATGGATGGATCCCCTTATCAGATATATCGAAGAGGGAGAGCTGCTGGAATCAAAGCTAGAGAGGAGGAAACTAAGGTAGAGAGCTACAAAATTCTCAATAGTAGGAGACGTCCTATATAAGAAAGGATTTCTATTACCTCTCCTAATATGTGTCCATCCCACATAAGTTATTCACGTCTTAAAGGAGGTGCACGAGGGTTCTTGCTCCAGTCACATAGGAGGAAGACCTTTAGCTAAGAGGATTATCACGCAGGGATAGTGGTGGCCGACCTTGGCTAAGGATGCTGCAGCCTATGTGAAGAGGTGTGACAAATGCCAAAGATTCACCACTATCCCCCATCAACCTCATCAACCTATGATGTCAATAAGTTCTCCTTGGCCATTCACAGTATGGGGAATCGACTTAGTGGGTCCCTTACTAAGAGCGACGAGCAACTAATGGTTTTTAATAGTTGCCATTGACTACTTCTCCAAATGGGTAGATATCGATCCGATGATCATGATTACAGAGCAGAAGACCTTCTAATTTATCTGAAAAAACATCATATGCAGATATGGTCTCCCAAACACCCTCATCTCGGACAATGGCACCCAGTTTAAAAATTTTTCCTTAGAAAAATACTGTGAAAGAGTAGGGATAAAGCAATTTTTCTCTTCTCTTGGATAACCTCAGGCAAATGGTCAGACCGAAGTCACCAACAGAACTATCCTCGATGAGATTAAGAAGAGGTTAGAAGAAGTGAATGAAATATGGACTGAAGAGGTCTATGTTGTGTTATGGGCCTACAGAATAACGACTAGGACCAACGGGGGAAACCCCATTTATGTTAGCACATGACTCAGAGGCCGTTATACCAACCGAAGTAGGACTCCCTACTCATAGGGTTCAGACTTATGATTCTGAGAGGAATGAGGAGGAGAGAAGACTTGATCTGGATTTAATTGAAGAGAGAAGGGAAGACGCAGAGATCAGAGAGGCAGCTTACTAGCAGAGAATAACAAAGTTCTACAATCAAAGGGTAAAATCAAGACCCATAGCCGTGGGAGACCTAGTACTGAAGAAGACGTTACAGAAGGCAAATAAGCTCCACCCCAATTGGCATGGCCCTTACAAAGTAACCGAGGAGATTGTACCCGGGACCTATAGGCTAGAAAACCTTAAGGGGGAAACTTTCTCCAATCTTTGGAATGCTGATCATCTAAAAAAGTATTACATATGATTTTGCAAGAGTTTCTATGAAAATCTATCATCTTGTGAAGAAATTATTAATGAGAAGATCAGTTCCAGTGTCAATTCGTGGTTCATTATGATCTAATGGTAGAATTTATGAGGATAACATCTTAGTTGATGACCTCAGACCTTAAACATCATAATTTGGTGAAAAATTAATGGGGGTAACATCTTAGTTGATGACCTTAGACCTTAAACATCATTAATTTGGTGAATATTTTATGAGGATAACATCTTAGTTGATGAGCTTAGACCTTAAACATCATTAATTTGGTGAATATTTTATGAGGATAACGTCTTAGTTGATGACCTCAGACCTTAAACATAATAATTTGGTGACAAGGTCTAAGGCGAACATCATACTTGGATGACCTCAGACCTTAGAAATCATAATTTGGTGAAAAATTAATGGGGGTAACATCTTAGTCGATGACCTCAGACCTTAAACATCATAATTTGGTGAGAAGGTCTGAGGTGAACATCATACTTGGATGACCTCAGACCTTAGACATCATAAATTTGGTGAATATTTTATGGGGATAACATCTTAGTCGATGACCTCAGACCTTAGAACATCATGATTTGGTGACATGGTCTGAGGTGAGACATCATATTTGGATGACCTCAGAACCTAGACATCATTCGTTTGGTGAAAATTTTTATGAGTATAACATCTTAGTTGATGACCTCAGACCTTAAACATCATAATTTGGTGACAAAGTCTGAGGTGAGACATCACACTTGGATGACCTCAGACCTTAAACATCATTGATTTGGTGAATATTTTATGAGGATAACATCTTAGTTGATGACCTCAGACCTTAAACATCATAATTTGGTGACAAGGTTTGAGGTAAGGCATCACACTTGGATGACCTCAGACCTTAAACATCATTAATTTGGTAAATATTTTATTTATGGGGCTTATGAAGACAACATTATGCGGAGGCTTCAGGTCTTAGCACAAACACATTGCATGACATATAACACCATTTAAAGAACATTCAGCAACTAAACAAATAAAGCCCTCTTCAGAGGTTGATGTAGCATAAAGATAAGAATCACAAGTCATAAGGTAACAGAATTTGTCATCAGAGGTTAAAGATTGAATCAAAAATTGAAAATTATAAAAGCTTTACAAAGTGGATTCAAGTGTCTGCAGTCTCAGGGTTAGTTACCATGGCCCCATCTCCCTGCCCGAGGTTGGTAACCTCCACCCCATCATTCTGAGGACCAATGTCTTCAGTACTGCTATCCTCTTGAGGAGCAGTCTCAGTAGGGGCGGCGCCTTCTTCCTCCTTGACCTCTTGTAAGGCCTAAGAAAATCGAGGATCAGTGTATCCTAGACCAATGAAGTCAGAGGCTGCCAGGCTCCCTGCTTCTTTCTCCTTCATTAAAACCCATTTTCCAGTGGCTTAACACCCCTTTTGAGGTACTCGAAGCTGAAGCTGACAAATTCATCAGATTCCTTGTAGTCCTCCAAGATCTTCTCAGAGGCATCATCCAAGGAAGCCTTCACAGCGACATCGACCTTGTGTTGAAGAGAGTCAACCTGAGTCTCCAGGGAAGAGCTATGATCCTTCTTCAGCTTGTCCATATCCTTTTCCAGCCGCTTCACGCTAGCCTCAGACTTCTCCAAGGAAGCCTTCAGACGCTCCACTTCAGCGTTTAGAATAACCTCGGCCTTTTCGGCCTCTTTTCCCTTCTCAATCAGAGGAAGTTTCCTCAGTGTCTAGTCAATAAAATGGTGCATGTTGAGAAGACCCTGCAGAACGCATATAGAGATGTCAGTTCAAGATTTGGTATGATTTAAATACGAGGTTACACTTGTTCGAACAAAGGCAAAAAGTCTTACTTGGATAGATCGATGAAGGGCGAACTCGGCCAGCAGAGGCCTGTCCATAGAGCGGCAGAAGCATTTGTCAGAATCTATCATGATTGAGCTGATAGCGTCTAAGGCCTTCGAAATTTGATCGATAAGACTGTCGCCAATCTTCAGTTGCTCCAGATAAGAAATTAACACATCCTCAGAGGAGATGGGATGGCACGATCCCCCAGTTGAGTTTTCTTCTTCTGCCTATGATCTTCAGGGGCAGGGTCAGTAGATCTCCTCTTCTTGGAGGCCTCAGCCCTTGAAGTTGTTGGAGGAGGAGGGGGCGCAGTTATACCTGCTTTCTTTACTATTTTGGTAAGACTAGGGGCTGCCATCTTCCAAAGGTCGTCAAAAATTCCTTTGGGACGATCTGTAAATAGAAAGTCTAAGTTAGAAAAACAGAGACATAACAAAGTCAGAGGTATAACTTATTAAAATAATAAAATAACTTATGGAGCTCGGTCAGAGGATTCTGCCCAAGGCCAATCTCAGAGAGGAAGTAGGGGGTCATCAAATGCTCGTACTTGACCAGCAGATTATGCTCCCCCTGATCCTGAAGGTCTTTGACCTTCTGAAGGTTATTTTAGGAATTTTGGGTGATAATTGGGAAGGATCTAAGTTAATGAAGGATAATATAGCCCTGATTATTGGATGAATGGGAAGACAAAATCCTAACTTAAACCTCTGCTCATATAAGCAGATCTCCATCTCGGCCGCCAAAGGCCCTCTCGTCCCTCAGAGGTCTCCTAAGTTTTATGGATGGACTTATAGAGTACAGATGTCTGAAGGCTAGAAGGTCGATCTCGAGGACATTGCTCTCTATCTCGGCCGCCTCAGAGGTGTCAACATCGCTTTTGCTAGCGTTATCCTCATTCGGGTCAACGTCGGCTTGAGCAGATAAGGGAACACCACCAGGGAACCTCTGAGCAAACTCAGCTCCTGTGGCGGCCTACAGGGTAATAGCATCAAGGATTAGGGGAACAGCCACACTAGGCCCTATAATTTCAACGTCGGAGGATTGCGAGGTGGTAGAACTCTTGTGAGACGAGGCACGGTTGGAAACCTCGGCTTGATCAGGCGCTTGGTCCATCCGGACGGAATAATCCATGGCTTCTTCAAAACAATCAACAGACATTGGGTCTGAGGTTGACGACGCAGACTCAGACATAGGAATGGGTTCTACTAGGACCTCTGCAGGCACAGATGGCTCAGGATATACCACTTTCAGAGGTGGTGGAAATATAGGCCTAAGAGGGAATGCCTCTGCCCTTACGAGCTTCCTCTTGGGATCGTTCTATTTGTCTAATTTTATCTAAGGTTTTCTCCTTAAGAGAAGGGAATTACTCTAAGAGTTGATAAAGGAGTCTGAGTATATGGGGCGACCCTACACTTATGGACTCAAGCTAAAAACAAACAACTTGACCCAACCTAACTAAGGATCAAGCTGGGATTTTAAACAAGAATTATTAAGGACAGTTAAGAACAAGGGCTACCAGAAAACTCATAACCCTACCGAAAAACTCATAAAACTCACCGAAAAACTCAAGCCGAGGCCGAAAAATGCAACAAATAGGAAAACAAGTTTGAATAAATGGCAAAGAAGGGGTAATAGGCAGTACCTGATGAAGTATGAAGTGAAAAGTGGGAAGATTGGCAAGAAAATTCCATGAAATGCACCCTTGATCAAGCTCTGGAAGAGAGAGAATTCAAAGAAGGTTCAGGCTGGAGAATGAAAGAGAATGAAGAAGAAAGAGAGAAAAAAGGGTTAAAACCCTTACAAACCACTTACACGCATACTAAGGCCCATCATTGCCTTGGGAGCCCAAAAGACAACAATCATTGCACTTGCCAAAAACACAACCACCTGCTGAAGCTGACACTTGTCAAGAAAATATTTGCACCTAAAGAAATCTAACCTCGGATAAACATACCCCTTAGGCACCTGATCACACAGGTAACTAAGGGCTAGTGGGTGATTGATATGCCCTATATGTACCCAATAACTCAGAGACACCAACCTCGGCTAGGGAGATGGCCGAGGTTATAAGGGCCCCAGATTGGCGACCAGCGATGTCGTCCTAAGCAAGGTTGGCCATGGACGACGTTATTAGTTGCCTCACAGCCAAGCAACAACTGAGGTCCTCATGGTCCATGCAGATAGTAATCCATCAGGTCGGTCGGAGCTGACATCACGCTTACATCGTACATCAACCTCGACTGGGTGTAAGCCGAGGAGGTAGAGACTACACAATCATCATAATCAGTCTCGACTGGGAATCAGTCGACGTTCCTGTTACTCCATCATTACCTCGGCCCAGGCTGACATTACAACTCCACCTGCCTTACCTCGACTCTCCTACTTAGCCAAGATCATCATGGATAACCTCTGATTGAGCAGTTTCCAGACTTCACCAACCTCGTACTCTTCCAGGCTAAGGTTGGTATCACCCGAGGACAGTCAAGCTTTTATACGTTCTTGTATAACTTGGAACACATGGACAAATCAATTATAACCGAATTATTCCCTCCACGTGATGGAATATTGAGGTCATCATTACTTAGTTGAGATCAGCCAGGTGTCACTCTCATATTGGCTCGACATTTCATGCACATGCTCATTGTATGCTTGAGGGGCACATTACACCCCCCAAGAACTACATATAGAGGTCATATTCTACCTTGTAAAGGGATCCAAAATTACCACCCTAGCTGAAACTCTGTCATTTTACTCAGTAGAGAGAAAAATCTTGAGAGATTGTATCCATGGACATTAGTGCCTTTATTTAGTGATATTACTCACACACACTCACAGTGGACGTAGGCCAGATTGGCTTAACCACTTACATTCAAGTGTTCAGCCTCTTCTCCTCATCTCAATCTCTTATATTTAGTATATACTTGAGCTGCCATTGTTATCACTAGTTTGAGCTTACAAACACCTTGACTGGTAGTGCTACTTCCAAC
Organism: Sambucus nigra; assembly: GCA_949130495.1. Lineage (NCBI taxonomy): Eukaryota > Viridiplantae > Streptophyta > Magnoliopsida > Dipsacales > Adoxaceae > Sambucus > Sambucus nigra. The sequence goes on along the minus strand of OX422209.1, from coordinate 314,974,283 downwards.
ATCATCAGTGGGGATGGACCAACTGCTTGACTTTGTTAAAACATGATCGTAACACCGAGATTTGGTACTGGCATGGACCTGGTTTGCTAGATTGTGATGATCCTCCTTTTAAGTTGGACGTATCATGGATCCCTATTGATGCTATTCACCAGTGCTTGATCACCAAATATTTGGGAGATTATGGTTTGCATGATGTTCTTGAAATAATTCATCCTCCTCCTTTGATTAACGCGCCGAGCAGCAGTAACAAGAGAATGTAAAGAAATTTCAACTTTATTAACTCTCCTTATACTTTGGATGATCCTCCTACTAGAATGGAGAGAGTGCAGGCTACTTTCAAATCTCAAGAAAAGTGTCCAGTTGAATAATTTTCCTGTATTTATTCATTTAACTTTGAATGTAATAAAATTATTATATGAATAAGAATCCATATATTTGTGTTGCCAACTCTTGCTTATTTAATCAATTAGTCAACTAAATAATTGTCTAATGAATTATTAAACTGTAATTGTAGGGCCACAGATTCTACTAATGCACTTAGATTTGTTGATCCAAGTTTAGTATTAGTTATCAGTGGTGACTAAATGTATGAGGAATATCTGTATTTATTCCAATAGTTAGGAATGTTTACAGGTCTTCTTGCATTTAATTTAGTTGGGTAAAGATTATTTGTAACTATTTTAGTTGTATACGAAGTTTTATAGACTTCTTTTTCTTGACTTGTCAAAGACGAAGTCATACATGAAGTAAATTGCTATTGTGACCAAGTGTGTTAGGATTGTATTACTTTATTTAAGTTGGCCGAATAATACTTTTTTTCATGACTTGTTAATACAGAGTCATACATGAAGTAATGATTACTTCTTGTTCGTGTCTTGTACATATGAAGTCATACTTGAAGTGTAAACTCGGGCAAATAATAATTGTGCCTTAAGCTGTAGGTGCATCTAGAATTTGATAAATTCAACCCGATTAAGTATATTATGCTAATCAGAAGATAAGTTCAACCTGATTAAGCATGTATGTGCTGTTGATTGGCAAGAGCTGAAGACCAAGAGACATTTTTACTTACTGTTTTGGGGGGATTTATATCTTCGTAATCCGAAATAAAAAAAATAGTTAAGGGACTGAAATCAAAATTTTATTGAAACTTGAACAAAAGTTATTTGAACATAAAGCAGAAGGAAATACAATATTGAAATTCCTTGAATCACTAATAATACTTTCGGAGGTGTTCAGCATTCCAGGGGTTTTTGAATTATTCCCCTTCCAAGGTCTCAATCCGATGGGTTCTGGGATGGATGACTGCTGAAATGCGATATGGGCCATGCCAATTAGCCTCAAGCTTGTTATTCTTATGGATGACCTTCTTAAGGGTATAGTCGCCTTTTTTAAGTTAGTTGGCTTGACCCTTTTGCTATAGAAGCGAGGTGTCTTGTGTTGGTATGAAGCATTTCTCAGAGCAGTATCTTCTTGGACTTCTTTTAACATATCTAGATCTAATAGTCTCATCAAGTCACTGGTTGGAGAATCAAAATTCAGAACCCTATAAGTTGGTAGGACTATCTCGTCCGACACCATAACTTTAGTTCCAAAGGCAAGCATGTAAGGTGTCTCTCCAATTACTATTCTCGGCATTGTTCTGTAAGCCCAAACAACAGAATGCAATTCATTAATCTAGTTGCCCTTAGTATCATCAAGCCTATTTTTCAGTCCATTGAGCAAAGTTTTATTAGTTACTTTTGTTTGACCATTTCTTTGAGGATGGCCTGGTGTAGAATGGAGTTTCTGAATCTTGGACTGAACACAATGTTCTTTAAACTCATCATTGTCAAATTGGGTTCCATAGTCTGTAATAAATGTGTAGGGCATCCCATACCTACATATGATATTCTTCCAAATGAACTGATACACTTTCTCATATAACATTTCAATTAATGGTTCTGTTTCCACCCAATTGGTGAAGTAATCAGTAGAAATTACCAAGTATTTGAACCTGCCTTTGGTGGTTGGCAGTGGTCTGACCAGGTAAATTACCCAAATAGCAAAGGGCCAAGGCAAAGTATTGGTGCTACAGTAGCGTTGGGTGCTTTATGAATGGTAGAGAACTTCTAGCACTTATCACACTTTCTTGTAAAGGCTTTACAATCTTCCCTCATAGTTGGCCGGTAAGATCCATGTGTGTTGATTCTTTAGAGTTGCGATCGACCTGCTGAATGAGCTCCACGAAAACCTTCGTGCACCTCTTTAATCAAATCTTCCACTTCAAATGGATGAACACATTGTAATAAGGAGACAATTAACCCCCTTCTGTATATATCTCCTTTATCCAATACATATATTGTTTCTTTATACTGGAGCTTTTTGGCTTCTTTGGGATCAGGTGGTAGTATTCCGTCTTTAAAATAGGCCTTGATTGGGTCCATCCAAGAAGGTACCAAATCTATACAATAAAATTGACCATTAAGTACTCATCAATGCTCTGATTGGCTAAGATCTCTATTGAAATGGTTCTCCTCAGTTCAATTCTTATTGCTGACGCAAGCAGAGCAAGCGCATATGCTCGGGCATTAGCTATTCTCGGGATCCTTTTCATTTATACGACTAGAAACTTGGAAATAACTTTCATGGCTTTGGAAAAGTACTCGTTGATCGAGTGCGAAAGGTGCGCGCGTGTAAGTGCACAATCATTGTTTTCGTTTCGCCTACTCAATACAAACAAACCTAAATTACGGCTACACTTGCGAGGCAAGCACATGGGTAATTCGGGTATCAAAAATCCACAGGGACGAGATGCTAGAATTTAATTGATTTAATACTCCGAAATAAAAGTGTTAAAGGTGATTACAAACTAAAAAGGAAAAGATGCATAAAAGGGAAAGATTAATCTAGGCGAGTGTATTGAAACTAGATTAACAAAGCGAGTAAAACTATAGGTTGCGTCGAATATCCCTCACCCGAGTTAATTTGTATAAAATGGATACATGGGTCAACGAGTTATTTAGAATGTGTCTCATTTCGACAGTTAATTGAACTAAGGGTTGTCACGCCCCTAAATCGAAAACAAAGGCAAAATTCTCAAAAAAGGAGAAAAAAGAAAGAAAATTGGTTTAAAATTTTTAAATTTTTCTAAGAAAAGCCTACTAAGTAACTAAAATGTGAGTAAAAAAGTGGAATAAATAAAGAAATGGATAGAATATCCCACACCCCCTAACTTAAAACTTGACATTGTCCTCAATGTAAATTAAGAACCAAGTTAGAGAGAGGAAAATAGCGATATTATCCAAAATTGGAGCAATCCCCATAAGAAGAAGTCCAAAGAATCTACAAAAACAAGTTAGTACCGAGCATAGAAAAAATAAATAACAAAAAGTTAACTAATTACACTAGACTAAATTAAAAAGGAAAGAAAAAAAAGAAAGAATAAAAATCTAACTATATACAACCTACTATTTAGGCTTCACACTAACTGTACACTAGAAGTCTATATAGTTGAGGGTCCACCGTGAAAACGATTTGTCTTTGGAGGATAACCGATGTACCCTCACATACAAGCATGCCTTTCGAAAAATATCAGTTCCATTTGAACAACGGAAGGCATGTGTAAGGCGGAAGAAATGAACCATCGCCAATTAAAAGTTTTAGAGGGACGATGGGGGGTTTGGATTGAACTGGTGACAAAAACATGTGGGGACCAAGAAAAGCCGAATATCCTCCAAAAGATTTTGAAATTGGAATGGGAGGCGGAGCATACGAAGGCATGAATGCGATCGTGGAAGGCGACTCGAGTAAGTACTCCTCATCGGCGAAAAGGTTTAAAACATTACAGTTTGAAACCGAATCATCGGGTACTTGTGATGGTGTGATAACAGAGAATGAAAATGGGGATAAAAGAAATTCAAACTCATGAGATGAATCATCATCGCATGAAGATTGAGTTTCAAAGGAAATAATATCATTTTCAATGAAATGTTCTTCTTTGGGGGCCAAAGAAGAAATCATTTCATTGCAAATATATATTACGTCATTTTCATCCTCACTTTAAATATCTATTACGCAATGGGAAAAGTCTAGAATGGTTTGTTCCAAAGTAGGCACAAGTAACTCATTTGGTTCAAAACATTCCTCGAATTCGAAAGTCTCGGAAGAAAAATCGTCGTCAAATTCAAATAATAAATCCATCTCATGTTCCCAACAATGAATTTCTTCCCGATAACGATTTTCAATTTTCTCATTCTTATACATACACAAGCCCTCACCGAATGTCATAGGTCGAGGTACGAATGCATGAAAATGGGAACTATGAAAATTACCATCGGACTTAAACGAAAACTCATTATTATAGGAATTTTGAAAAATATTCGAATTCGTTTCAAAATTCCTATTATAAGGAGGTAAAGGCCCAAAATCATTATCATCATCATCAAAATTCCAATAACTTAAGTTTTGACTTTCGTTATACTCGCCCAAAGTCATATTTGAATTTTTTATACTTTCGGATTCTAAGTATTCACCGAAAGTCATAGGTTTACAAGAATTGCGAGAATTATAACAATGATTACCGAAAGAATTGGAATAAAACATGATTACCCCAAAAAATGGCTCGAAGTGGAGAATTCCACAAAGTAGGTGCGCGCGGAAAAAAATCGAGCGTTTCTAAGTGCTCAAATGTGGAAGTCCTATAAAAAGGTTAGCAAATAATACAAAAAAAAAGAAAATACAATGAAATATTAAATCAAATAAAGTCTAAAACAAACAAGTCCCAGGCAACAATGCCATTTTAGTCGAGTGCGAAAGGTGCGCGTGTGTAAGTGCACAGTCGTTGTTTTCGTTTTGCTTACTCAATACAAACAAACCTAAATTACGACTACACTTGCGAGGCAAGCACATGGGTAATTCGGGTATCGAAAATCCACTGAGATGAGATGCTAGAATTTAATTGATTTATTACTCCGAAATAAAAGTGTAAAAGTTGATTACACACTAAAAAGGAAAAGATGCATAAAAGGGAAAGATTAATTTAGGAAAGTGTATTGAAACTAGATTAACAAAGAGAGTAAAACTATAAGTTGCGTCGCATATCCCACACCCGAGTTAATTTGTATAAAATGGATACATGGGTCGACGAGTTATTTAGAATGCGTCTCGTTTCGACAGTTAATTCAACCAAGGGTTATCACGACCCTAAATCCGTATAAAATCCTAATAAGATTTTGGCGTTAACAAATTCCCCGAAAATTGCTCATGCAAGGTTGTAAGCATGGGACATACATGATATGCCCCATCAAATCTCCTAGGCGCAATAACTAGGACAACGCACCCGAAATAGACCCGTAAACACCATCACCAAATCAAAGCAACGCGTCAACTTGTGTGAGTTCAATTCAAACACAACCTAATTTAAATTAGCTAGAAAGCATATTAAAAACACGATAAATGAAACGCGATAAATAAACGCGGTAAATCTACCTAGAAAGCAATTAAATCAAAGCATGTAAACCTAATTAAGAAAGCATGTGAATCTAATTATCAAAGCAAGAAATAATTAAATACAACAATATTAATGGAGAGGGAAGATAAAAGTACAATCTTACAAAACCAAATATTATCACACCATATGAGGAAGAAGAAAAGAGATCTCAACTCCCAAACCCTAAGCTATTCTACCCTAAAAAATAAGTATATCAGATATTACAACAAAAATGCTTTATATAGTAAGTGGGAAAAGAAATAGAAAAGAAAAGAGAAAAGAAAATATAAGGCAAAATATCTCCTGGAAACAGGGGATCGATCGATCGACCCAAACCTTCAATCGATTGAACGTGAATAAATCAGCCCACTGTCGCGAAGGATCGATCCTTTTAATCGATCGATCGATTAGTAGGTCTCAGCCAAGCGGTATGCCATTTTGGTTGTTTGTATTTCCCGTTCGCTGAAATCTCCGTAACTTTTTCGTTCTGAATCGGAATCGCGCACCGTTTATGTCCACTCAAAGCTTACGAGGAGGGCTACAACTTCTGTGAAGATGTTGGGCCAGGTACCCAAGCTGTGAAAAGACTAAAATGCCCTTGAACGTGCGATCGCGTACGAAAATTGAGCGAAATGTGTTCGAACTTCACACTTAGCATCAAAATACCTATAAAATCTCAATTAGCCCCTGCAAAACATGTTAACGTAGAAATACGAGGTTGCCTGGTTAACGAGCATAAATATAGGGAATACGATACTCAAGGGGGATAAAATGCGTAGGTTTGAGGGATAAAATACGCAATATTTGTGTCGTAACAATCTAGTCATCAATTCTCCCTTGACTCCATATAAATGAAGCACTTGGTTAACAATTAGCCGTGAATCACTGTGCGCCACTACTTGTTCGGCGCCTAATGAGTGGGCCAAATCTAGTCTGACTATGAAAGATTCATATTCGTATTTATTATTTGACGCCTTGAATTAGAACCTAAGTGCATATTTAATATCAATATCATCAGGAGTATTGAGTATTTTACCTTCTCCACTCAGTCGCACATGAAGATCCATCCACGTATAAATTCCACAATGGGATATCACTATTGAAATTTTTTTCAGACATAACTCCACGGTGGAATACTTTCTTACTCTCCTCTTCATATTTTTGAGCCATTTAATGAGTTTTAGATGATTCAAGTTGATCAACTGTAACTTCAGCTTGCTTTTGAGCTAAGCTCTCTTCCTTAGAAGTCTACTCGGCATGTAAGTGTTATTGGTCGGGAACCTCTGGATATGTGAACTCAACGATGAAATACGCTAAATTTTGTCCTTTAAATGAAGACCTTAGTTCATAGACAATGTCATACTCTCCCAATTCCACTGGCCAGTACATCAATCTTCCTAACTTCTCATGTTTGTGGAGAACTGTTCGAAGAGGTGAATCAGTATACACAATTATTGTATGTGCTTGGAAATAGGGCTTCATGCTCCTGGAGGCCTTAATGAGAGCCAAAGCCAACTTTTCCAGGCTTGGATACCTGATCTCAACTGCCCTGAATTCCTTACTAGTGTAGTAAAGTGGTTTTTGGATCCCGTAGCTAACTACCGACTCAAAAATAGCTAAGTATAAGTATATTTTTTCTCCTAAAACAGGCCGGGATAGTAGAGATGGTGACCCCAGATGCTTCTTTAACTCTTGGGATGCCTTTTCACATTCTTTATTCCATTCATAAGTCTTTCTCAACACCTTTAAGAATGGAAAACATCTGTCTGTTACCTGAGAAACAAACCTATTCAAAGCTTCCACTCTTTTGGTAAGCCTTTGTACATATTTTTTGCAAGTCAACGACTGCATTTTTGTCAAAGCTTTTATCTTAGTTGGATTAGCTTAAATTCCCATTTGATTAACTGTGAAGCCAAGGAATATTTATTCATGTACTCCGAGCACGCACTTGGTCGGATTCAGCTTCATCTGATGTTTTTCCAACTGATTTAAAGTCTGATTGAGGTCCCTGATATGATCTAAAGCCTTTTTACTTTTAGTCAGCATATCGTCCACATAAACCTCCATATTTCTGCCTATGTTCTTTTCAAATACCTTGTTGACCAACCTCTGGTATGTTGCTCCAACATTTTTGAGCTCAAAGGTCATTACGTTGTAGCAATACGTTCCTCGACTAGTAATGAAAGCAATACTTTCCCTGTCTTTTAGTTTAATTTTGATTTGGTTATATCTAGAATAAGAATCCATGAAGCTTAACATCTCATATCCTGATGTAACATCCACCAATTGATATATTTTAGGTAGGGGAAGGTGGGCTTTAGGGTAACCTTTATTCAGATATGTAAAATCCACGCACATTCTCTACTTGTCATTTTTCTTTTTAACCATCACAACATTGGCCAACCAGGCTAGATACTTAACATCCTCAATTAATTAGGATTTTTGAAGTTTCTACACTTCTTCTTGAATTGCTTGATTTTTATCGAAACTAAAAACCCCACGTCTTTGCTTGATTGGTTTGGCATCCTTCTTGATGTTGAGCTCATAACAGAGGAAGTTGGGGTCAATACTAGGAATATCCTTGGGGCTCTAATAAAGTACATTCTCCCGCTATTTAAAGAATGTGATCAATTCTTGTTGAAGGGTTAGATCTAAAATTGAGCCGATCTGCGTTGTTTTCTCTAGTTTGTCATCATCCTGGATAATGATATGACTAACTTCCACAATCTTACCTTTAACTAACTCCATCTCATCTCGGGGATCTAGGGTTTCAACTTCAGAATCACTGTTGGGCTCAATACTGTCTACTTGATAAGTGGTGGTCTTATTCTTCAAATTAATCAAGTCCTCTTACTCGGCTAAGGAGTAATAACACTCTCTGGCTACCTTTTGGTCACCTTTTATAACACCAACCCCAAAATGAGTTGGGAGCTTCAAACATTGATGGACTGTGGACGGTACAACCTCAAACTTCTTCAATCCTATCCTGTCGAGGATCATATTATACGCAGATTGAACATTTTTATCCATAATAAAAAAGCGTGTTTTCTCCGTACGCCTTGCTGGACAGGTGCCGAACAACACATTTAACTTGATTGTGCCCAGTGGGTAAAATTTTTCACTTGAAAAGCCTATTAATGGTCTGTGGTAAGGTTCCAGTTGGATGAATTTCAAGTCTAGGATTTGAAAACATTGCTAAAACATCATATCGACCAAACTCCCATTATTAATCAAGACCCTTGCGATGACAACATCCTGGATTCTAAAGTTGACAACCAATGGGTCATGATGGGGGTAAAGTACCCCAGAAAGGTCGTTCTTAGAAAATTCGATAACTAGTTTGTCTTTATTAACCTTCCTGGGTCGATAATATTCGTTTAGATTAATTCTCCAGATATAATAATAGGCATGTGGCTCATTCAAGAAGGCCTTTTTCTTGACTGTGTGATCTCCTCCACCTACATCGCCACTTATAATTACATGAGAATCAAATGAGCCAAAACTGATCAGAGCTACCTGAAATTTTGGTTATTTAGGTTTCTTCAGCAGGTCGGGATCATCTTCATAACCATTTTCATGGTTTCTCTTCCTGTCATATCTGGGACTGCATGGAGAATTTGACCTTTCCCTTGCTTCTCCACCTTTTTATGGATTAACAAACGTATTCAGTTTTCCTTGGTGAATAAGAGATTCCACTTTATTCTTCAAAGCGATACAGTTATCTGTTGTATGGCTATGATCCTAATGGAATTCATAATATTTGGATTTGTCCCTCCTTTTAGGATGTGCCCTCAACCTCTAAGGCCATCTCAAATATTTATTGTATTTAATTTCCTCTAGGATATGTTGAATGCTAACTGTCAATGGAGTGTAATTTCCATACTTTTTCAGCTTATCATCCTTCTTTGGCTTCTGCTCCTTTTTATCCTTCTTATTAGGTTTAGTGGATGGACTCCGTTTTGAGGCCATTGCTTCCTCGACATTCATGATTTATCATGCCTTAGACATGAGTTCAGTCATGGTTTTAGGAGGATCTTTGGCCAGAGCATAATATAATTTTTCTTAAAGTAATCAACTCATCAGAGCAGTGATGGCTGTCTTCTCCTTGTAATCAACCACTTCTAATTTATCATTTTCAAAATAAGTGATGTACTCCCTGGTAGTTTCCCCTACTCGCTACCTTACACTCAAGAGATGTGCTACTCTCTTTACTAGCTTGTCCCCAAAATAAAAATTACTGATAAACAGCTCGACAAGCTGGTTAAAGTTGGTAATTTATCCTCGGGGCAAGTTATTGTAACATATTTGGGTTGAACCCGTAATGATACTTGAAAATGCCCTGCATCTCATTTCATCAAGGACTGAATAAATGTCAGTTGCATCTTGATATTGTTCGATGAGCAAAACTGGATCAGTTTTACCATCATACTTTGGGGTGACCATAGGGGTTTTAAACTTGGATGGAGTTGGGAAATCAATAATTTCCTAAATGAAGGGAGATCCTTTGATGATATTCCTCTGCAAGGGATTTTTTACTCTTTCCATTTCTCCCAGTTGATCCTCCAATTGTTGGATTGATCATTTCCATGATGGATTGCGTGCGTCAGATTTATGCGAAGCAACTTGGTTGTCCCGACCATGTGTTTGGACTTAGCTCTCTTCTTGAGAAGTCTTCTCGGTGTGTACATATCTCCAAATGCATGATCTTGACCTGATTGAGGCTTCATGGTGGTTGACTGGAAGTTGAGTGTTTTTAGATAACGCTCTCAGAGGGTTTTTGTTTGCTTGGGGCCCCAAATGGTCAAATGAAGAAGCTCTACTCAATCTTTCCAAGATGCTTGGCCTTTTAGGAGAGAAAGAATGACCATTATAAAAATTCGAGGTTATAATTGATGAATTATCTCTTGGATGATAAGTCCTATCATGAGATGATCTAGAATAGCTATGACGGCTATGCCTGGGAGGTGGAGGCGACATTTTTCTCCTTAGTGAAGGAATTTTTTGCTGCCTGGATAGAGATAAAGATCTGGCTTCAATTTATTATGCTAATTTTCTCATAGCATCTTGACCCAAAGCAATACTGGTAAGAATCCCATTTAAGTCGGCTGTTGTAGGCAGAGCAGATGGAATGATTGGGTTGCCTTTGTTTCTAGCCCTGGGCTCAGAATCATTCATTTTTCCTTGAACAAGTATGTACGATGTTGAGAACGGCAATTAGAAACACCTTCCCACAGATGACGCTAATTTCTTGATGTCAAAAAATGGACTAGATCCAATTTTTTAATCATATATAAAATATATGATTGCAATGAAATAAGTAAATAAAAGGTAAAGAGTTTTAAAGTGGTTCGGTTGTGTAAGAAAGCCTACGTTCACTGTTATTATGTTGATTTCAGTAATAACAGAAAGCTGGGTACTCTTTGTTAATAACAATATCCTAGAATTCATTCTATCCTGCCTTTGATGAAAGGAATACAATGTATTTATAGCGACCCGTAGATCAAGGGTTGGAATGCCTTTATACATTTAAGAATTTATACCCGTATATAATGAATGTGATGGTTGGTTGTATGAACCACGTGAAATAAGACCTTTGGTTGTAGTTCTCGTGTGGTGGCTTTTCATTTATATTGATGGTCTGCTTTCTTCATGTTGGTCGGCATGCCTGTTGAGAAATTATCTGGTGACTAGGATTTATGCCACATTGGAGACACTTGTCCACTTCTGATTGGTCCACGTGGGTGCATAATTTTTGGTATCAATATTCCCTCAATCATTTTAAGAGAAATTTCCCACAGAGAGCTTCAGGTAGTCAACAGGGCAGTCAATAGATTGTCAATTATATGGCGGGCCAGAGTTCTAGATACAGGGGTTCCACCCGGTAGCAGAGGCAACAACAGTTCTCAGGCTATCATCTACCCATGAGGCATAGTATGGACAATTAACGTTCAAGTCAGGGGCAGAGTAATCGCGGGCCAGGTCAGGTGCCTGGCAGTTAGAGCAGTATGTTTAATCCTGGATGAACCCATGACATATCGTAGTTTGCTGTGCCTTTCGGTGTTCCATCTGTAATGGAATGTATGATTTATTTGTTTAGTATACGGTTTAAGGAACTATTTGATTCAGGTGCATCACATTCATTTTTTTGAGCTCCTTAGCATTCAGTTTGGCACTAGAGGTAGGTAAGTTTTATCCTCCTATCTTTATAGGAATTTTGATTGGCGATGGTATAGTTCTCGATAGGGTCTACCATAATTGCGTCGTTATGGAGGAAGACTATATTCTGGAGTATAACTTGATTCTTACGGACATGGATGGTTCGAGGTGATCCTCGGTATAGATGGACAACCATGTATTGACTCTACAATCGAATTCCATCCACACAGTATCTCAGTATAACTTCCAGATGGGTTTCACCATCATTTTAGTAGCGAGCAGGGCATTGATTATCCTTACAAGTTCTTTATCGTGTGTGAGAATAAATGGTACTTTAGATGGTTGAGCAGTATGGTGGGTCAGAAGGAGCCGAATGGTATATTGTTAGACTACCCAGTGGTGCGGGATTTTCTCGATGTGTTTTCAGATGATCTTCCTCATTTATCTCCACACTGGGTGGATTTTTCCATAGAGGTGTATTAGGGCATCTTGCCTATCTCTATACCACCTCATAGGATGGATCCGGTATAATTGTAGGAGATAAGGGTTCAATTAAAGGAGTTGACCAGCAAGGGCTTTATTCGTACTAGTCTGTCCCTTTCCCAAGTCCTCTTTGCTAAGAAAAAGGACAACACTTGTCTCTGTATTGAATATAGGGACTTGAACAGGGTATTAGTGAAGCATAAATACCCTATGCCCCATGTTGACGTTTTGTTTGACCCGTTGCGTGGGTTGGGAAGGTTTTTAAAGATTGACCTTTGGTCCGAATACCATCAGTTGCACGTCAGAGAGGAGGACATTCCAAAAACATCATTCCGAACGAGGTATTGACACTATGAGTTTCTAGTGATTCCTTTTGGTTTGACAAATTCCCCAGCGACATTAATGGATTTAACGAATTGGATTTATCACCACTACCTAAACCGGTTTGTAGTGATCTTTATGGATGAAATATTGGTCTATTCAGTATCGGATGTAGACCACGAGGAGGACCTTCGCAAGACGTTAAAAGTGCTAAGGGGGAACCAGCTATATGAAAAATTCAGCAAGTGTGAATTCTGGATGGAAGAGGTCAAGTTCCCTGGCTATGTAATTTTCTTGAGGGAATTTTCATCGAACCTTCCAAGGTGGACGCCGTTCTAGGACGGGATAGTCAAAATACAGTTGTGAAAGTGCATAGTTACTTTGTTTTGGACGATTACTATTGCAGATTTATGCAAGACTTCTCGAGGGTTGCGTTACCCATTACTATGTTGATTCGAAAAGATGTACACTTTTTAGTGGTTCGAGAATTATGAGTCGACTTTTCAAGAGACGTAGGTTAGGTTGACTTATGTGCTAGTTTTTATCCTCTAAGATCATGGTAGGGGTTACACTGTGTATTATGATGCTTTCGAGTCAGGACTCAACACAGTACTAATGTAGAATGATCAGGCAGTCTCTTATACATCCCATCAACTGAAGGTGAATGAGAGGAATTACACCACTAATAATTTGGAGCTGGTCGTTGTGGTATTTTTACTTAAGAGATGGTGGTATTATATTTACAAAAACGGTTTGAAGTGTTTTCTGATCACAAGAGCCTCCAGTATATTTTCACACAGCGTGATCTCAATCTTCTTCAGATATTATGGATAGAATTGATGGAGGACTACAACTTCTCATTAGAGTATCATTTTGGTAAGGACAATGTGGTGGCCGATGCTCTTAGTCAAAATTCTAGCCTCACCTTGATTTCAATGAAGTGTCAACGGTTAAAAATGTTCAGCGAGTTGCAAAAGTTTGATTTGCATGTCTAATGGAGTTATGATAGGGCATACCTCTAGGGTGTGGTGGCTAGGCTACTCATTCAACAAATTTTTTTAGAAGCCTAGTCATGTGATCCCGAGTTTTCACAATATCATAACCGTATTCGGAATGGCGAAGTGTTCGACACTTTTACAGTAGACAAGGATGACGGGGTACGACATAAGGGTGAGTTGATTGTTTCGATTATTGATGATCTTCAGAACGAGGTGATGGTGGAGGCCCATCACTCGCGCTTTAGTATACATCCTGGTGCTATAGAGATTTATAAGGATTTATGCAAAGAATTATAATGGTCATGTATGAAAAGGGATGTGGAGATATACGTGGCCAACTGCTACACTTGTCAGTAAGTGAAGGCCAAGCATAAGAATCTAGTGGAGCTATTGGAAACACTACCCATGGCTGAATGGAAATGGGAGCATATCAAGATGTGAGAATGCGGGAGGTAATACCAATTTATGAATTCACAAATTTTCAATAGATTAAACTTATTTAATTAGAGTCAATCTTGAAACCAATTTTAATTAATCCTAAACATGCATCTAAGTGACTTAATAAATAAAGCATGCAATCACAGATTAAGGGAAAACCAAATTCAAGAAAAATCCTCACAGGAAAAAACCTTTTATTTCAATAATATTTGCAAATCACAAATTACAACACTAGAGAAATTTGTAATGAAATCCCTTAAGAATCTACATAGACCATAGCCTAGAACAAGCAATGACTCCCTTGAGAATCACAAGAGCCGTCACTCCTCCTTCAGTAGTAAATGCCCTCGAGTATCCTCAAGTCAGTAATAGAGATCGCAATCCATAAGAATAAACTTTGACATAAGTGCTTGTGTTCAAAAGATGATTCACAAAAGTAATTGGGATGATTTGTGTGAACCTAAAAACGTCTTTATCCCTGAAAAGTGAAGACTAACTTGCAGCAGTTCTGCAGATTTCGTAAACAAAAAGACTTAATTGAAAAGTCTCACGAAGCAGATATTTATAGGCTAACAAAAAAAGTTAAGGCAGCGCAGGTGATTTGAATGACCTATCAATATCGTTTGAACGACATTCAGATGTCGTTAGATGGTCTAAGGAACGACCATAGAAACAACATAAAAAACAAAGTAGTGTAAGGTCGTTTGAAGAAGGGAAGGAAGGACCTAAGAAATGACATCTGTATGTCGTTTGATCCTATCATTTGAACGCCATTAGCATGTTGTTTAAAAGACAATGCTTTGTCATTTGAACGACTAAAGTGAAAATATTATTTTTTAAAGTCCGCCTACAGGTCTTTCAGATTACATTTTAAGATAGATAATGCCTTATTTTAATAAAAAAATAGTTTAGAAAAATATCCCAATACTCAGTAAAAAATATAAGTAACTCAAAACAAAATCTATACCAAAGTATACTGGTTGCTCTCTAAAGAGTGTTTGATTCAAGTGAAAATCTTCCGCAATAACTAGTAATCGGGCAAGACTGGAATCATATTCCTCAAGGATTGAGCGCTCCTAGGATAAAGGATATTCTCTAAACGTCAAAAAGTTAAAGTGTAAAAGATGATTTTATTGTTTGAAGAGGTGATTGTGATTAACCACTAAACTAACTTGCGTAAAATTAATAAAGAACAAGTCAACAATAAAGATATATCGAAACAAACTAAGTTAAGATTAAGTTCAAGATATGAAAGGGATTGAGGATCATTCTCCCACCTTGTATTCTCTAATAAAGATGATAGGACTTGGTTCAAATTAATTCTTATCGAGCATAACTAATTAGATCCGAACATCAACCATGTAGAGACTAAACTCATCGATGGAGGATTATGGGTTAATTAGTTATTGCTAAATCGGTTGGGGTTGTAGGAAAGTTTTAAATACTATCCCTTGTATGACAAGGTAAGTTAAGAGACTAGGATACTCCAAAACCAACACATGAAGTTCAATAAGAACAATTCTAAACCAAACCCTAAATATTCAGTTCAAGCATACATGGTGGGATTATGATCCCCAAACTAATGTTTAGCTACTCATACTAGAAACTAGGAAACACATGCAAAGGAACCACATATTTAAGCAAGGAATCAAGTGTAAACACAAAACAATACAAGATATGCTAATAAATGCAATTTAAATATAAGGAACACAGGTAGATATGGATTAAGTGATCAAAGCTTTCAATAACAACAACTAACTTGTGAGAATTCAATGCTTTACAAGTAAGAAGAGCAATAAATTACACTTGACCTAGGAGAGAGAACATAGTGTTTCTATATATATCTAATTTCTAAAAAAGTAATATCCTTTCAAATGAAGGAAAAACAAGGGATAAATCTCAAAAAATCTATCCAAAATGGAAAACTAGTAATAAAGAGAACGCTGAGATTGCAGAACGAATCGATTCGGTTGAGAGAGAATCGATTTGAATATGGGAAGCTAGTGCACTGTCACCAATCTAATTGATTCGGCAAGGGAATAATTGATTTAGACATGTTCTCAAAATGAAGATGGGTTGTTTTGTTTCTAATGGGACATTCTTCACAGAAAAGCCCGTAACTTTTTCATTCGAGCTCGAATTTATGTGCCGTTAGAGGCCACGCGAAGATGAATAGAATGGCTTCAACTTCTATGAATACATCAAGACTAATACCCGAATGCATAATTTACTAAAATTGCCTTGACTTTACGACTATCAATGAAACGTTCTTGGGAATTCAACCAAACTTCATATCATGCATTCTCGACACCTACAAAAGCTCTATTAAGGTATACACGATATATATATATGATGAAAACAGACGTTAATCAATAAATGAGCATAAGAACCCGTAATATCATGTACATGAATGCTAGAATGTACACCCCCTAACTTATACATTGCTAGTACTGATCAATGAAGTATGAAGAAATAAGGGCATCAACAAAACCATAATAGGCAAAATAGTTACTTAGAAGAAAAATTCCACTTTTGTGGGTGAACGATTGCATTTAGCATATACAATAAGCTTACGTGGCCCTAGGGGACGAGTGTTGTCTCGGGAGGGTTTCTAGGGATGATACCCACAAACATCAAGTCAACTCATACATTGAGGACCTGAAAATCGATGCATGAATCGATAATAATCAAAGAAAGAATAATCGATTAACAAAGTGAATGATGCTCACACAAAAGTCAGCAAGTATTAATGTCATAAGAGGAACTTCAACAAAAATTAAAACCATAGAAATGCTAAATAAGCGGACACATGTGGTAATTTAGATTTGGAAAAACTTTCATAATCCATGTAGATGCTAAAGCATGCATGACTCAAGTTCTCTACGGTTGTTACACTCAACAAATGAAAGCACTCAGAAATGGGATGTAACACACAGGGGACATGCGGACATAATGAGTAATTGCAAATGGAAACTAGGTCGCGCACATATCATCAATGAAGAACGATATATAAAAGTGAAAAATACAATCTCATGAAAGGATATCACATATTAACCGATGTGAAATGCACTCAAATAGATTATAGCTAATGTTCGACCTTTGAATCAACATCACCCTAGGATCAAATAGGACTTTTCGAGTTATAATTTGGGGTAGTCTAGGGGTTTGGAATCAAAAGGCTATTTATGGGAGCAAAGGGGATTTTGGAATAACACGCGGGATAATGGAATTAGCGATCAACATAAGAATTGGATTTCAATCTCCATAAGCAAGATATTCACGAGAGTAAGACTTTTGTTTTCACCTACTTTGGAGCCATTTATTCTATTTTTCTTTTCTCTCTTTTTCTTTTCTTTCTTTCTTTCTTTTTCTTTGCAATCCACATAAGTCAATATTTTTTTCAATATCTACATGGATAATATCATATCATTGATACTGAACTATACAAGGAATACAAGAATTGTGAATGGGAAACTATTACCAAATTAACATTTGCTTTTGTCAAAACAAAATTTACTTTAGACAACTGTACATTATGTTGAAAAATATTACTCCGCTTTGGAAAAGAGCAAATTTTATTTTCTCAATAGAGCTAGCAAGCCTTAGGAAATTAGTCTAACTTGATTTCTGTGGTGGATGGTGTTTGCATGGAGGAGATGCAACTGGTTGCTTCTATGTCAGCTGAGGCCAATGCAAATGGCTTGATAGATGATCATAGCGATTCGAGTCCCTATGCAGTAATTCTCTTACATAAAGCATCACAATTACTAATCACTTCAGTCAACCTTCCTTTCAGCTCCCCAAGCTCCACATGTAATGCATGAACTTCAGATAGGTGTTGAAGAAGTCCTCATGGTGGAGACCGAGTAATTATAACGTTGAAAAAGTTTAATAGCCCAAGCATCTGCAACTTTTATCTTGTTTTCTATTTCTTCCTATTATTTACTAATCTTTTGGGCCTTCTCCTCCTACCAATCACGGTACATCGAGAATAATTGCAGTAGCACATTAGGATTCACTATACCTGAATTGGAAGAATATGTGGTCTTCCTGACTAAAATTTCCATCAAATTACTCTCTACTGGCACCGATGTTAGTATCGGAGTTGCGATTTTAAGGGATCTTAGCATTTCCAAGACAGGATCTACGCCTTCTGTTCGATCAGAAACTATGGTAATTTCATTGTCCAGTCTTGGTGAAGTTGAGAGAGTTGATTATGATGAACCCATATAGCTTTTATTCTTTCTAATGTCAAACATCATTCAATCCCGAGAATAATCCCAAATCAAAGTACGAAAGGTGTATATAAGGGTAGAAACTCCAATGTGGAGTTGGTGAGGAGATTTCGGAATGAAACGAAAAGTAACAAGGCTCAACGAGGTTGACTAGGAAAATGTGTTAGGTTAAGGCTAAGATCATATGGGTTAAATATCAAAGAGGGGATATGATCATTTCCTAGGGTTTTATGTGATTCTCGGGACTCAACACCATTGAAAATCATGCTCAAGTGATAATTCAATTAATATGCAATCAATGAAAAGAAAATGAGATCGTCAACAAGATACATTTTTTGAGAAAGAAAAAGAGTAATTGTATATGCTCATAATTGAAGGTTTGTCTCGAATCTCACTTATGCAAGTGTATATCATGCGCTTTAAAATCAACGAATTAGAATAGCTTTGAATCGAATAGTAAACAATTATTCGTGTATTGTGCTCATGGGCTTCATAGTTTAATTTCATGAAGTTATTTACATTGTTAACAATATACGGGCTAAAGGCTAATAAATTATAAACTCTAAGCATGCATCATCGTTATTCAAAGGGATAAGGCGATCATATACGTAATCATTGGAGACAAGGGAGAAAAAGAAGAATTTGATTTTTTTGTTAATAATAATATGTTAAACGGTATTAGAAGTGTAATTCACACCCCCTAACTTGAAATAGACATTGTCACCAATGTTAGCAGGGACAAAAATGGAAAAAAGGGATAAAAAATATTCACCCCATAGGGAGAAAGTCCTATAATCGAGCAACGACGTACCTGTTAACATGTTAGTACTAAAAACAACAATATATACAATACAAAGATATATACAAATGCAAATAAGAAAATGAAACTGAGACTTTTCATTAATAATAATAATAATAATAATCAGTTTTGTACATAGTGTTCAAAATCCAAAATGAGAGAAATATAAAATATACATATTCCTCACAACCCTTATAAATACACAACTAGAAAACAAAAACCAGCAACATCAACATAAAGGGCAGGACCTTAAGGAAAGTCTGCGTGGTGGCTAGAAGATCCAGGCACGGTGGGGTCATATGGCGCATAAGGATCGTATAGATAGGGTGGAACCGACACCTCTACCCCATGAATGTGAGCGAACAACTCCATCTGAGCACGAGAGAGCATGGATATATCCCTCTGATAGTCGCCCCAAAAGATACGAAGTCCCCCCAATAGACGCCCCTAAAAGAAGAAAAGTCAGCCTATAGTGCATCTATCCTCACTCCTAGATCTCTAATCAGTTCCATCGGAGGTGGAACCGGGGGCTGCACTGTCGGGGCATCGGGCATAGGAGTGTCAAGAGTATCAAAGTCTACGCTAGCAGTAGGATGGTCCAACATACTCTTCTTCCTCCTCTCCCAGTAATCCTTTCCCAGACACTTCTCTATCGCATCCTCATCGAGGTTCGTGGGAAGCCTTGGAAATTTATCAGACCCGACCACCTCACACCTCGTATCCCTACATATCCTCGATACCAATCACGCGTAAGGGAGAGTAGTCGATCCCTTATCGCAATAGGAAGGATTCAACATTTATTGCAACACCAATGCATGAAGGCTTATGATGATTTTGGCATCCAAGAGGTTGTATAAGTAATGGGCCTTCTTGGATCTCGGGATATATTTGGTTTGGGAGGGGATGAATGAGTTGACAATGACCAAATGAATAAAGCAATGAATATCAGGCATACAGGAAGTGGGGAATGTCTCACCCGCCCAGACATTTCCCGACACAAGACATGCAATAAGTATGTTATTTGGATATATGGTCAAAGGGTCACTTGACGAATAGCCATAAACCTATGGGTTATCCTCCCTGCTCAATCTCAAAGAAAGAATAGGCTTCGAAATCAGGATCCTCTTACCCCGGACATAAGCTTCATAATTCCAGTCTCCAACTGAGACGAGAGAAGCATAAAATCTCCTCACAAGATCTTCGTTAACATCTCCCCCCTCAGCCAGGTGGTCCTCCCAGTTGAATTTCTGAGAATAACGCCTAACGAAGTAAGGAAAGTCCTCAACTTTCATAGGGTGTTGAATAGCAATAGCCCATCTCGAAGAAAACTTCTCTCGGTACTAATCCCTTTCTTCTCTATAGCAGAAGGTCTCGAAATCGGTACGACCGATCACAGCATTTGTAGTTGGTTTCTGAGACATTTCGAACGTACAAAAATATCAATTCGATACATGCACTATTGGTGTAATCACTACAAGAAAAACACCTTTTTATGACGCTCGAAAAAAAATTTAAAGACATTTATTACAAAAATGTCATTTAAAGGTTAATGCTATTATTAATGTGACATTTCTAATATAAAATGTCATTTTATATGTATTAGTATTATTTTTTATGACACTTTAAATATAAAAATCATATTTGATTATAGATATTATGACCTTTTTTAAAAATTTATAATATAAGTGTAGATATTATGACCTTTTTTTTCTCCTCCAAAATTTAGAAGTGGAGTTTTGCCCCTAATTTTTTTTGGCTTACTAAAATTTATCGCTCCCTCCCAAATTCAACTGACCTCCTCCCTCACCCTCATGTTCTCCTTTTCGTTCCGCTCTCCTCTCCCTCATGGTTATCCTCTCCACTCTCCTCTCCCTCTTGATCTCTCCCTCGCGCTCTCTCCCTCATGCTGCAGGTATGATTGTGGTTTTCCTACTCTGTTTTCACCCCCTAATTTTTCGCATCAAGTTTATTATGATTGTGGTTTATTACTCGTTTCCTACTCTGTTTCTTTCGATGGTGGTTTATTGCGATTCGTACTCTGTTTGTGACTGATTGTGATTTCTTACGCTGATTGTGTTCTTGTTTTTGTACTCTGTTTCATTTATATTCTCGTTCACTGATTGTGTTCTCATTTTCGTACGTGGGTACTTCAATTTTCTCTCATATTGTAACTGATTGTGTTTAAAAATTGTATCAAGTTTTCAATAGATTTACACATGCTGTGCTGCATCGTCTTTTTGATATGTCATCATCTATTGTGTTTAAAAGTTTTCATTTTCAATAGGTTAAAGTTTTTTTGTTTGATTTCACTACTTAAAATCACATTTGATTAAGTTTTCGTATATTTCCTTTATATTTTGTGTCGATTCAAATTCAAAATTGTCCAGTTACTGAAATTTTGGCTAGAAATTTTACTGCTATTTAAATACTATTGAAATTCTCATTTTGGGTGGGGTGGGGGGAAGCATATTGAAGTTTTTGGGTTAAATCAATCACAAAAATCTTGAATTTATACTTATTCAAATGAATATAATAATACAATTTCAAATAATAATTTCAAATTTTGGGCGGAATGATTCTCGAATTTCAATTAGACTCGTCTGATTAATTTGGCCAGATATTAGTACATAGACGGATCTCCATGTGGAGTACATGGGTAGTGCGATTGAGTTTGTGGTTTAACTCAACATCGACATTATATTAAGTGTTGATATATGAAACTTGGTAGTAACGGTCATTGGGGGATACTCGTACCCAATATAAGTACAATAATGGAAGTGACTGTAAATATTAAGTGTTGATATATGAACTTTTAAACTCCAAAAACTCTAAAAGTATGTTTTAATTTGCATGCATATTACAGACATACAAACACCAAATAACTAGAGTGCACATAGTTTATTGAAGACGTGTTTGGACATGAGTGATATTGAGAAGTAATCATATCAAGTTAATAAACTTTCCAAGCATACTCAGTGTTTGTACCATTCATAGTGCATAAATTTGATGTTCAATACCATTTTAACAAATATGGGTCTAATCTTTATTTAAATGGAATGTTTTAGTACTGTTCCACAAAATGACAATCCCTTGTATTTTACTCGCTTCAAGAAAAATAGACAAATTAAATAAGGGAGAATACTTGCAAATACATTTGTATTGATTTTCATTTCCCATCACAAGTCCAATGACCATGAATGCTAAAATTTGATGATAGATTGGATTTGTTTCACAAAATGGAATGCAGTTTGTAGTAGGTAACATGCCATTGTTGTAGAAAGCATTCTCATCATTTTTGGGGAACGAAGCTCAAACATGATATACGTGTCAAGACTTTTGGTCTGTACAATAATGTCTTGTTTCCCACTACAATTTTCTCCTTCTAAGATAAATACGAATATCATTAAAATTTATCATTCATGGTATTTGGCCTTTTTATGTGAAAAGAAATGTCAATTGGACATTGCCAGGTCTAATCCTTAGCAATTACAACATTTATAAACATTCTCTCTTGTTTTCGTTCTTTTTTGTACTAAGTAAAAATACAATGGATTATCTTTTCGCGGAACGGTACTAAAACATTCAATTTAAATGAGGGTTGACCCAATTTTAGTCACCGGGGAATGGATATCGATTTTTGACGTTACAAATTGTAATTATACGGACTATGTTCGGTGAATTTATTATTTTGATATGATTACTTCAACACAACTCAAGTTTAGTTTAATGTATACACTGGAGCTTACAAGTATATATGCATGTGTGTTTGCAACATGCACGAAATTTAATACATATTTTTGTATTTTTAGGAACTTAAAAAAATTATTCATCACCACATATGAGTTACAACCACTTGCAACGTTATACTTGCTTACTGTAGGAATCTTTCCCAAATAGAATTAATATCAAGTTTCAAATATTGAGCGCCATACGTCAACAATTAAACGTAAGTGTTGAGTTAAATATAAAGTTATGGATATATGTCTATGTATTGATCAATTGGAGAATGACTACTAGGTAGTGAGGTTGGTACAATTATATTATGTAGATAATGGTTCATTTGATTGTGAAGTGAAAGTTTACTTTATGAAATTAAATTCGTGGTCTACGATGGGGATTTCCTTTAATATGGCATTTTTATGCCTGCTAGTGGTGCTTTGCATTGGCTTGTGAATTGAAGCCTCGATTCACCCTGTTGTTTTGACAAACTAATTATTTCTTTTGATATTGTAAGAGAGGAAGATTGGTTGGTGGTGACACTTGGGTATTTGAATAAGAACTTTTGTATGAGATAGGAAGTGTTGGGAGGATGCATCCGAGCGTTGCAAAATTTCCAATGACACCACCTTTGACATGGGTGATTAAGAGTTATGGTAAAATGGATTTAGTTATACTTGTATAATCTCGTATGAGAAATCAATAAAATTTGATAATTTTTAGCTTGAAAAATATAACTGGATGATGCTCAATAGCAAATACGTTGTGTACCTCTAAAATGAAAAATCATAGAATAGATTCATCATGATAGTTTTTATTTCTGATTATATGTAGGAATCTTAGTTCATTAGTCTATATATCATATTTGGCCATACTGTACAAATTGTTTCTTGTTTTCTATAACTTCAAAATTGGTGAAATTTTCATCAGAGCATGTGATAGACGTTGAATGCCTCTGTCTAGATGTGAAGGAGGCATTTGGTCTTGATTTAGTTGATATGTTCACGATGAAACTATGTGTGACTAATCCATTACTTTTTGAGGAAGAGCTTTAAATTCTTTATTGGGCTAGTGAAAATGAAATCATATTACTTATTTCATCTTGTTAGTTTATGTTTTTATTTTTGTTAATTTTGTGTTGAACTATTTAAACTATTTATTGTTTCCAAACTATCCCTCATTGAAATATAACAAAACAATTTTGAATTATTTTAAAAAATGTGTCATATTTTCCCTTTTCCCTTTTATCACCATATTTGGAGATTCAGGAGAACATTGAAAGCACTAGAAAACAGTATCATCTATTGGTTTGAATTAATGCACATGATTTACAAACAAAACACATAGAAATATTATTCTTAGAAAAATGAAAATAACACGAATCTAAGCAGCTTTCTGGCATTTCTACCGATTTAACAAATTTCAGATCAATAAAGAGATACTCCCTTTGCCCAACTCTTATTTGGGACAGAGGGAGTATATGGAACCATAATTGTTATGTTTGTATTTGTTGTTTTAACACAACTATATGGCCCTTCACAATCCTCATTTTACTGTTCATAATTTAGAGTCTGGATTAAATTGCATACAAAACAAGTTATACGTAAGATTAGTAATAACATGTAGTGATAGAAAAGAAACCTAGGCCAAATAAAGTAGAAGAAGAAAATGGGAGTCTAGTGCAATAATATTTAGGAAAAAGTTATGATATTTCTTTACATTTGTATAATTTAAAAGTATCTTGTGTATTTGTAATTGAATTTTATTATGCTTGTAGGTTTGTTTAAATGTGACGTGCTCATTGATGCAATGGTCTTTACTAGATCTGTATGGTCTAAAACTTACAATTTTTTGTAGTTTTATGATTAAATTTAGTTTTCAAAGTAATAGAGTTCATTCTCAAGTCGAGCTTCATCTTTTTCAGTGAGATAAAAAATGTATGATGTGTCCGATCTCAGAGTAGGAGAAATCTCGGGTAAAGAAATCAAGAAGTTGACGAGATTAGGTTTGACTATGACTTAATCTTTGATTTTGTACCATGCACCAGTCGCTTGAAAACAAAAAATACTAACCTACTATAATTATTATTGTCTATCGTATAGTGGTATGACTTGGTACATATGTCAGCATTATCTTTTATTTTCCTTTCCAAAAAATGGATGGTCTCAGTCTCTTCCATTGTGCAATTTATTCATAATTATTACCTAAATTATTGTACCTATATTTTCCTGTCATCTTCATGTCACCTTATGACGATTTTCTTTCGCTTTGGGCTTGTCAAATAGTCTCGTAGTTACAACTTTAGAGAATCTTACTCTAGAGGAAGTTAAGGAAAGAATAAACTTTTTTTCTAAATTACATGGTGAAACTCCTCGCTTGAAGTTTCGAA
Organism: Sambucus nigra; assembly: GCA_949130495.1. Classification (NCBI taxonomy): domain Eukaryota; kingdom Viridiplantae; phylum Streptophyta; class Magnoliopsida; order Dipsacales; family Adoxaceae; genus Sambucus; species Sambucus nigra. The sequence goes on along the minus strand of OX422209.1, from coordinate 314,949,277 downwards.
TCATCAACGTTTCACTTATGAGAGGATTGCACTTACCATTGATTTATGAGCTCATGTGCTATTAGCATTATCTTAATTTGCAAGGCCTGCTATACATCTAGACCTTATCCTGCTACTAGAACGCTAGTGCACTGATCTAAAATTGTTGAACCAGGTAAACCAGAAAGTGTTGGTTCAAGATTGATGGTATCACATATAAGGATGAGCTCAATAACTTGTTCCTTATGCCAGATGGGGAGGGGACACAAGGTTGGACTGAAGTGCAATATAAGGAGAAGGATTCTGTCAAGAAAGCAGGAGTCACACGAGTTCGATGAGGATTATGACATTGGGGCAGATGAAGAATTTAATGAGTATTGTTCTTTCTATTGGGAAGATTCTAAAGAGAGTTTTAGTGAATTTGAAGACGACAAGGAATTGAAGGTGAAGAAGATTGGTGGATCAAAATCTCAAAAGAGTTTTCCAATTGAAAAGGAAAATGGAATAAAGAATGCACGGAGAAAGAAGAGGATTTTGCATAAACAAGAAGAAGAAGACGATGAGGAGGTTTATTATGATGACAATGATGACGATGACGACGATAATGAGAAGGTTTATGATGATGAAGATGATGAGGAATTTACGCTAGATAAGATTTATTATGGAGACGATGAAGACGAGATGGCGGTGATAAAGAAAACAAAAAAAGTAAGAAAGCCTCAGTTACGGGGAAAATGTGTTGCCAAAGCACCAAAGAGAAAGAGGAAAAGGAAGAGGAAGAGTAACTCTAAGGTTCTAAAAAGTCTATGAGGAATAAATCATGAAAAAGACGTATTTTGGTGAGAAAAACAAGTAATGATGGGGAGTTTACTGGAAAGAACCTAGCGGTGGAAGAAAAGAATATGAATCTTTTTGAACGGGGAGGAGGAGGAGGAGGGGATTTATGTTATGTTCTGACTCAGATTTCATGAGTTCTGGATCATCTAATTATGAGTACACTATCTCTGAGGCCAATAAATTTTTGCATAAGTTTGACCATTAGTTTAAGAAGTTCATCTTCTTAAAAGAGATTATAATAATAACAATAATAATAATAATAATAATCATAATAATAATAATAATAATAATAATAACAATAATAATAATAATAATAATAATAATAATAATAATAATAATAAGAAGAAGAAGAAGAAGAAGAAGAAGAAGAAGAAGAAGAAGCACTGGATCAGCAAAGGAAAGGTCTTCAGAGAAAGGGCAAGGAGAAGGTAGAGTTTTTGAAGAACGAAATAGGAAAGCAGTTTTATGGGATTTGTTTGTCAGAAGAAGGAAAGAAAATAGTGTGTGGTACATTAAATAATTGCAGTAATTATTTTTGTTTTGCTTGTATCATGGAGTGGTCAAAGGTGGAATCTCGTTGTCCTCTGTGCAAGCAAAGATTCATGACAATTAGTAAGCCTTCTAGATCAAACACAGGACTTGACCTGAGGATTCTTATGATACAGGTCCCTGAGCGCAATCAGGTTTATCAACCATCTGAGGAAGAGCTTATGGGTTATATCGATCCTTATGAAAATGTAATTTGTACTGAATGTCTTCAAGGAGGGGATGATGCTCTCATCTTGCTGTGCGATATATGTGATTCATCTGCACATACTTATTGTGTTGGTGTGGGACGTGAAGTACCTGAAGGTAATTTATATTGAGAAGGCTATCGACCAACTGCTTTTGGTTCCTCTACTCCACAAGCTCCACATCAAATTACAAGCGAAAACTTGTTTGGCCTATCTTCCCCTGCTCACAATGGTGGAGAATTTATAGATCTTAATTCAACTTATGTTCCTGATACGCCATTGACTCAAGAAACTAGTGGCCTATATCAACATGGACTAAATCTATAAAGGTTTGTATCTAGTTATACATTGGATGAGGAAAGGTTACATGATGATAGCATGTCTTTGGTGCATAATATGGCATTCAATTCAAGGTTGGATCAAGTGCAATCCCATTCGTGCAGTAGTAGATCTAGTATTGGATATGAAATTATTTAGTTTTTAAGTCCCCTTTTATCCATTTTATCGTGGCTTTTTGGATCCAGAATTGCTCTTCACATTTAATAGCCCCATTAAGTTTGGCTTTGGTTTCTTCTAAAATAGAATATTCTCTTGAGATGGATTTTGTTAGGATTCTTCTTTTATTAGTAACTCATCTTCCATATTGATTACTTCTTGGAAAATATTTTTAAAATTTCAATGCTTGATTAAAATTTTATTTTTCCCCTCCTTTTCCAAGCTTGATTATATTTTATAATCTTTTTTTCCCCTCCGTTTCTAGCAGAAAAGGTTGAAACTTTGAAAAAATAACTGGGACTCCGATACCTATGAATTCGATGAAGTGCTTACTGAATTTGCATCATAAAAGCATATTTACGAACTTGTAGCAAAGCCTGTAGTGGAGGTGAATTAATTTATTCCTTCCATGGCTGATTGTGTGAATGTATGCTAGTTTTGTTCACTCAAGTTATAAACCATATTGCCTCCACCAAAATGCTGAATATTTTTCTTGAAAATTGATCTTTACTGGGAATTTTATTCTTTCCATCAAATTTTACATATGCTTTCTTGAGTACTTTGGTTTCTTCATAATTTTATCTTATCTACTATTATAATATTATTCACAGTAGGGCAGTTGAATATATTTAGGGTCATTTGACTTTACTCCCCATTTGTTTTGAGATATTTCACTTGTGGTACCAAAGTTCACATCATTTACACTTGAGGTCCATTTTCACATTTCGCGATATTTACGCTTCTGCAGAGTGTTATGAATGGTTACAATGGAACTGTCATGGCATATGGTCATACTGGCACTGGTAAAACTTACACACTAGGATGATTGGGAGAGGAAGACACAACTTCTCTTAGAATAATGGTTCGTGTAATGGAGGATATTTTACCAAAAATTTCTCCCGAGACTGATTTTGTCTCTGTTTCCTATTTGCAGGTTGTTATTAGCCATTATATTGCAAGTTTCGTTTGACTAGTCCTGATAAATGTCATTGACCAGCTTGCTATATGTTTTGATAATTTCCCCCCTCTCAATCAATCAGATTTTTTCTATGTTTATAAAAAGAATCCTAAGGTGTCTATGTAGCAATCTATGCAGCTTTATATGAAGACCATACATGTCCTCCTTGATCCTACTAATGATAACATATCCATCACCAAAGATAAAAAAATAGGAGATATTTCATTACCAAGTTCTGCTGTAGTGAATATCAAAGAACAAAATAGTTTTATCGAACTACTACAAATAGGGGAAGCTCAACGCTTTGTTGCTAATACGAAGTTGAATACATAATTTTCTGGTAGTCATGCCATACTGGATGGTGAATGATACCATATTTTTTTCTTTTTATGTTCATGAAATTAATATTGAAGGGAGATCCTTAGCCATCTTGAACCGTTTCGCACTAATCCAGTTGACATGAATAAATTTTCACTCTTGCTGCAGGTAAATGTTAAGAGGTCTGTGAGGGGAAGAGATGATGGTCTTTCAAATGAAAATAGTAATATGTCACATATGAGTAGGACATTAAATCCCCCCATTGTTCATAAAGGCAAGTTAGTTATTGTAGATCTTGCAGGTTCTGAGCGCATTGATAAGTCAGGTATAAACGACAACTTATAGATATAAATGAGAAATAATAGTTTTTCTTTTGTTTTTTCCACAAGAATGAATTGTTTGTGCCATTTAGTAGTGACTATTATGTATTTCTTACTCTATCGCGGCAGTTCCTCCAAAACAGTAAATTGTGCAGGTGAGATTGTTTTATTTTTCTTCTTAAAATAACGTGTAGTTTGGAGCTAAATCAAATTACTGTAACAACTACACGACAACAACAACAACATTTAGAGGTCAAAAGCCTAATTTATCCCTCTAATTCATATGTAAATAAAGTAATACTTGAAGATTATGTTGTTGGACCAATTTTTCTCATATACATGTACTGAGATAGTAAGGATGAAGTTTATGTAGATGGAAGCTCAAAATTGTCTTATGATGCTAAGCTTGGTTGAACATGACTTTCTTTTTCATTGTATAAACTATTTAAGATCTAGGTCACTAGGTTGGAACACTCCTCATGTAATGCAAGTAACTAGTAGGAACACTACTATGTATTAATTGTTTTGCACATATAGTTAGAGACTTATCACGATGTTTATCATAAATAATGTACATATTTAATTAACGAGTAAAATCTATGATTGAATAAAGTTAAAATACTTAAAACAAAATTCACCACCACTCATATATATATGTACATGTATGTATTTTACGAGCTTTTGTACATCAAACTGTTTCTTCAACAAAATTTCAACTTACTATAATATATAATTGTTCCTCATGGAATATGTAGTATTTTAGAGTGGATGAGTCTTATACTAAACAATAATGGCTTATGGGCTATATAATACACCACATTTGAACATAGTTGCGTGGTTATATTGGGAAAATATTAGTGATAGTTGTATTCCTGGGACTAACGGTATTTATCAATATCATTATCTAGCAGGGCATTCGAAACGTGAGGACCCCTACTGGCCAATTTGTTATAAGTTATATATTTAGGGCCTATACTCTTCCACCTAACACTTTCAATCTTTCTCTCATTTTAGCCGTCACTCCCTCACACTCCATCACCCTCTCTCCTCTAATAGTGAGAGTCTCACCTTACTGCCTCCTCCACCCTCACCCCCTCTCACCTCCTCCTGCCTGGACCGCCTCCTCCCGCCTCACTTCAGCATCGCCGCTATTTAACTTCAACATCAACTTCAACGATTATATATATATATATATATATTATGTTATGTTTTTTATATATATGTATACAATACATATATGTAGCAGCTCTTTCATAGCAAGTACTGCATATAATTTATACCCCTTTTTTAGGAAGGCAACCAATTTTTCCAAACAGCTAATTGTACTTACTATGATCAGCTCACTGCAACATCAATATATTTAAAAAAAAAATAAAAATGATTCGAAACAAGTACAAGAGGAATGTGGCTAATTTTTCATAACATTCATTGCAAAGACATGTTCCACAAGTTATCATCTCAGCATGATTCAGTGGCAATCTTGATCAATGTATTTCTTGGTTGTTTAATTTTATAACCTAATCTGGGATAACATCATGTAATGGTTTCCCCATCTGCCGAATAGACCTTACTGTTATATTTGGCATTGATGGAATGTATTTTTCAATTAAAGAACACCAAATATTTGGCATTCTAGCTTCTTGTCAATTGAATGGAATGGCCTTTTCAATATATATATTATGAAATACTCACGATATTAAATAAAAAGCCCAAAATTGAGTAACTCCGTGCACATAAAGAGAATGCATACCATATTCCAAGAGAGATAATAGAGAACATTAAGCATTGGGACTAGTTGGAGAGCCTTGAAGGTAGTGTTTTCATTTTTGTGTTCTTGTATAGAACCTTCTGTATTGTATTAAAATTGTAGGGGTTTGTCTACGATTTATCTATTCAACAAGTAATAGGAATAACGTGCACACGTACTAAACATATGCATACATGTACTAAACAATAAGTCTAAAACCCAAAGTCCAGAGTTTGTATTCATATTCCTCTATTTTTCAATAAGGAAATTTCTTATAAAAACTGGAAAAAGTAAACATAAGCACACACACACACACACACACATACCAAACAATAACTCTAAAACCAAAAATTTAGTTTTTATATACAAGTTCCTCTGTTTTTTGGTTCTTTATAATGATATAACTTGAACAATATTGAATCATGTAAACAAATTATCAGGAATTAGTATTTTCACGTCCCTATAATTCCATGCATAATAAATCTCTCAAACACAGGTAGCCTAGTTCTGGACGTAATCCTAACAAATCAAGTCTCATCTTGTTGGCAGAGATGCCACTGTCGTGGGATCCCAACGATCAATTATGCATGTCTATAACTTGAACAAAAAGTGTATTGACTATCAATGATGCATGTGTATGACTTGAATAGACAGTGCATCATGTGTACAAAAACCCTTGTTGAATCAAGTTGATACTATTCACATAAAACTATTGATTTAAAATAGTTGGATGTGTACAGGAATAAATAATATGGGTTTAGTGTTATATCAATGTATACATAAAACTAAAACCCTATTGTTTGTTCCATTTATGTGTATGATTTTATGTTGGATGGTCTCCATAGCTAACTAACACCGTTGAAGTTTAAAAATAGAGAGGGATGAAAATAATGGTAGAGTTAGTGGTTTAAGCAGTTATATATAGATGTCAATATACAGAACATAGGAAAATGGTATCTATAAATCTTACTTATTTTTTATGAAAGGGAATAATCAAATCCTTAGTAGTAATACAACAAAGTAAACTCAATTTCTAATTAATATGTAAGCTTCCAAAAAAATTCAATTCTAAAATCTCAATTTCTAATAAATATTCAGTAAAGTAAACTCAAATTTTGATAAATATTAGGATGGGAGCGATTTATCATAAAATCGACTCGTAACTCATTAAAACGTCATAATAAGAATCTCTCTTAATTTTGGAGATTATAGATATCCCTTTTAATTATAAACCGATTGACAGTTCTATATTTCTTTATAAATTAATCAACATGTGAAGCTTAAAAACTCGAGTACAGGATGTTTGTTACATGCGATAAGAGAGGAATTCAAATGCTCCTACAGTTGTGGAATGGATACACATCCACATGTAACTGTGTGCTTATGTTACAGGTAATAATACATGTTCTAATAATCATCAGTTAACTAGTTACCCTTGAGAAAAATGAGGTTATTGAGTTCAAACATAAACATGTAGTTAACTCTTGCCACAGCTGGTTAAAGCAAAGCCTAAAACTTCATCCCATATTATTATCTTGATATTTAGGTGGTGATGGATTGTCAATTTCTTACTTTTAACTCGAGCAAGTGTTTGTCTAAATCGTACCATACTTCTCGTTTCCAAATAATTGGTTCCCAAAATAGTATATATTGGCGGAATTGTTATCTTCCAGGAGTATAACATTATAGCTCCATTAGGTGCTCAATGAAGTCTTATAAGCTTTCTGAACATACTCCTGATGAGGTGGATAATCTCAAGGCTCGACCTCGTATTGATTTCTCTTCCATTTTCAATACGGTTCAGCCCATTGTTGATGATGTTCATAGTAAAGGAGATTCTGCTGTCAAAGATTATACTCTGCGGTTTGATCGGGTTGAAATAGACTAGATAGTTAAAAATGTCAACGAACTTCAAGATCCAAAGCTTGATCCAGTTGTTCAAGAAGCATTTGATGTGGAATATGACGACATCTATGCATTTCATGCTGTATACAAATCGATAGAGAAAATTATTGAGAACATGGAAGGGGTTGCATGCAAACGGGTGGCGAGGAGCATTTATTCTGTTGGACTTTATGTTCCGGGGGAAACTACAGTTTTTCCTTCAACGACTCTCATGCTTTCAATTCCTGCACAGATTGCTGGGTGTAAAACTATTGAACTTAAAGATCCTACTCCTAGTGATGTCAGCATTTACAAGGAAGTACTTTATTATGTTAAGAAAGATAGTGTAACTCACATTCCTAAAGCTGGAGGAGCTCAAGCCATTTCTGCAATGGCTTGGGGTACAACTTCTTACCCAAAGGTTGAGAAGATTTATGGTCCTGGTAATCAGTATGTCAGAGCTACCAAAATGATTCTTCAAAACAATGAGTTAATGGTTTCAATTGATATGACTGTCGGACCGTCAGAAGTTCTTGTCATAGCTGATAAACATGCCAATCCTATTGATATAGTGGCAGATTTACTTTGTCAGGCTGAGCATGGCCCTGATATCCAGGTGGTTCTAGTAGTTACAGGAGATGGTGTAGAAATAAAGGCCATTGAGGAGGAAATCTAAAATCAGTGCCAAAGTCTTCCAAGGGGAGAGTTTACGTCAAAAGAGTTGAGCCACAACTTCACGGTGTTTGATCGCGATATAATTGAGGCAATTATTTTTTAAAATTTATATGCACCCAAACATCTGATCATTAATGTGAAAGATTTTCGTTATTGATGGTGTAGAAGTGGGAGATTTTTGTTTATAATTCAGGTTCGGTACGCAAGTGGGACAAACCACATCCTTCCAACCAATGGATACGCATGAATGTACAACGGGGTGTCCCTCGATTCCTTCCTCAAGTACACAATTGTCCAATATTTATAAGGAAGGATTAAGTAAGCTTGGTCCTTAGTCTTAGGATGGATTGAAAGAAGTTTTTCAATTGAAAATCTTTTTTTATTGTCATATATTTCATGCCATGGAGTGGGTAAAATCTTTCTAATTTATCCTAATATATTGTTTACAGAACTTACAACATGACAAACAGATGATCTAAACTTTCATACACTGCCATTTTCTATTGGCATATAAAGTGATATGGTTGCTACCTGCTGTTGTGTAGCTCTAGATGAAGTTTATATTTTTTTAAGAATATAAAAATGTTCATCAAATTTGCATTTCCTTGTCAATATAATTCTATTAGATTTGGCCTTACCCGTGGAGGTATTGTAACCATACTCTCAAACAATGACCTTATGGCTTCTCTCCTTTTCAGTCCTACCGTCAACCTCAAGCAGGTGCTTTCTCATCCATTCATATCAATGAACACACACTGCTTAAATATCATGTTTACACTCCATAATAGCTTATGTGGTTCCCTATTTTACGTATAGTTACTAAACTTTAACAAATCATGTAATTTAATATTATGAATGATAAGTCCAAAGCACATGGCAGATCATGAACCTAAATGGTGGGATTCTAAAATCATGGTGAAGGGATCCTACCATAGCCGTTAAAAATTCATCTCAGTTATTGGCACTGTAATTGGTTCATAATTAAAAACTCGGGTTTTATTTCATTTGTTGGTCTTGTTGTTGCTGGAGTGACTGAAACCTGTCCAGTTGGAGCTCATTTTGATATAAATAATCTATTTTTTATTTATCAAAAGGTCATGTGTGTCATCATAAAAGAAATCACATAAATCAATTCGATCCGAGTTACATTCACAATACAAGTAAATTCTAACCAAAAGCACATTTGACAATATGATCTACCTTCTATCACAATCTTGTTAATATCTATTTCAGATCCAATGTATCAATGACTATAATGTAGGTATGATATAAAAAACCATACACATCAGTCCACACAACAAGATTACAAAGGGATGACATGTTGTGTTTCCATGTAAAGGATCTCTGGGTGATTTGAGCAGGTTTGAAACCAAGTCCAAACATCTCCTTAAGGGAAGTCCCTTGCTCTGAGAACCTAATCACTTTGGTAACATCTCCTTAATTTTGTCATTTTACGTGGGTCGACGAAGACAAGCGTAAACTTTTTAATTTCTTATTTCGTCACTTAAGACCCCTAAGAGGAAGCATAGTTTTTGGAATGCTCGGTTACTACGATTCTTACTTATTTTTCCCTAACTATGGATTGTTCATTTTGCACCAACTTTGGGATGTTTATAAATGTTAATTTTTTTACAGGATGTCTATAAATGCTTAGTTACTACGATTCGTGCTCAGGTATCCTCCGATAATGCATCAACACACTCTTTTAGACTTTAGGTACTTTTACTAACTATGACTTGCTACATGCATTATTAGGATATGTGTAATTAGCTTTTAATTCATAGAAGTGAACTCAATAAGATGATCATTTTCAACCGGGCTCGGTTCTTCTTCACAATGGGTTAAATCATAGAAACAAATTAAAATATGATTAGTGAAATTATAATATGCCTATCAGCTAAGCACAATTAATTAGGATATGTGTAGTTAAATACTTGTTATAATATTTAAGTCTAGAAATTCTTCAGTTTCCTATTCTCCTCATGACTATATATATGCTTCAGTCTCCTAAATTTTCTTGCTCATTGTGAGTTGTTTCCTTTTACTTCCACAAACAAGGTTTTGCAACTTAATTTTCTGTTTACACGTAATGATAATGATTGATATATGATCCCTAAGTTTGTATTTATGACTATGTAGTTAAAAACTATCAGAATAGAGGAGGGGATACTTTTAAAGAGCCAAAATATATCCCCGTCTCAATATTTTTTTCATAGCTAAAAGATTTTGTCTTTAATGTTGCTGGTATTTCCAATTCATTACATATGCTCATGTGTTTTTTGTTTTTCATTTTTGTACGTAAAGATGGCAGGGTGGAATTCTATATAGTCATAATAGTTCTCGTTTTATCATTAATTTATGTTTCTAGACAAATTACTCATCCACTTGAAGGTTTTCCTTCCATTGTTGAATTTTCTACTATTATGTCCCTCATTTGTATATATAGTTAAAGTGGATTTATTTATATATGCTAAAATTATTGTTTATTATACTGCAGTGAGATCATTGTTAGTGAGCCGTTGTAAACTGCATTATCCCTCGAAGATCATTGTTGTTGGATTTTTTTATTTTTTAAACAGGGTGGATAGTCCTATAAACAGAGGAAACTCTACCCAATTTTTTATTTTTTTTATAATTATTTGTGTTATAGAGTTTTTTTTGACATAAATTATGCACGTCTTAATACTTTAGAAAAACTGGAATTCATATGTTTGCGTTTTACGTTTCATTAGAGATTTATATATGTTGTTTTAAACTTATGCAGTAACATCTACTTAGAGGGATGTGAAAAGTGTATCATTATTGGATAATATGATCATGATCATTTTTAGCAATCAAAGGAAAAAGATCACTACTAGACTGGGAGAATGTTAAGGTATTTATTCAATAAATTAAATTTAATATTTATTTATTCACATTTGATATGGGTAATATACTAACTCCTTTATTTTCAGGTCCCTAAACGAGGGGAAACTATGTGTAATTTTTTTGTATTAAAGTTCATGCGAGAGCTCTTGAAAATTCATCTAAGTCTATAAAAATGAAGGTCACATATTTTTAAATATTTTTTTATATTCCTTTTTATTTAAATGTGAAAAACTAAATGTAATTCAATTTTTCTTGTTTAGATAAAGGAGTTGGCAGGAAAGTCGCCATATCAAACTCATGAGATCAATGAGCTTCAACATGAATTGGAGCTTTTGAAGTGTCGCCACAATTTCGCGAAAGCCAAAGGAAGACCGACGCATTTATTAGTGATTTTTGGATGTAAATTTTTTTGGAGACATTTTTTTTAATGACGTACATAATGGGTATATCTAGTTATGATACATGTAGTAGGTCATTATTTTTTTGTGAATAATTAATATAGATGGTGGGTATATCTATTTATGCCCCATTATTTTTTTATATGGACAAATGACTTGGTTTGGTGCATTTTAGGTGTACTTGACTTCAAATACAAAAAAATTCAAGACTGTTTTTATGTTATTGTAAATTTTGATTTGTGTTTAGATTTATTTGTCAACTATGACATTAATATTGATTATTAATTTTTTTATTATATGTTTAATTTATGACCATTTATATTAAACTCTCACGTGATGAAATTTTTTATGACCTTTTTAAAATTTTGAAAACCGTTTATAATGACACCTTTTAAATTAAATATGGCATCTTATAGGTTATATTATGACTTTTTTTTAGCAGATATGACATTTTTGAAAAAAAAGTCATATATAACCGTTACCTAATATGACACTTTTTATGAATATCAATTATGACACCCAAACTTATGACGCTTTTTATTAAAAATAAAGCGTCATAAAATGCGTTTTATGACACTTTATATTAAAAAAATAAAGCGTCGTAAAATGCGTTTTATGACACTTAAAAAACATCATAAAAAGGTTTTTTTTTTCTTTCTTGTAGTGAATGCACAAAATCAAATTAAGCGTGAAAAGGTTAAAAAAGGAACTAAGGGGATGCACATCGAATGAAAATGGTCGGATACATGTAACCAACGCGCACCACACTCAAACAAGGGATAATCAATGTTAATGTTCGATAAACGGTACGAAAATGGATCAATTAGGCAGATAATACCCATTGGGGCATTTTATCGAACAATTTGTGTGCACTGTGTTCAAACCAGGGACAAAATGCATTTGGTTCAGTGAAAACCCCCAACAAAACAACATTGAACATCAAATCAATCAATACAAGTTGTATTTGTTGGATAACATTGAAATTCAGTAGAGAAAAATGGGCATTTTCTATGAATCAAACACATAATATGAACATAGATATTTTTATCCCCTGTTTTGAATACAATGCATACAAATTTGAAATTGAAATTAACATAAAAAAGATTTGGGATTAATACCTTGAATGAGTTTCCTTTGAAAACAGAGAGAAAATGATTAAGGGGAGGTATATGGGAAGAGATAAATTCGTGGGTTTATAAGGGTGAGGACAGAGTTGAGCAAAAAGAGGTTAAATAAATGAGGCTAAAGTTTGAAGGGGTGGTAAATCGAGTCGATTCGACTGATCCCGAATTGATTCAAAATGGTTCCACTTTTTTATTATTTCTAAACAAATCGATTCAGTAAGGACTGAATTGATTCTATAATTGGGGGAGAGTGCACGGGAATGGATCGAATTGATTCGGCAATGACCGAATCGAATCGCTAAAGGATACCTACTGCACTGCCTTAGGCCGAATCGATTTCTAACTTTCTGCTTAGGCTGCATTGGCTATCTCATGGAATTCATGAATGGGGGTGGATTTTGTTTGTTTCTAAGGATCCTATGGATGTATTAAAGATATATAAATGGCCCGGTATAAAAAATTGTAACCCCACACATGTCGGGGGTTGCTCGACATAAAAATCGAGGTTTCACTGAACCTAGCCAACCTCGTAAACGGGGAAGCTACGTATGATGTTTGGTGATAAATCCATGGATATAACTAGAATGTAATTTTCTAGACGAACTCCTATCCCTTTAATTTTTTCGACCTCGTTCCAATTAAATTTCATCCACTTAATAATTTTATCTGGTTCTAGATCCGTAGATATGATCCCTATAAAAAATGAACAACCCCAACCGTTTGACCCGTGTTTAGTTTTGGAAACTGGATTGATATTTGAAAATGGGGGCCATGGGTTATTAAAGTGAAGGATCGGTAGTTCGATGCATAATTTGATAGCTACATCATCAATCCTTTTTTCCTCCGGGCAACGCTCCTCACATGGGATTGATAACTTTAGGTAAATGATAATTTCGAATATGATAGAGTCATCAATCGGGGTGAATTCATAACTCCTGAATTCCATCCCTAGACCTACTCCAACCTCTCCTAGCATGTCAAAACATGCGTTTAACACACTACATTCAATTTCATCCCTCACAATTTGATCATCTTACACAATTACCTCTCTAATAAAATTCACTTCCTTAATACACTCATCCTCGCCACTCGAGAGGTGAGACACATTGAAAATATTGACATCTAGTGTCATATTTCCAAAGGACATATTCATCTCACCATTCTTGCAATTGATTGATGCATTCGTAATCGCGAGGAATGGTCATCCTAAAATGAAGGGTCGTCGAGTGTTGGGGTTTGAAACTGGATGGGTATCAAGAACGATAAAATCGATCGGGAACATAAAGGTGCCAACTTGGATGAAGATATCTTCTAATACACCCCGTGGAATTTTGATGGAGCCATCGGCCAATTAGATTCTAGTTTTGGTTGAGCTAAGATCTCCTAGGCCCAATTAAAGATAGACTAAATACGACAAGAGGTTCACACTAGCTCCAAGGTCATGAAGGGCACGATTAATGGCTAAGTTTACAATCACACACGAAATAGTTGGACCATGGGTCCTTAAATTTTGGAATTGTGTTGTGTTGGAAAATGTAGCTCACCTGTTGAGTGAACTCAACCTTTCTTTGGGAAACGTGCTTTCTCTTAAAGGTGCACAATTCTTTTAAAACTTATCGTAGGATAGGATTTGCTTAATCACGTCAAGGAGAGGGAGATTGATTTTTACTTGTTTAAAAATCTCCATAATTTCTTAATCTTTGTTGGGTTTAGCAATGGGAAGGAGTCTTTAAGAGTAGGGTGCGATAAATTGACATGAGACTGAAACTTCTGGATCCTTGGTCGGCAACTTATCACTTCTCTTTTTCAGAGTCACTTCACTCTCTCAGGAGTTAGTGTGATCTCATCGAATTATTTTGGGGAAGGTGGGATAGGATTTTGAATCACCTTCCCACTCCTAAGATTAATGATGGAATTGGCTTGTTCCATTGATCCACATTGACCATAAGGGGGAGTAAAGACGTCGGAATTCACACTATTTTGCCTAATGGGCCTTTGGGGTTGTGAAGGGAAATTTCCCTTTTCTTGAGTGCTTAAGTATGAGGTCAACTTAGTGATTTGAGATTCAAGCCGAGCATTAGCGGCTTGTTGAGAAGTCATGAAAGCTTGAAGAGTATCTTCAAGATTTCTTTTATTCGGGTGAACATACGGGGTATAGTCGGAGGAGTAGGTCCTGGAGGGGGACCTTACATTTGTACTTGAGGAGGAGGAAGTTGATTGTATGGTTGTTGGTAATTTTGAGGTGGAGGAGGATTTTGATAATTTGGGTCAGGGGGATTTTAGACTTTTTGGGATTTCCCGTAAAAGAAACCGGGGTGGTTTCTCCACAAAGGATTATACCCTTATCCTAGAGGAGTCATAAATTGTTACTTATATGTAGCCATTGAGTTTGCTTGGTCGTGAAGCATCCGTTTTTACGCTGAGATTATAAGACAATCCTTGGTTGAGTGATCTTCCACGTTGCATATGACACATGACTCTTCTATACGCGAAGGAGAAGGATTGGCAGGTTCCCGATTCTTTTGATCCATGACCTCAATACGCTTGGTAAGTTGAGTTACTCTCAAGGACATATCATCCCCATCGGCGAGGTTATATATATATCCCATGGCTTGAGGAGGGTGGAATGGATGAACGCGATTTGGCTTTAGTAGGGTCCGAGGTGTCCCATGCTTAGGTAGTCTTGGCACAATATTTAAAGTGTGCCCACGTGTCATCTGGGTCTAGCACAAAGAACTCCTCGGAGCACATTCTCTCCACCATTTATTTCGCATTCAGGGAAAGCCCGTTATGGAAAAAAGAGATTAATCTCCATTTCTCAAGGCCATGATGTCGGCATTTATGAATTAGCTCATTAAATCTTTCCCAACATCGCTCGAAAGTCTCACCCTCATCTTGAGCAAAGGTTTGTATTTGACTTTTGAGAGCATTGGTGCGATGGGTTGGGAAAAAATTCTTTTAATACTGTGCTTGCATATCGTGCCAACTACCGATGGAATTAGGAGTTAAGGACCAAAGACAAGTTTTGGCTTTGTCCTTTAAGGATAAAGGGAAGAGTTTGAGTCGGGTTATATCAAGAGGCCAATTTTGGTCGCTAAATGTAGCGCAAACCTCATCAAATATCTAACAAGGAGATAAGGCTGCTCGCTTTCCATTCCATGGAAAATTGGAAGTGATCATATCATTACATTACAGAAAGGGAATTGAGCAGCGTTGTACGGGAATATGATACATTTCGGAGAGGTGGTCCTCTCACGGTTGCAAGTACTCCCTCATTGACGTATAAGGACGCTCGGTCTCCCCTCTACTACCGTGCTCACTTTGATTGTCGGCCATAGAATTAGGCACGGATTTGGCTCTGATAGAGTTATGATTGAAACTAAAGGAGTTAGAGATGGTCTTTAATAGTCCGAATGTTCTCTAGACGACGAGGATTCTAAAATGGGGTTTGGAGTGTTTTTGCTCTCATCTCAAGGTTCAACAATAGGATTTGGTGTATTCTCGCACTCTTCTTGCATCTATGGGATTTGGATTGATATTGGAAATCGTGTTTTTACGGTGACCACAGGGAACGTAATAGTTTAAAGAGAACGTCTTCTAACCTAAATTTTTTGCCAATCCCCAACAACGGCGCCAAAAACTTGGTTGCTCTCTAAAAAGTGTTTGATTCAAGTGAAAATCTTTAGCAACAAGTAGTAACTGGGCAAGACCGGGATCATATTCCTTAGGGATCAAACGCTCCTAGGAGAAAATGATTAGGATATAGGATATTCTCTGAACGTCAAAAAAGTTAAAAGTGTAAAAGATGATTTGATTGTTTAAAGAGGTGATTGTGATTAACTATTAAACTAACATACGTAAAATTTACAAATGACAAGCCAACAATAAAAATATAACGAAACAAAGTAAGTTATGCTTAAGTTCAAGATATTAAAGGGATTTAGGATCATTCTCCCACCTTGGATTCTCTAATAAAGATGATAGGACTTGGTTCAAATTAATTCTAATCGAGCATAACTAATTAGATCTGAACATCAACAATGTAGAGACTAAACTCGTCGATGTAGGATTTGGGGTTAATTAGTTATTGGTAAATGGGTTGGGCTTATAGTAAAGCTTAAAACACTACCCCTTACATGACAAGGGAAGTTAAAAGACTAGGATATTCCAATACCAACACATGAAGTTTAATTAGAACAATTCTAAACCAAACCCTAAATATAAAGTTCAAGCATCCGAGGTGGGGTTATGATCCCCAACCTTAAGTTTAGCTACTCATACTAGAAACTAGGCTACACCTGCAAAGGAACCACATATTTAAGAAAAGCATCAACTGTAAACACAAAACAATACAAGCCGTGCTAATAAATGCAATTTAAATTTAAGGAACACAAGTAGATATGGATTAAATGATCAAAGCTTTCAATAACAACAACTAACTTATGAGAATTCAATGCTTTACAAGTAGGAAGAGCAATAAAATACACTTGTCTTAGGGGAGAGAATAGAGTGTTTCTATATATATATAATTTCTAAAAAAGTAATCTCCCTTCAAATGAAGGAAAAAAAAGGGATAAATCCCCAAAAATCTATCCAAAATGGAAAACTAGTAATAATGAGAAAGTTGAGACTACAGAACCGAATCAACTCGGTTGAGAGAGAATTAATTCAGATATGGGACGCTAGTGCACTGTCATTAATCTAATCGATTCATCAAGGGAAGAATCGATTCGAACCTCCTCTGAAAATGAAGATGGTTTGTTTTGGCTTCTAATGGAAGATTCTCCACAGAAAAGCCCGTAACTTCTTTGTTCGAGCTCAGATTCATGTGATGTTGGAGTCCACGAGAAGATGAATAGAAGGGATTCAACTTCCATGAAGAGATCACGACTAAAACCCGAATGCTGAATTTACTAAAAGGCCCCTGACTTTGCGACTGTCAATGAAAATTTCCCGGGATTCAACCAAACTTCATATCATGCATTCTCGAGACCTACAAAAGCTTAATTAAGGCACATATAATATATATATATAATGAAAATATGGGTTAATAAATAAATGAGAATAAGAACCGGGAATAACATGTACGGGAATTCTAGAATGTACAAATTAACAGGGTTATAGATACAATAAACATGACTTATCATGTACCTTAGGTTGTGCATACGTTGAAGATGCTTGATATTTAAATCCGTCTTCTTAAACATGTGGACATGAACTTCCTTTGATGGTTGTAGCGGGAGCATACATACTCAATGTAAACTATGGACGATGGAAAATATGTCCTCACAAATCTCCCCCTATGTCGATTCTGATACAAAATTAAAATATCCGAATAATCAATCAAATGTCCTATACAAATCTAATACCCTCTCATGAACCCAAAAGTGGAAAGATACTAAATATGCAAGTGTTCAAAAAATTTCAACTTTTATAAATGCAAGTCTTCAGAAATCTTTAACTTTATAAATCTTTAAATCTCTTTGCTTTCCTTGCTCTTCTTTTTGTGTGCTTTCCAAATGATCATCAAAGTAACACACACAATAAACAAAGAAAATACCTTCTTGATATATCGAGTTTGAAATGAGATTAACATAAATCAAATATCAAATGATGTCTCCCCCATAATTCGAACTTTCACTCCCCCAAAATAATTCGTTATCCCCCTTTTTATTTGTCCGAAATAGACAAGGAAAAGTATAAAACATAATAGATAAGGAGTGTCACGAAAAGCATATCAAAACATCATAAATATATCAAATAAGCTCATGCAAGGATAAACTCAAAACGTTGCCACAAACTATTTTTTGATTTTTTTTAATATTTTTCAAGTAAAAATAGTTTACAAAAACAACACACCATGAATTTACACTAAGATAACAAAATCGGGGAAACGGAATCAATGGGTGTGAACAAATTTGATAGAAAAATCAACTCAAACATACATAACACATGTGCACGATGAATATGGATACTCCTAACGGATGAACTCAAAATAGTTCTTAGGTATAAAAATGTTGAATTGAAATAATATCGACTCCATCTAATAAAAAATTCAAAGTCATAAATGATTTCCACACCAATAACGACTAAAACTTATGTGATGATTTTTAAAGAGTTTGTTAGGACGTGCAAACTTCTTAATTTCCAACCAAACTCCCTCATAAATAATAGTACTTTTTATTTTTCTAATGAGTTGCTAAATTCTCTTTTAATAGATTTCCTATTGGCCCCTTTTTAGAATATTTTTATTTTAATTGCCTTAATTTTTCTCGGACTCTTCTCAAACGGTGGCTTTCACGACGAGTTCACATGCCTCTTGCAGCCCCTTCTCGTGTAAATTCATAATTTTTTCAATTCTAAACAAATTCTCACGGGTAGCAGTTCTTACATGCACTACTTTCATAATCAAGTTTTATCGCAATTGGTTCATTTCAAAGACAGGATTGAGATGAAAACACTTCGACAAACATGTGATAGACAAGTAAAATAATCAAAAAAATCCGTGCAAGCGTGAATTAAAGGAGACCAAGAGTCAAACATGTATAAAAGAATCACAAATCTCATCTTAATGACTCCAAACATTATAAAGCACATGGATGAAATGTCGTATCATCTCAAAACTGTATCAAATAGTTACATGGATAATGGAATGAAATTGTGACTTGATCATTCTAAATGTTCATCCATCAACGGTGTAAAAATAAATACAAAAATCTTTTAGTTTTTTTTCTAAATATTGTATCAAAATTAAATCTTTTTGTCTTTTTCAATTTTTTCTCAAAAAAAGGAAATCTTTTTGTATTTTTCCAAGATTTTTCAAAAACAAAAATCCTTTTGGGTTTTCAAAAAATATTTCAAAATGGAAAAATAAATACAATGGTAATACGCACTAGAAATAGGAATAAAATATCATCATGAAGATCATCCTATGCTAGCAAACAAGTCTAAACCTCAATCATTAGTTCCAGAGGACTTTTCCAAAGGTGGTGACATCCTATGAAAAAATCCATCAAATCACGTGAAGTCTTGACTAAATACTCAACTTGATCTCTAAAATGTTCAAAATCTCTCATGTGATGTGCGGAAGCATGCAAAGTATTATGTGTGGGTGTGCGTGTAGGAACACGTGTAGTAATGGGAACAATCTCACTCTCACACTCATTATCCACCGAATGGTTTAAAACATCACCGAGGCTCTCACATTTACAAGTGTCCTCATCATCATGGGACAAACTACATGTGCTCACATGACTATCCATGAAAACAACACACTTTTCATGTGGTGATTCATTCTCGGAATCATCCAACTCGATGTCACTATCTCTAAGAGTGGTCGTGTTAGCAATATTCTTGCCCTTTCTCTTTAGCATAGTGGGACACTTAAAATCTTTGTTCCCTTTACTCGCACTCATAACATCTCACCTCTTCCTCTTTCTGACCGTTCTCCTTGGCCTCATCTTTCTTTTTGTTTTTCACAAAAATATTTTTATTGGAAAGTTTAAGAAACTTTTTAAAATTCTTCGCAAATAAGGACAAGTCATCTAAATTAACCTCACACTCAGAATCAAACATACAAACTGTCTTTTTTTTTCTTTTTCCTAACCTATGTCTTTCAAGCTACCGATTTATCCTTAGGCTTAATGGTTTGGGGAAACATGTCAATTTCATAAGTTTAAAGGTCTCCTACGAGCTCCTATAACCTAAGTGAATCAAACATCCCCAGTTAATTTAAAATAGTGACCTTAGGAATAAATCATTTCAAGAGTGACCCAAAAATCTTTTTAGCAACTCTCATCTCGTTAATTTTCACACCCAAATTGAAGCTCGTGTTAACTATGTCTGACAACCTAGCATAAAACTCATCAAAACACTCAGACACTAACATAATGATAGTCTCAAACTGGATGGTTAAAATTTTCAATTTCGATGCCTTAAATATGTTCGTACCCTCATGTGTCAATTAATGGATTTCCCATGCCTCTTTAGATTTGGTACACGTTATAATACGATGAAACTCGTCAGTGGTGACGGCTCCAGAAATAACACTAAGGCCACGGGAGTTATAGCTACTCCATTTATCATCCTCAGTCCAATCAGACACAAGTTTGGGATTAGTGAAAATTTCAATGGTGACAGTGGGAGGAGTCCACCCTCTTTCACAAATTACCCAGACACGTTCATTAATCGCCTTTAAACGCGATCTCATGCAATCTTTCCAATAAGCATAATTTATGCCATTAAAGACGGGCATCGGATTATAAAAGTTATCCATTGGAAAAATTGCGATTTGTAAGAAATTAAAATTTTCAAAACGATTGATATCACAAAAATTTTACGAAAAAAGGATCACTCGATAATTTGGACTAACCTGCTTTGGTACTAATTTGAGAATGCGGGATACAATACCAATTTATGAATTCTCAATATTTCAATAGATTAAACTTATTTAATTAGAGTCAATCTTCAAAATTTTTTTAATTAAGACCAAACATGCATTTGAGTGATTCAATAAATAAAGCATGCAATCAAAGATTAAGTGAAAATCAAATTCAGGGAAAATCCCCATAGGGAAAAATCTTTTATTTCAATAATGTTTGCAAATCGCAAATTATAACGCACTAGAGAAATTCGCAATGAACTCCCTCAAGAATACACATAGACCGTAGCCTAGAACCAACAATGACTCCCTTGAGAATCAAAAGAATTGCAACTCCTCCTTTAGCAGTGAATACCCTCGAGTATCCCCAAGTCAACAATAGAGATCGCACTCCACAAGAATAAACTTTGACATAATTGTTTGGGTTCCAAAAATGGTTCAAAAAACAAATCATGATGATTTGTGTGAATCTAAAAAGGTATTTAGCCCTAAAAAGTGAAGATTAAATTCCAACAATTTTGTAAATTTCGTAAACTAAAAGTCTTAATTGAAAAATCTCACAAAACAAATATTTATAGGCTAACAAAAAAGGTTGAGGCGGTGCTGGTCGTTTGCACGACTTCTCAATCTCGTTTGAATGACATTCAGATGTCATTTGAATGACTTCTCAATGTCGTTTGAATGACATTCATATGTAGTTATATGCTCTACGGAATGACCATAGAAACATCATAAAAAAATAAAAAAAGTGTAAGGTTATTTGAAGCAGGGAAGGGAGGACCTAAGAAACCACCGAAGAATGACATATGCATGTCATTTGATCCCGTTATTTCAACGACATTACCATGTTGTTTGAACAACTGAAGCAAAAATATTATTTTTTAAAGTCCACCTACATGTCTTTTAGAAAACATTTTAAGTTAGAAAACACCTCATTTTGATAAAAAACAGTTTAGAAAAACATCCTAATACTTAGTAAAAAAATCTAAATAACTCAATTTTTTTTATACCAAAGTATACCATATGTTGCGAATATGTTGAAGATGCTTGATATTCGAATCTGTCTTCTTGAACCTGCGAACGTGAACTTCCTTTAACGGTTCTAGCGAGATATGGCAAACTCAATGTAAACTATGGACGATGGAAAATATGTCCTTACACGATGGATTTTATAACAACCTTACCACAGTCTGAGAGTGATAATGATGCAGCGTGCTTATAATGGACCGATTCATGAAATTCGTACACATTTTTCCTATTAAGGTCACAGACAGTGTGGCTAAGTTGGCGAGGCTGTATGTTCAGGAAAGAGTTAGACTTCACGGTGTTTTGTTCTTGATTGTTTCGAATAGGGACCCTTGATTCGTGCCTCGGTTCTAGAAGAAATTTTAGTGAGAGTTGGGTATTTTTTTGAATATGAGTACGATGTACTACTTTGAGATCGACAGTAGCCAGAATGAACCATCCAAATTTTATAGGATATGTTGAGAGCTTGCACACTCGATTTTCAGAGTAGTTGGGCGGAGAATCTACATCTTACGGAGTTTTCCTATAACAACAGTTACCAGGCAAGCATCAAAATGTCTCCCTATGAGGCATTTTATGGGAGGCCATGACGTTCTTCGACCTGTTGGGTAGAGGTGGCTGAGAAACATCTCACCAATTCGAATTTTGCTTAGAGAAATGACATATAAGATTCAGGTAGTTCGATAAACGATCATGACTCCACAAAGTCGACAAAAGAATTACGTCAATAATCATCGGACACCTTTGGAGTTTGGAGTGGGTGAGCACGTAATGTTGAAAGTTAGAGATAGAATATACAGTCAGTGATTCGGGAAGAAATGGAGCTAGCCCATGGTATATCGATCCCTTCAAGATCCTAGAACGAAATGGGGATAAATCGTACCGATTGGCGCTACCTCCATAGTTATCCCAAGTTCATAATGTGTTACACGTCTCTACATTGAAGAAGTATATTCATGATCCCCATCACATCATCGATTGGAAACGAATTGAGTTGGAAGAAGATATTACGTTTCCAATACGATCGATTTCTATTTTAGATGTGAGGACAGGGTCCTGCGCAATAAGGTCATCGAATTTATGAAGGTTATTTGAGAGTTTCAAGGTGTCGAAGGTGCGATTTGGGAGAGAAGATGCATGAGAAGCACTCTTTCCCTAGTTGCTTATTCTGATTTCGGGGAAAAAATATCCTAAAGTGAGGAGAATGTAACACCCGTGCTGGAGATTTTCTCTCTTCTTGTATAAATTTGTATTTATGGATGAATATTAAAATTGAACTATCATCATGGCCTTTATGTATGTTGAATTGTATTTTTTTATGGCTTAAAGTTTATATGGTGGAATTTCGATGTCGTTAGAACAAGGAGTATTTATCGTTCGAATGAAGATTGAACTAACTTCTAACGACTGAGAAATAGTCGATTTCCCTCGCTCTCTAGAATCTTGTTGGAAATCCACATTTGAACGATGTACATAGTCATTCAAATGAAAGGTATTTCCTATTCTAATGAGGTACTTCTCTCATCCCATTTCACCCTAGATTTTGGCCTCGTTAGTACTTCGTTAGACGGTCGTTTGAGCGAGGAGGGATCTCATTCGAACAAGATCCAAAGTCATTCGAAGGACCGGAGTTGAATCTGAAAAATATGCATATTTTTTAATATGTTGTCAACATATGGACCGTTGCATATATGAGGTATCAACCTCTGGTACATCATATCAATAAAATCATGTTGGGCTTGGTAGAACCCTTGGATAAAAGCATCTTTTAGGTTTTTTTTAGGTTATTTAAGAGAGAGATAAGGGTTGGGCTCATCCCACCCATTTTGTATCACCCATATCCTCTTTCTCTCTAACTTCAAGACTTTTTATTCCTTCCAAAACAATATTCCACCATTGTTACACCATCTCTACACCTTGTTACTCTATTTACACTCCATTTCTAATCTCCATTATTCCATTACAAGCTTTGTTAAGGGTATAAGGGGGTTGAGTGAGCAAGTAGGATCCTTTAAAAGGACTTTGAAGAAATTTTGGAGATTATACCTTCTCTTCATCTTCTTCCTTATTCTCCTCTTCAAATCTCGAGGTATGATTTTTCTCTCTCTAACTTTTCAAGGTTTCAAGCTATGAAAATATGTAGGATGCATGCTAGATATGATTTAATGTTAAAAATGAAGATTTTTCTAGTATGTTCAAGTTTTGCAAGAATGGAGTTTTAAATAAAATAAAATTAAAATGGGTTTTGAAGAATAAATAGCATTTTAACCTTGATATATGAAGAGTAAGGATACAAAATGTAAACACTTGTTAATATCTTGCTTAGATTCATATATGAGGATTTCTAGGCTTGAAATACTTCCCTATAGTATGTTGGAACAAGACATGTAGACTTGATAATTAATGTTTAAAATGGGCTTCATGAGAAAATAATAAAGTTTGAAAAACAAGCCTAAAAGTATTATAAATATTGTTAAGAACAAAGGAAAACAACATTTGAGACTACATGTTATAATAGGGCAAAGTAGTAGAGATTTTGTTAAATTAATCATCAAATGATTGAATGTATTTTATGTGGTAAAACATAAAATGATGAAGCATGATTTTTTAATATAAAATCATTAAAGGATGGTTTTGAATGGAAATGTTGATTTTTAGTGCCATAATGAACTAAGTACATTTTTTTAGAAGGCTATGATGAATAAAGGGTAAAATGATAATTTCGAGAAAATTGAGTGTCCTAGTAGTCAAACTTCCTCATCAGACCGTATTGGTCGATTTTTGTGAAAAATGGATAATGTAAACAAAATGGCAACTTGACAAGATGAAATGGTGATATGAACCATAGAAATGGTAAAAATGGTAAAATTAAGGAATAATGTGGACATTAACAAAAATGTTAAAACACATTAATATGGAATCGGATGACACTAGGAATAGTTAAGAAGGGCCCGGAGCCGTGGGGTCAAGGACTCAAAATCACTGGCCAAAGCATATGGTAGCATAACTGGCGGTGTGGAGCCCGTTAAAGTATGTGGATATTTAGAAGATTCTAAGAAAAGATAATGGAAAAGAAATGAATATGGTTGTGCTCGAGAATGTAAATATGACAACCTAATGAAATGTGATAATAAGAGACTAAGGAATAAAATATGATTAATTACTCTCTAGACATGGTAAAGGGTGTCATGAAATGGCTACGTGTGAGTATGAACACATTGCTCGGTGCATTGCATAGTAGTTGCATTAATACAAGCTAAATTGTCAAACATTTTTTGAATTTCACAAAACATATGTTATATCTATTGTATTTCTGTAGAAAACGTATTTCTTAGTATTACCTACCCTGCTGAGCGTTCGCTCACCCCCCCTTTTTGTGTAAAAAAACCCCACCCTACCCGAGGTACATCGAGTATGGACGTCAGTAAGGCCCCGGAGGGAAGTTAACATCATTAGAGTCTCTGTCACTTTCTCTAAGTTGTCTTTTAAAAACATTGGAATTTGGGATATTTAAATCTTTTATTCGGGCCTTCGGCCATGTAATGTAATAATATAGGGAAATCTATGATTTACTTCTCATTTAATTAGTATTGTTGGATTAATCAACTTTTCATAAATAAACCTTTCAATTGACCTAATTACTTAAAGTGGTCATTTCTTTTCTTAAATTAAAAACGGTATTCTAATCCTTAACAAATGGTGCAATTAAAGTGTTTTTTCTTAAAAAATAAAAATGAACTTTCCCACTCTCCCTTTAACTCCTTGATTCGATGAGGGTTGACCAAACGGTAACCCAAACTCGGGTCGAGGCTTTGCAATGAAACCCTGCAAACATATCGGAGCATTATAATAAACATCCCAAGTAATACAATGAAGATTCAAAGCATTCAACAAACCCTAACAAGTTTATCTCACAAGCATAAAGAGAAGTTCAAGATATACTATTCACACAAAGAAATATCATCATCACATCACATAAAGCAACCATCTAAGCAAGATTGTGATCATTTCAACTCCACATGACCTATGAAGTTAAAGTTCAAATAAGCATGCTGCCAAATCATATCACATGTCTCAAGCAACTCAGAAGAATGATCAAAGACCAAAAGTCCTTGCTCAGTTTCTTGATGATCATTAAGAACTACTGTATAAAGGTAAATAAACTTTTTTGATCTTCTATATGCTCAAAACTAACTTCCTTAGACCTAGATAAAACCATCCTAAACCTACCCAAATGATGGAACCAAAACCCAACTTTGTAGTACCTTAAGCAAGAAAGTTTTAAGTGACTAAAACTATGTTTAGTTGACTAGAAATAAACGTTTAGGCGATTAAAATTTTGGATAGACTCAACTAAAATAGGTGAACTTGATATTCCTTTCAAGTTAGAAGGGTTTAGGATAATAAACTAAAAGTTTAGGCGGGTAAAAAAATTTGAAAACTAAAAAATCAATAATGACTAATTTTCAAATTTGAATTCCAAGTGAACCTTTGATTTCCTTACTACCCTCTAACGATTAGTTGTTCATTGGAAGCCTATAAAAGGATACCCTGGGTTCATTCATCAAGCACACAAGCATACAATTATAATCCCACTGAGTAAAGTTCTAATCCAAGCTTGTGTTAATATCCCAAGGCCTCCTAAAGAGAGAAACCAAGTCCCAAACCCATTTCAACCAAAAATTATTTCCCCCCAAACCCATTAAAGCTTCAATATCCAACATCAAACACTCTTTACCAAATTTATAAACTCAAAACCCACTTGTGCTAAAGCTTTAACCCCAAACTCTTGTTAGCATTATACTTGTGATAATTTGTTTGATTAGTTTACTAGAGAGATAAAGTAAACCCATTTCACCATTATTTTTAGTAAAGCTATTTTTCTTTATGCTTTGGTTACAAATATCAATATTATTACTTGCAAAAAAAATTCATTGTATCTTTTCAGATGGCTGTGTCATTGTTACTGGGAGTCAAGGAGCTTAAAGACACTAGGATCTTGTGTGGGTACCACTTTGGCAAGGACTTCCAGTTTGCAAGGTGTTGTTCCTTCTAAGGATTCTGGTTCCACATTAAGTGAACTGTAGATAGTGGAGTTTCTCGAATACCATTTCTAGTGTGGATATAGGTAGTGACCGAACCACATTAAAATATCTATTTGCAAACTTCCTTTTAAATCTCTCTCTTAACCACATATTCTTATTGATATGCATAAGTGTAATTTAGTCCTAAATGAGACTCAAATAAGGACCATAACCTCTGTTCAGTGTCCGTTAGACTCATCTGTATATGGGCCCATGACATAGGGGCCCACATTAACCAGTCTCGACCTCCTAAAAATCATCCTCATAATAGTTACAGTTACGTACGAAGGTTAATTCTATTGTCCAAGGTGACTCTATATCTCAACCCTTTCCATGCGTCGCCCTCATACCACACTGACAGGCCGAGACCACCACAAGTTTTCCAAATGATCTTTACATTCTTGAAATTATCTACCTAGAAGCACATCTCCACAGTCTCGGCTTGGTCAAGACCAATAAAGATGACTTCAGTGTTTCATAAGGGATACATGACTTGTGTGTCATCATGCCATATGGGTATACCCTTACAGCAGATCTCTTTACCACGTGAGAGAATATTTCATCATCATGATATACTTATGTAGAGGATAAATGGCATTCTACTAGTGGATAGCTCGCTTGATGCACACGAGATGCATGCTTGGGGGGTACAATGTGCACCCCTAAGCCTACATATACCCACTTTATCTTCTTCACTAAGGATATAATTATTATTCACGTAGCTAAAACTCTGCCCGTATATAAACTTAGAGAGAGAAAGCTTGTGTGACTGTAATTCATAGCCTTCAGTTCCTTTCAGTAATAAAATACTCGTACCCTCTTGAACAATGGAGTCGGCTCCACTCGAACCACTTATATTTCTATGTTATCTATCTTTCTCATCTCTTTCTTTGCATACTTACATTTTTTTATTATATCTCCATTGCTGAATTAGCTATAGCTCGAGTTGTTAACATATTTGAGTGGTGATTATCTACATCATCATTTTGTCGCCGTCTATGGGAATGGATTTTTTTTCTTCCTCTTTATTTTTTTAGCTTAGAAATCACTCTTTGCCTCTGATGGTGATCCATATTTACCATTGTTGGACCTGTATAACCATTAAAAGAGTTTAGGTAGGTGTTCTTCAAGATTCCTTTTGTTCACAACTTGTTTTCATCCCTTGTTACTTTTACTCTCTCTACAGGGGAGTAGATCTCACCGGAGATGGCATCTTATTTGCCTCCTAATGCAGTCCCAAGCTCCAACCAACCACCACCTCAGTCAGTAATGGCTGATGTGCTAGCGATGCTGTGATACTTAGTGGCTGGCCAATAGAAGATGTAGGAACGGTTTATGGCATTCAGCCAAAGTGCTCCGGGTAGAGGTATTGGAAATCTGGCGACGGAGATCATTACTCCGACCACTAGAGAGATAGAAGATTCAGTGACAAGGGGACCAGCCCCGACCTAACACAAGGAGGTGCAACACCACCAACACTGAAGAAATGTTGCTAATCCTAAGGGATTCCACCTAGGAAAATAAGTCTAGGACTGTCCAGATGACTAAGACTATGACGATGAGGAGTATTGGGATCCATGTGAGGTTTTTGGAGATAAAAGTTTCCCAAGCCCGACCTATCAGGGAAAATTTCTCGGCCAACCCCTGATGGCCGACCAAGAATTTTAGCTTTTGATAGACTCAGAATGGGGTTGTCCTTTAACAGTCTTGGCCCTAGAGGATATGAGCGAGACCGGCACTCTCGCTCTCGCAGTATTGTTACATCCAGAGGAAATTCCAGATGTTGTGTCAACTATCCTAGGAAAAGTCGAGATAGCGAGGAGAAGAGAGAAGTTAACAATCGATAGAGAATTCTCGAATAAGATCTAACACCAGTTGTAGTTGCGGTGGAAGGAGGTGATGATAATGTCGTTGCTGAAGACAAGATGTGGAATAGCTCCATTCAAAGACTGGAGGACAAAATCTTCACTATATTCAAGATCTGAGACCTCAGTCGTCGAGGTTATATGGAGGGATCTCCTTTGATTGCAAGAATCGTAAGTTACCCTACTCCTAAAAAATTTAAGCCCCCTAATTAGAGTTGTAAAGGCAAATTTTCTATCATTGCTCATAGCTTAGGATTACATTTAGTTTGGCGTATCCCGTTACACTTTGACTCGAGCCATCACGAAGATACGAATCTCCAACATCTTCAAGTTATATGGTTCTCGACTTTATGAAGGTATAAATCTTCTAGGAATTTGAATTTATTCATTAAATTGATTTTGGGATGTTTTATTTTTTTAAACCTAAAACATGATTTTTTTAGTTTTATATCGAGGCATTTTTATTTAAAAAAATTTCAAAGTTCGCTGATCTCGTTCAAACGAGAAGGCATTCTCGTTCAAGTGAGATTTCAAAGTTGTTCGAATCATTGTTTGATCTCATCATCTAACGTGCATCTAATAAGGGTGTAATGTTTTGCATCGTTTGAATCTTGTTCAAATAAGATAGTACTATCGTTCGAACGAACTTGCTTTTGTTCAAACGATATGCTATTCTCATTCAAACGAGTCTTTTTTTCGTTCGAACGAGTGACACCACCTCAAAATTTTTGTTCTCCTTATAAATACCTATTTCATGATTATTTTTCTAAGACTTTTTCCAAAACAACTTTTGCATACCTTTTGCAAAAGTTATCGCACTTTTATGTTTAGAAAACACTTTTGGTTTATAAAACTTATCCCCAAATAGATTTTTGTGAATCCTTTTGAAACTTAGATAGTTTTGTATCCTTACATACACTAGTCTTGAGGAGAGATAATCTCAGTTGGTGACCTTATGATACTCAAGGGGATCACTACTGAAGACAAAGGCTAATTGGTGGATAGCGGGGGTGGAATGCCGCCCATGGACTGCTCCTAACTAGATAGTATTCTTTAGAGATTTGCGAAGACTAGCGTGTTATACGTGTCGCTGGTATCGAGTAGTATTGTAATTCGACTATCTTGTATTATTTCTAACGTGCTGAAATAAAAGGTTTTGCCCCGAAAAGGGATTTTTCCTCAAACTTTGCCTTTGTTGATTGTATGCTTTACTTTACCTATTTTATTACCTAGATGTAAGTCTTAGGGTAAAAAGATAAAATTGAATTTGTCTTGGGACGTTTAATTATATAAATCATTCCATTAAGATTACGATAGATCACTCTCAAATTGATATTAGAGAAGGTTGCACTAATTTTTCGTGTGATCCGGATTTTTCAAAGAGTTTTTTTTGCTGATACCAATCCTCTCAAATTAGTATCAGAGTCGATTACACAAAAATAATGTGTGATCCTTTTTTGTAAAAATTATATTTCGTTGATGTCAATTTTTTCACAAATTTGTTGATCTTTGAAAGGCATAATTTTAATGGAGAATTCGTATAATCGAGTGTCCATGTTTGACAGTATCAACTATGCATACTAGAAATCTTGGACGATGTCTGCCTTAAAAGATAAAAATGAACGAGTCTGGTTAGTTTGTAAAATAGGGTGGACTCCTCCCACTGTCACTGTTTATAATGCTATTGGCCCTAAAGCTGTTTCTTCACGGATTGATGAAGAATTTAAGTGGAATAATTTTAACACTTGCGAACTTAGTGCAATTTCTAGAGCCATCACCCCTGACGAGTTCCCTTCGCATCATGACGTGCACTACGTCTAAGTAAGCTTAAGATACTATCCAACTCACACATTAGGGTACCAACGTGGTAAAAGTGTAAAAGATTCAAATTTGACCACCTAACTTGAAACCATCAGTATTCTAGAGTCTGAGTCATTTGATCAGTTTTATATGCATTTATAGGACATTGTTAATGCTAGTTTTAATTTGGGTGAGAAAATTACGGAGATGAGAGTTGTGAAAATGATTTTAAGGTCACTCCCTGCCCGCTTTATTCCTAAGGTCACCGTGTTTAATTCATTAGGGATCCTAGACACTCTTAGGTTAGAAGAACTTATAGGAGATATTCAAACATATGAGATTGATATGTTCCCTAAAACCATTAAACCTAAGGAAGTATGGATTGCCTTAAAGACTCAAAACTAAGAAAAAGAAGAAAGACAAAGTTTGTGAGCCTGAATTTGAGGATGATGTTAATTTTAATGACTTGTCCCTTTTAGTGAAAAAATTTAAAAAGTTTCTCAAATTTTCCAAAGAAAAGATTTTTGAGAAAAATTAAAATAAGAATGAGGTCATGAGAGGGGTAGAGAAAGAGGAAGCTATTAGATGTTATGAATGTGACGGTAAAGGACACAAGGCACATGAGTGTCCTAGTAAGATAAAGAGAAAGAATAAGAAAGTTGCATATAAATCCACTCTTAGCGATAGTGATGTTGAGTCGATTGATTCAAGAGAATAATCACCACATGAATCGTACATTGCGTTCATGTCTAGTCACATTTGCACTTCTATTTTCTCCCATGTCTATGAGGACATATCTAAACGTGAGAGCCTCAATGATGTTTCAATTCATTTAAGAGATAGTAAGAGTTAGGACGGTATTTTGAGTGAGGGAGAAGGTTGTATCCAAAAGGCTTTTAGATTTGGAGAAAGTATTGAAAGTTTTGAGAGAGTGTGAGGAGTCGGTGAGTTAACTCGAGAATATGAAGATTTCTTTATGTGAGAAGTTGATTGTTGTACGCCGATAAAAGATCGATTTGACTAACACCGTGGCTAGTCTTATGGGAGATCTTTAATCTTTATTTGAGACTCATAAGAAATTTGAAGCCCGTGTATCCCAAATCAAGAGCGATCTCAAATGTACCCAGGAGGTTAAGGTCAATTTAGAGGACACATTTAAAAAGGTTGATAAGATGCTCCTCGGTGCCACTTTAGGTAACATTGCTAGGAAAAAAATAGGTTATGATGGTGCATCCACTTCCCAGGCTGAAACCGAGCTGGTTCCCGAGTTTGTGTTAGATCTTTATGGCCTCGACCTAACCCACATAGGAGAGATGGTCCTAGACATTTTGAGAAAGGTGGACCTAAGCCCTTTTTTGTTTGTTCCCATTGAAAACAAAGAGGTCACCTTAGAGAGTTTTGTTTTAAGGTAGGGAGAGTGTCTCATAGGTATGTTTCCCGAGTTGCTCGCACACAAGTTCTCGCATGCACTCCCACACATGTTACTCCGTATGCCCCCTCACGTCACTTGAGATATTTTGAGATTTTTTGAGAGCAAGTAGAGTATTTAGTTAAGACTTTATAAAATTTAATGGAGGAATTCTTAGGATCTCATATCCTTTTGAGAGATCCTCCGGGCCTAATGATTGAGGTTAAGACTTGTTTCTAGTATATGATATTTTTCATTTTCATCTTTTACATGCTTATTTCTAGATTGTCCTATCACTTATATTTTTCATTTTGATATATGTTTCGAAAAATCCAAAAAGAGTTTTGTTTATCTGAAAATATGTTGACAAATACAAATCGACTTTGGATTTTTAAGAAAAAATGAAAAAGGCAAAAATATTTTATTTTGATAAAATTTTTGAAAAATCCAAAAAGAGTTTGGTACTTTTTACAACTTATGTGGATGAAAATTAAAGATGTACGAGTCAACCATTCATTCCATATCCACATAACTATTTTGTAGTATTTTGAGACGCGACATCATTATATTTATGTGTTTTATAATATGTGGAGTCATTAAGATGTGATTTGATGACAACTTGCTACATGTTCGACTAATTGTCTCCTTTATTACACACGAGCATGAGCTTATTTGAGTATTGCACTTACTTGTCACATGCCGATCATAGTGTTTTCATCTCAATTTTTCTTTTAAAAACGAATCAAATATGAAAAACGACATGATAAAAAGTTGTCCATGAAAGAACCATTGCCTGAATTTAAAAAACAAAATCTTGGTAAAATTATTATATATTAAGCAATGGAATTGGGATGCGAAAGACAAAGTATTTACGTGAAAAGCCACTATTTGCAATGCAAAGAGCCTAAAAATATTAAAGGCATATAAAAACAGAAGTTTTAGGCCATTTTCTTGAACATTGATGCTTCGCTACAAATGAGCATTAATTTTTTTTAAATAATTGAGAGTATAATTGCTACATATGAGATTTTGTGGGAGTTAAGTCGAAGATCAATGGCTTTGCACATACTTTAAAATTTTGGAAAAAATATTACGTAGTTTTGGGCATCATTGGTGTAAAAATCACTTACGGTCTTGATTTGTTGATTAGGTTAAGTCAATTTCACATAAATTTAATAATTTTACTCCTACGGTAGATTTTGAGATCTTTCATTAGTGGTGTCTCAATCCTTCATGCACATGTTTTATGTTTGTCTACGTTTGTTAACCTATGAAATATATTCACACCCTTGAAATCCATTTTCATGATTCGGGTATTTTTGTGTTTCTTGATAGGGTGTTGTATATGTAAATTTTTGCTTTAAAAACATTTGAAAAATTCAAAAATAGTTGGTTATGCCTTTGATTTATCACTGCATGCTTCCATTTGATATATCTTTGTGATGATATTATATCTTTTGTGATGATCTCCATTTTAATGCTTTAGTTTCTACTCCTTTGTCTATTTCGGAATAAAAAGAGGAGAACAAGTTAATCGACAGTTTGATCTGACATGATTTTTGAGATTTACATACCTTTACTGTATATTTCAAACTCTATGCATAACGGGTATTATTCTTGTTTCATGTATGTAGTTTCCTTTGAGCATTGATTAGAAGATTAGAAAATCAAAGGAAGATCAAGAAGAGAAGAACAAGACGAATTGGAGATTTTAAGATATTATGTCCTTGTACCAATCCATTTTCTAGGGTTTGGGAGGGTATTTGGATAATTTTATGTCTTAGGGGATTTTGGATGTTATTTGGGTTTCGGTTTTATTTTTGTACTAGAATAGCCAAAGGGGGAGATTTGTAAGAGTAAATTTTCTATCATTGCTCATAGCGTAGGCTTACATTTAGTTTGGCGTATCCCGTTACACTTTGACTTGTGCTGTCATGAAGAATCGAATCTCCAACATCTCCAAGTTCTATGGTTCTCCACTTTATGAAGGTATAAAACTTCTAGGAATTTAAATTTAGTCATCAAATTTATTTTCGGATGTTTTATTTTTATTAAAACTAAAATAATATTTTTTAGTCTTATATCAATGCATTTTTTATTTAAAAAATTTTCAAAGTTCGCTAACCCCGTTCAAAAGAGAAGGCATTCTTGTTCGAACGAGATGTCAAAATCGTTCGAAGCATCATTTGATCTCTTCATCTAACATTCATCAAAAGAGGGAATATTATTTTGCATCGCTTGAGGCTCATTTGAAGTTTGTTAAAATGTGATAGCATTATTGTTCGAATGAACTTGCATTCGTTCAAACGAGATGATATTCTCGTTTGAACGAGCCTTATGTAAGGACGCAAATTTCCAATCGAGTCCTTTGTAGTTTTGGCTCAATTCCGAACAAAAACATTTGAGTCATAGGAAATAGTATATTGATCATCTTTCAAGCCTATGACGTGTTTGTTGAAGACGTAGCGGCCAAGTGTATAAAGCTTCATCAAAATGCTGTGGTTTATGTGCCTCGTTTCAACGTCATCAACAGTGGTTCCATGCTCCCAAGGTATGAATGCATTACATATATATATATATATAGGAGCTTAGAAGGGTTTATATTGGGTGTTAGGTTTTTAAAACTGTGTTTTTATTTTTAGAATGTTTCCTATTAAAACTTATATATAAAGTATATAAAGTTTCTAGGCTTAAAAAGAAATTTTTGAACATTTCGTGAGTTCGTTTGAAGTGTCGTTCGAACGAGATTGTCGTTTGAACCACAAGTCGTTCGAACGAGTTTGCCAATGAGTTCCCAATATATGCCTTTGAAATGTCATTCGATATGTCATTCGAACGAACCTTATGTTCGAACGAGATATCAAATGAGATTTCTAACGAGTTCAATCTGGAACTTCGTGAGAATTCTCGTTCGAATGAGATTTCGTTCGAACGAGATGTCAGGCGGGAACAATTTTTGGCAATTTTTGACAGTTTTTAACCCATGTTCCCCACTTCTTTCCCCACTATCTTTTCACAACATATCTAAGTGCGGGAATCATTATTGAAGGTTTAAATTTTTCATAACATACTAACTCCTAGAGAGAGTCTTATGAGTTTCTTTTTCCAAGAAAAAGTTCACGAGTTTGAGTGTTTATTTTATAAAGAAAAATCCGTTAAACACTTAGTTACACCCATAATTGTTTCTTACAAGTTCATATATACATATACTTTGCTTGGAGCATTTTGGCACCGGTTTATCTCTACATTTGTTTAAAGAGAAGTTTGGGTTTTCTTCTATATCCCTCAAAGAAGAATTGTTCATTTTGCTGCGGCATTCTCATGTGGTAAAAGACACCACGTGTGGTTGACGGTGTACCTATTGTCCGATTGGTGAGACCAAGAACGCGATGGAGCTCCGTGGTTATCTGTTAGGAAGAGGTGATTACAAGAAGACGCATCAAGGCTTGAGAGGGATCGAGTTGAGGAAGTAAGTCATCTATCTTGTAAATGTAAAATTCCGTACTTAGTGGATTTGAGGCTAGGGCCGTCCGAGGTTGTTTCTCATCTTGGATTTTTCCTCGTAGATCGCGGTTTAGTGTGATTGATTTATTTTTATCTTGCATAATAACTTAGAACTCATGCTTAGGATAATTCAAGATAAAAATGGTTTTAATTGTCACACTTAATTTAATTGGGTGCTAATTAAATTTGAGTAATTGTTTACTTAATTCAAGTCTATTGTTAAAACTGGTTTGACCTAATTTGGAATAATGATAAATATGACTTAGGCAAATTCTAGGAATTGGATGAATTAATTGTGTTTAAGTGAAATTAACATTAGTGTATGTTTTTAATTTAATTTCACTTGGTTTAATTTTAATTTGAAAAGGAAATTAAAATTTGGTAATTCGTTTTTAGTTGAACCATCATTCTACGCTTCCGCATCAACAAGGAAATTGATTTTAATGAATTAGTTTTAATTAAAATCGGGGGCCACTTCTCTTTCACCTTGTATTCATTCGAACGAGTGATGACACCTCGAAATTTGTGTTCGCCTTATAAATACATGTTTCATGTTTATTTATTCTAAAACTTTTGCCATAACAACTTCTGCAAACCCGTTGTAAAAGTTTTCACACTTTTATGTTTAGAAAACAGTTTTGATTCATAAAACTCATACCCAAATATATTTGTGTGAATCCTTTTAAAACTTAGATAGTTTTGAATCCTTCCATACATTACTCTTATGGAGAGAACATCTCTACAGCTGACCTTGTGATACTTGAGGGGTTCGTTGCCGAAGAGAAATGATAATCGGTAGTTACTGAAGGTGGAACACTACCTATGGACTGCTCTTGATCAAGTAGCATTCTTTAGAGATTTGCAAAAACTAGCGCGTTATACTTGTGGGTGGTAATAAGTAGTATTGTAATTAGTTTGCCTTGTATTATTTCTAAAGTGATGAAATAAAAGGTTTTGCCCTCAAAATGAATTTTTCCTCAAACTTTGCCTTTGTTGATTGCATGCTTTACTTTACCTGTGTTATCACCTAGATCTATGTCTTAGGGAAAGAAATAAAATTCGAATTGTATTGGGACCTTTAATTATATAAATCATTAAATTAAGATCGCAATAGTGAACTCTCATGAGTCTTGATTATGATGGGAGTTCAAACCCAGTGAATCACATAGAGATGTACCAATCAACAACCGATATCTACTTTACCCCTGATGAGATGAGGTGTAGGGAATTTTTTCGTACCCTCACTGGTGCTGCTCATATGTGTTATACAAACTTGCCCAAAAACTCCCTTGAAAACTTTAAGTAGTTTGCCGAGATTTTTTTACATAATTTATGATTCGGCATGAAGCCACCAAAGAAGGCAACTCACCTTTTGAATGTGAAGCAAGGAAAGAACGAGGCCCTGAGGCTCGATTCAACAAAGAAAGACTCGAGGTGGAAAATTATGAAGAAAATATTGCTATGACAACCCTTATCAGTGGGCTACAGTCGAGAAAACTCCTTTGGAAACTCACCAAAGATCCTCCAACAACCATGACTGAACTCATGGCTTCGGCTAAGAGGATCATGAATGCGGAGGAGGCCACATTGGCTAAGAGGGGAGACACAAATGAGTCCAATGGAAATAAGTCCAACCAATCAAAGGATAAGGAAGGAAAGAAGAGGTCGACCGAAGATAAATTTACCAAATACACTCCTTTGACAGTGAGCCCTGACTTGATCCTCAATGAGATCAAGGATTATATATCACTTCGTTGGCTATAAAAACTCAACTCCCCTCCTCAAAAGAGGGATAAGAAAAAATGGTGCGAGTTTCAGTAGGACCATAGGTATATGACCGATAAGTTCTTTACCCAGAAGGACGAGATAAAAAAATTACTGAAATAAGAGAAACTCTAAAAGTATATAGACAGGAGTGGGGACAAGGATGGTTCTAAGAAAAATCACAATGGGAGGAAGGATGAAAAATCGTGACAAGAACTCCAAGCTAATGATGATGATTTTAATGATAGGGGGAAGCTGACCCCGACCTTCCAGCAAAAATCACTGATCCAAAAGGTCGGCTGCATATGATCTGATTTTGTGTGATAATGATCTGTCAAGAATTAGAAGGTGGTGGAACAGAGCCGACCTCTCGAAAGGCACATGTGGTGGAAGCTAAAACATCATCGAAATGGATTGATGTGAATTTAAATGAGGCCGAGCCAAAACTTGGGAAGCTAAAGAAGGTAGATATGGACAACCTGGTTTTAAGCTTCTCTAGTCTTTACTTCATGGGAATCTTGGCTCCGTATAATAACCCTTTAGTCATTAGTACAAGGGTATGATGTTTCAAGGGATTGAAGTTGAGCAAGAAAAGACTCGTCCTTTATCACTAGCCGCAGATCGGCTTCAGTGGAGGGAAACTCCACCCTTTATGGGTATATGAGATAGATATGTGCATGGGCACCGGAACGAGGTGCCTTACCAAGAATATTACTTTTTTTTATCATGTTAGAGCATGTGTTCTAGGCCTATAATATAATTTTTGGAAGAGTAGTCCTCATGGAGTTCGAGGCCCTACCTTCCACCGTTCACCAGATGGTAAAATTCCTGACTACCTACGGGGTAGGGGAAGTATAGGGTGACCAAGTGGAAGCTCGTGAATTCTATTTCACCTTGGCCGAGGAAAGGGAGGCCCATAAGAAAGCTACCACTACGTACAATATGGACACTCTCGCCCAAGAGATAAGAAAAATCTAAAAAAGGGTAAACCAATCAAGGAGGTAGAATCCAATGTCCTCAATAAGGATGAGCAAAAAATAATTCTTGCAAATGATTTCATCCCTAAAAGCCGAGATTAAAGAGGAGTTAATAAATCTATTGAGAAGGAGACAAGTCATTTTCGCTTTAAGCCAAAAAGATATGTTAGGGATAGACCTTGATGTTATTTGTCATCAACAAAATATTGATGAAAAGGTGAATCCCATAAAGCAGAAAAGAAAAACTTATGCAAGGGAACAATATGAGTTCATTCAAGATGAAGTTAAAAGGCTCCAGACAACTAAATTCATTCGAGAAGTTTAATATCCAGACTAGCTGCCCAATGTTGTTATAGTTCCAAAGGCCAATGGAAAGTGGAGGATGTTTGTCGACTTCACCGACCTGAATAAATTTTTTCCCAAAGATAACTTTCCTTTACCCCGAATTCATCAGATGGTTGATGCTACGGTCGGACATGAATTAATGAGTTTTATGGATGCATATTCAGATTGTAATAAGATTTTTATGCATGAAGCCGATGCCGAGAAAACTTCATTTATCACGGATAAAGGAACATATTTCTATAAGGTAATTCCATTCAACCTGAAGAATGTAAGGGCAACCTATCAGAGGTCGGTAAATAAGATGTTTGAAGACCAGAATGGGAAGTCAATGTAAGTCTATATGGACGAAATATTAACCAAGGGTTTAAAGGCTGAGGATCATATGGATGACCTTGAACACACTTTCAACATAATGGATAGATTCAAGATGAAGTTAAACCCTTCCAAGTGCATTTTTGGTCTTGGGGATGGAAAGTTCCTCGACTTCATCGTGATCAAAGGGGCATTGAGGCCAACCCCTTAAAGATCAAGGAACTTATTGAAATACTGGCCCCAAAAACTATTAAAGACATTTAGAGACTAATGGGACGGCTCGCAGTCCTCAACCATTTTTTCTATCAGGTAACAGATAAATATCTGCCATTTTTTAAGATACTGAGAAAAGCCTTCGTCTGGCATGAAAAATGTGAGAGATCTTTTCAAGAGTTGAAAACTTATCTAGGGTCTCCTATGTTACTATCTCGACCTATCCAGGGGATAATTTTTTTTATACCTAGCAATTTTAGATTCGGCTATCAGTACGGCAATGTTCTGAGATGA
Organism: Sambucus nigra; assembly: GCA_949130495.1. NCBI lineage: Eukaryota > Viridiplantae > Streptophyta > Magnoliopsida > Dipsacales > Adoxaceae > Sambucus > Sambucus nigra. Next base: position 314,909,968 of record OX422209.1, on the reverse strand, counting down.
CAAAGGGGTTCAAAAGATAGTGTTCTTTAATAGCAAAGCCTTTCATGGGTCCGAGCTCAAATATCCAAAAATGGAAAAATTAGCCTACCTGTTGATACTTGCTTCCAGGAAAATGAAGCCATACTTTCAATCCCATATGATGGTGGTGCTTTTTGATACTCCTTTGAGGAAGGTCATTCATAAACTTGAGAAATCGGGTAGGTTGATGTCTTGGCCAATTGAGCTAGGTGTGTTTGACATCATATACCAACCCATGAATTCAATTAAAGGGTAGGCTTTAGTAGACTTTGTGGTCGAGTTTATATGGATTGAACCCGATAATAAACTTATTAAAGAAGTTAAGACATGAGTGGCAGTGCCAAAGAAAGTTGTGGTAGTCCCTACACTAGCCAATGTTGTGAAAGCCGATGCTATAAAGAAATATTTCTTATTTAAAAATGGAATTTTGTGTGAAGGTCCTTTCTCTGGTAAAGGACCATCCTGGAGCCTATTTGTAGACTGATCGTCTTGTGAAAATGGCAGCGTATCGGCCCCAGACGGAACATATATTGAGTATGCCCTGAGATTCAGTTTTAAGGCATGTAATAATGAATCTAAGTACAAGACCCTGATAGTAGGTATCTGTCGCCAAAGAATTGAACATCATCCAGATGATTGCTTATGGTGATTCACAGTTGGTCATTAACTAGATATTGGGCATTTATGAAGCCAAGGATGAGAAAATGGCCAAATATTTGTCCATAGTAAGGAAGATGGTGGAAAAATTTAAAGATCTTAAAATCAAGAGGGTTCCTAGACTAAAAAATAAATGAGATGACGCTCTCGCTAGACTAGCATCGTTTACGAGGATCGAAATCAGACGATCAGTTCCTGCTAAGATCCTACACAATTCGAGCGTTAAAAAAGACGACAATGGATTTGTATTTTTCATAAATCTAATTTTAGGGGAATCATTGATGGATTCGTTGATAAAATACATTAGGGATGGAGAGCTCCCAGATTCCAAGGTCGGGAGGAAGAAACTCATATATCAGGCTGCAAAATTCACCATCATTGGTGACGTATGGTTCTTGCTTCCACTACTTATATGTGTTCACCCTATTGAGGTAGGTTACGTCCTACGAGACATCCATAAAGGTTCATGCGCAAGTCATATCGATGGATGATCTCTTACTAAAAAGAGCGTTACCCCGGGTTATTAGTGGCCTACACTTGCCAAAGATGTAGCAGATTATGTAAAAAGGTGTGACAAATTTGAGTGGTGACTTAGATAGAGCTTGAGTTGCTAACATATTTGAGTGGTGATATTCTTGTTTTGATTAATTTTTAACACTTAATTTGATTTCTCATATTGCAATTAATCTTTACATAAAGTTAAGAAATTTTCATAATTGCCATTAAAACCCATATACCCAATTCACCCCACCCTCTTGGGTATATTTCTTGGTCAACAAAATATATTAGGTTAAATTTCATGCAGATGATTATTAACAAAGGAAGCAATAAAAAGAAATCACAAATAAGAAGCATGGATTTAGAGTGGAAACCCTTGTGGGAAAATCCACCATCTCCCCAATTGACAATCATGTCCGCCAATAATGATAAAATTTTATAGGACTTAACAAGGACACATACATGATTTGCATATATGATGATGCTTATTCCCACATGATCACTTCTTTATGCCATTATCCTCTGACTCAATCCATACTAATGAGTTTTGTTCCAATCGAAGAACAAGAAACACAAGCTCAAAGGCCTCTATATACACCAATGTTAGATGTAGGAGATATTTCCACACATATTCCAATGTGCTAATCATACACAAGATTTCTCGTGCAATTCTTATTCTGATGTAAAAGACTAAAGGGAATTGTAAACCTAAAGTCCTCCTTAAAAGCATGGAGTATGATAGGATTTCACACTCTCAAAGGACTCTCTAAAAATTAGAAAGGATTTTGTAAAAAATGGGCCTCCTACATTGAAAGACGTATTTATGAAGTTACTTATACTTTTTAATAGAAAAACTTGATTGAAACACATTTTCCAAGATTCGAACCCATCGTTCGAACTAAGGTCCCTTTTTCAAATGAGGTCTCTTTTGCTTGAGGTCCTCTTGTGCAAAGATTACGTCTTACAAAGTCCCCTATATGTAAATTAGAGTCCTCATACAAAACTTGCTTCTCTTTTGGGAAACCTTATTTGATGCAGTTTAGTTTACGAGGTCCACTATTTGTAAAAAGTGAACTCGATCAAACCTTCTTCGAATGAGATGCTATTTTTTTCCAGTCCCTTGTAAAGCCAAAAGCATTTTAAAAACATTTTCCTCACATTTTAAATTGAAGTTTTGTCCTGTTAATTAATTACTTAAAAGATAAAAAAAATGACATACAAAACACGAAGGGCCTTATTTAAAAACTTAAAAAAACTAAACTTCTAAATATCTTTTGTCTGAAAGGTCTAGATCGATATGGTAATATTTATCATGGTGCTTTATCTATTTGTCTTCACTTAATGTACACTTAACTCAAAAACTCAATACAAAGGCACTACGACACATTTGTTTGTTCTAGAATAAATCCAACACAAATAAAAACTAGAGAGTGTAAAACATATCCTTACACATCCTAAGAAACACTTAATCCAATAGAAGGATCCATCCTACAAAGAAATCATACAAGTCTCATTTAACCCCTTTGAGGTAGGATTAACTGTTTAGCACCGCCATTTGATGTCAGTAGGTTAAAACAAACCCCTCATTCTAAATAAAATATCTCACCTATTGAGAATGCGCATGTAGGGGCTTATATGTATTTACTTGTATGCTAGGGCAAATATACAAATTCCCTTTTTACCAAAGTTTATCTTAATTAAACTAAAGTGAACATGTAAGATAAATTGTGAAGCTAAATTCAAAACCAAACAGAAAGAAGAAGAAATAGAGGAAAAATCCCTTTCAATAAAAACCTTTAATTCACCACTGTTAAAGAGTTTGAAATATAGTAGATGACTTACAAACTACTTAGAGATCCACTAAGTATAATGAAAAGACGTCATCAAATTTTTAACAGAAAATGATGCAGTCTACTACTGCCCATTGTAAGAAGATCTTGCTTCGGTATCCACCTGGTATAAGATTTGTATAAAGGCTTTTTTACAATTAGAAGGGGCTCAAATCTGGGTGAGGTAGGGATAGTACATGAGCTCGGTTGACCTGAATTTCATCCATAAGACATGCTTAGCTGGATGACAACAAGGAAAAAAAATTACTTGGGACTCTGATGACCTGTCAAGTAACATTCATCTGGATTTACATTTTGATTAGCATGTGCTAACCTCCCCCACCTAATGGAATATAGCCTTAATTTACTCAAGGAGTTGTACACTAATCTAGGGGGTACCCCCTTGACCCAGGTTGGCCAACACATTTATTCCATCTATAATGATTACTATGAATAGAGGAACTCCCCCAAATGAAAGGGAAAACCAAAGAATATCAGTTAGAGACTTGTTTCTTACACTCAATAAATCCTCATTTTGTCTAAACCCTAGACATAATTGTATCCCCAGAGATAGATCCGAATATTGCATAACATATAGTGGACGTAAGCCAATTTCAAAGTTAAACGACTTATATTTCATTGTTAATCCTCTTGTCCGTAGCCCCTTTGATATCTAATATCTCCAGTTTATTTGTTATCTCTAATTTTGTATTCTTATAGCCAAGATACCAATTGAAATCTATTTTTAGACGTCGTCTGTGCGAAATGCCTAAAAGCCTAATTTTTTCTCAACCAAATTTTGCCTCTTAATTACGAAAGAGTCAAATTCCCAATAAAAATCTCATAAATCTTGATACATACCCATTTTACTATCCCTACTAGTAAAACTTCTTGCCTAAAATCCCCGAATTATAGCCCACCTACAAGTTCTACACAAAAACTCTACAAAGCAGTCCTCCGAAGCTAAAACCCATGAAATCTTGCCATACTCTATTTACTGTTCCCGTACTAATTTTTTAGTACTTATTATAACATTGGCTGAACATCCTGAAAGCATCAGAGAAAAAAGGATGCACCTCCATTCAATCCTATTAGAATAGGAAACTTATTTAGATTCATGCCCAACCTAGTTAAAAGTTATGAAGTTATGCAAGAGAACATGTGGTAACTTATGCAAAGCGTGATGGACTTATAGAGACGAGATGATTCATGTATAATCACCCCAAAGATTGAGAGAACCGTTGGCAAATAGAAAGAAAGGCATCCATATGCTCCCTATTGAGGAAGAAGACAATAAAGTAGAGGTAAAGCATTAGAAAATCCAAGAAGACCAAATATGGGGTCTGTGACGAGGTGATCTATTCGTCTATGAGCATTTGAACTGGATGAATCATCTTACCATCCTAGTAGGACCTCCACCCGACGGACAATTGACGAAGATGATGATCAGATATATTCAAAAGAATGCATTAGTGCCTTTGAGAGACTCGGCAAGGTACCAGTCTCTAATAGGCTAGGAAGGAAAGGAGCACGAGCACATCTGCACTCCCAAGAAGGCACAAGATGAGCAAAGCGCAGAGGGGCAGATCTTGTGCAAGGAGATAGTTCTAGAGGTCATTCTAGGGCATCAAACCAACGCGAGAAGTTATTTCTAAGGGAAGAATGTTTAGAAGAAAGCCTCAAACTACCTAACATTGTAGCTGAGGAAGCTCAACTATGGAAGGGATCTATTAAAATAATAGAAGATCGCTTGGCCGAAATCATAAGAATAAAAAATCCATTACACATAATCTTTGTTGAAGGGTCTCTATTCACGGCCTCCGTGGTTAGTTACCCTAAGCCCACAAAAATTGTCCCACCTTCCATGAGACCTAAGTATGAAGGAAAATTAGATCCTATCCTATATGTGGAACAATATAAAGTTGTTTGCAACATATTCTTTATAGCAGAGAGATGGGCTATAGAGATTTTTCAAGCACTCTCACTAGCCCTTCTCAAATTTGGTATAACGACCTGCTTAGAGAGGATTTATTAGAATTCAAACAGTTGTTCGACATCTTTGTAAATAATTTTTTCTTTGGGATAAAACCTTGGAAAATGGTGGCTCACTTGTTAAGTGTCCGCCGACATAAGGATAAAATAACAAGGGAGTACATCACCAGGTTCAACATCAAGAAACTAGAGGTAGTGGATTATAATGAAAATATGTCCATGACATCAATCATGCCTAGCCTACTGCCTGGAACTGGAAGCTAGAAAAATCCCCACCCAATCATATGGCCGAACTCTTGGCCAAGGCAGGAAAAATCATGAATACAGAAGAGGCCATGGCTACAAAAGAGTTCATTCAGAAGAAATTCTAAGACAATAGCAACTCGGTAAAGAAAAACAAAGAGGTCTCAAGGGGAAGAATGAGAAAAAGACATTCAAAGAAAGTCGATGAACATACTCGTTTAACCACAGGAGGACACCATATCCTTGACGAGATTCTAGGAAATGGTGAGTTAAAGTGGTATGAGAAATTGCGGACTCCTAGTGGAAGAAAGGATAAGATCAAGTTCTGTAAATTCCATAAGTATCACGGACACTAAGCCAAGGATTGCTTGGCCTTAAAAGATAAAATTGAGACCCTTATCAAGAGAGAGAAGCTCAACAAATATGTGGAGGATGAAAGATCAGCACAAGCCCGTGGCGATGGGAAAACCAAAAGAAGATCAAGATCCCCTCAACCTAGGGAACAAGATCAGATGAGAGCACGGGAAACATGAAATAAGATGAACCTAACCTCCCACGACGACCTACTGAACCTATGGAAGAGTCAAACATAATTTCTTTCGATTGTCACTTTATTATAGGAGGAGATGTCGATGGAGGTGATGAACCAGCCGAAAGAAAAGCATACCTTAATAAGGCGAGAGCTTGTTTCATTAACAAAGACATTCATATGGTGATGTTAGCAGACACACGCCCTCGTAAGGTCGCCAAAGAACGATTGATCATAGGATTCTCCAGGGATGACCTCTCAGGATTATTGTATTCTCATGACGATCTAGTGGTAACTACTATGATGATACATGGTAAAAATGTGAAAAGAATCTTACTAGCCAATAGAAGCTTGGTCGATGTCATTATCTACAATATCTTCCAAAGATTGAAGTTATCCAATAGAAAACTCAAAGCATACCACCGACCTCTGATCAGATTCTTGAGGCAAACTGTATACCCATTAGGGACTATTGAGTTGGAAGTAATGGTGGGAACCTGGGCGATCTGTAGAACTAAGAAAATGAGATTCTTTGCGCTTTATAAGAATATATCATCGTCTTATAATATAATCTTTCGCAAAGTTGGTTTGAAGAAATTTAAGTCCGTAGCCTTTACTGTTCACTAATGCCTCAAATTTCCTACCAACTACAGTGTCGGCGTTGTGAAAGGGAACCGAGTGGAAGCACGCAAATGTTACTTCACCTCGATTGATGAGGAGGAGAAGAAGAAATTAACCCAAACCTATCAAATCAAGAAATTATATAATCGAGATGAAGATAAGATAATAGTCGGGTAAGCCAGCGAAGTAACTAATCCAATGATACTTGATGATGAACATCCTAAAAGGACAACCCAGATTGGCTCATCCTTGGATTAAGTCCTCAAGAAGCAGCCGCCGAATTTCCTTCGAACTAGAAATAATGCATTCGCTTGAAGTTCTTAGGACATGCCTTGTAATAGATCCTGTCATCATTTTCCATGAACTCAATATATTTAAAGAATCCAGGACTATTAAATAAAAGAGGGGCATTTTCTCAGAAGAGAAAAATATGGCAATCTAAGAGGAGGTGGAAAAATTAAAGAAAGCCAAATTTATTGAAGACGTAATGTACCCTCATTGCTGGAAAATGTGGTCATGGTACTAAAGAAGAATGATAAATGGAATATGTGAGTGGATTTCACGAATCTCAATAAAGTATGATCGAAGGACTATTATACTTTGCCTCGAATAGATTAGTAAATCGACATAACAACTGGTCATGAATTTTTTAACTTCATGGATGCATACTCTGGTTATAAAAAAATTAATATAAAGCCGCTAATAAGGAGAAAACATCTTTCATCGCCAGTCAAAGTACTTTTTGCTATAATATAATGCCTTTTGGCCTAAAAAATGCAAGTGCCACATGCCAAAGAGTGGTGAACAAAATGTTTGAAAACTAGATAAGAAAGAACGTGGAAGTCTATATGGATGATATGTTGACCAAAAGCATCAAATTAGAAGACCATAAAAAAGACCTCGGCCAGATATTTGACGAGCAGGAAAAGTACCAGATGAAGCTAAACTCAACTAAATGAGTGTTTGGAGTCAAGACTTGAAAGTTTATGGTCTTTATTATGAACCAGATGGGCATAGAGGCCAACCCTGACAAGATTCATGCATTGATCAACATGAAACCTCCCAAGAGCAAGAAATAAATGCGAAGTCTGACAGGATAAGTAGCAGCTCTAAATAGATTCGTGTTCAAAGCTATGGAAAAATTATTTCCATTCTTTAAAGTTATCAATTTTTTTGAATGGACAGAAGAATGTCATACCGCTTTTTTAAAGCTAAAGAGATACCGCACCCTTGCTGCCAAGGACAATCCTAGGAGAAAATCTGTAATTATAACTAGCTGTATCAGAATCAACTGTCAGCTCGGCCCTAATAACAAATGATAAGGGAATCAGAATCCAGTGTATTACATGAGCAAAGCTTTTGCTACATCATAAGTGATATATTCCAAAATGGAGAATTTGGCCTTGGATCTGATAATAGCATCTAGAGAGATAAAATAATATTTCCAAGCTCACTCTATAGTGATTTACACCGATTTCTCACTTCGACAGACCATCCATAAACCTAAAAAATATGGAAGGTTAATAACATGTCCATAGAGCTAGGGGAGTATAAAATTTTATACGAGCCAAGGCCCAAATCAAAGGCCAAGCTGTAGAAGACTTCATTACAGAATTCACTTATGAAGAGAGTCAAGACACACCGACTACGTTTGCAATTCGTGCCGAGAAGATCTAAAATTTAACTGAGCTGATAAAGGCGATATGGGACGAACAAGAAGAAAACCTCAGAGAATCCTCCCCTAAGGCTAGCCCAACATATGTCATTAAGTACACCCCAAAATAATTTAGAATTGGTTTTTTTGACGAAAGGAGATTTCAGTGAAGATTTCCCAGTGTGGAAGGTGCTTGTAGACGGATTGTCATGTGCTAATGGTAGTGGAAATGGATTAATAGTCAACACATATGATGGAAATGATGTATAATATGCTCTATGGTTCAACTTTAAAGCGTCTAACAATGAGGCAGAATGTGAAGCCTTGATTGCTGGAATGGATTTAGCTATATCATTACGAGCCAAAAAGATTAAGGCTCACAATGACTCACACCTGGTGGTAAACCAAGTGTTGGGAGAACAAGAAGCAAGAGAGGGGAATATGCTGAAGTACCCGACCGAAGTAAAACTTTTGATCCCCAAGATAAAAGTGCTCCGAATGATCAGGATACCTAGAGCTGAGAATACAAGGGTAGATGCCTTATCTCGACTAGCTTCAGCCACAAGATCTAAGCTCAAAAAAACTTTTTCTGTAGAAATACTAGCACATAGGAGTATCGATGTTGAAGAAGGTAACCTCCTTGAACATACCATGGAACCATTATGTATGGACCCAATTATCAAGTACTTGGATGGAGGCATCCTTCTGACTGACTAAAAAGAAGCAAAAAGGCTTTATTATAAAGTTGTCAAGTATGCAATGGATGAGGGACTCCAATATAAGAGAGGCTTCAAAGTCTCACTAATGAGGTGCATACATCCAATTGAGGTAGAAAATATGAATATTGAGATTCATAAAGGATCATGCGGAGCTCATGTGACAGGATGAACGATGATAAAAATAATATCCGTTTAGGGATATTACTGGCCAATGATGAGAAAAAATTATGAAGAATATACACAGAAGTGCGAGAAATGCTAGAGGTACGGGGTTATACATAAGAGACTAGGTGTCGATCTAGATCCAATCACATCATCTTAGCCCTTTACTATTTAGGGTATGGATCTAGCCGACCCATTGCCAAAAAATAAAAGGAAGATTCAGATAGTTAGTAGTAAGAGTTGATTATTTCACAAAATGGGTGGAAGCTAAACCACTGATTGATATAACCTATGCAAAAGTCTTATAATTCATACCGAAGAATTTAATAACCAGGTATAGAATCCCACATACTTTCATTGCTGATCACAGGACTCAGTTTGATATAGATGAATTCTAAGAGTACTGCCAAAAAGCCAATATACAAAAAAATCATTCATTAGTGGATCATCCACTGTGTAATGGATAAATCAAAGTCACCAACCGAACTTTGATAGATGGGGTGGAGAGAAGACTAGAAACAACTAAAGGAAACCGGATAAACGAGATGCAGAGTGTGTTGTGGGCTTACAAAAAAACATCACGAACAGTGGAGATCGGCTTACCAAGCCTTACAGTGATAAATTTTGGTTTTCCTAAAAGCGATTTTGCAAGAAGACTAGATTTAGATCTTATAGATGAAGTCATAGAAGTAGCATCACTAAGGGTGGCAGTGTATCTGCAATGCACATCTAAATTCTACAATAAAAAGGTCAAGTCGAGGACAATTAAAGAAGGAGATTACGTCTTGAAGAAAGTCACACAGAAATATAACAAATGGGAAGCCAATTAGCACGGTCCTTATCCTATAGCCAAAATGGTATGGCTAGGAACTTATCATATTGAAACATTGGAATGGGAGTCATTATAAAACCCATGGAATTTAGAACACCTCAAAAAATATTATCACTAGAATTTACCAATGGAACCCATTAAAGTTGTACAAGCAAAAAGATTCATTATATGAAAATGATTTTTTATTTTCTAAAGTCTTGATCCAACTGTCATCTATTTTTTTATTAGGTCGGATTCAAGACAACCCAAATGATCTAATGCATGTATTTGACTACACAAAAGCATTTTTAGTAGAGGATGTATCGATAATATCCGCTCACATACCTTCTTTAGATTTGGAAATGAACGTCTTTAACTGCACCAAATAAGTTGACCAGGTCGGCTTCAAGCCAACCCAATTGATCTAATACACATGTTTGACTGGACAAAAATATTTTTCGGAGAGGATGTATCAACAAGATTCAATCACATACCTTCCTTATATTTGAAAATGCACATCTTTTACAACACCAAATAAGTTAGGCAGGTCGGCTTTAGCTAACCCAATTGATCTAGTAATAGACCAGGTCACTTCGACTAACCCAATTGATCTAATTAGTATACTAGTTCGGTTGCAGTCAACCCAAGTGATCTAGCGCATGTCATTAAATTTACCCTATCTTCAGAAGAACTAGTAAAGCTATATGCCAAGAAATACTAGAATAAAATAAATGGTTGAATATAAATACATACAACATCCACAGGAGCACAAAAAGTAAAGATTAACATAGAAAACTTTATATTAACCAAAAAAGAACATTGGGACCAATCAATTGTTAAAAATGTTCAATGATAAGCTTAGTTAAATTACAAATGAAAAAACAAATAAGAGAAAGCTAAGAAGAAACTCTAGTATCTTTGGCGATAGTTTGATCAGCAGTTTCATTTGGATAAACCCTTGACTCGCCAGGCCCAAGTTCACCCTCCACCACTTGAATAACTTGAAGATCATCTTTATACGAAGAGTCTTCATCTCGTCTAGCATCTTTTTCCTCCTCGTCCATGTCTTTGTCCTTATCATCATCACCCTCCTAAGACATGATGCTAGCGGTAATGTTCGGATAGTGCTTGCCCCCTTTTTCAGTTGGTCATAGCCTTGAAGGAAGGCAATGGTGGGGTCGGTAACATATTCCTTCGAGGCTTTAAAGTCCTTCATAAATTTTTCCTCATTCGTAAAGGCAACCACCAAGCTTGAGCAAGTTCACATTTATAGTCTTAAGCTCATCTTTGGCAGCCTTGAGATTATCCTGGGCAATTTTAATATCACCCTCTAACTTGTTGAGTTCTTCCACCTGGCACACCATCAGCTCATCACACTCCTAGAACTTATTTTGGGTTTTAGTCAGATCAGCTTCAATCATGTTCTCAATTTCTTCTTTGGCAGCCCTAAGTTCATCAATAGTATTTCTATCAGTTATAGATTTCTCCCTCAAAATAGTAGAACCCAGGTTACATTGCAATATAGAGAAATGAGTTTAGTCAAAGAGAATAAGCTCGGCATGATAGAGTATAGAAAATAGACGAACTAAACTTATGTGTAAGCCTTATAGGAGGTGAAGTTCCACACGATGTCCACATCCAACACTACACTAAAAAAGGATTTTTGTCACTTTTCATCCGTAAGGAGTTTCACAGTCAACAACCTTGATAAAAAATACGAAGCTGTTGTCAAGGTTATTGACTGTGACATGACCATGAAAAATTATTGTCACGGTCGTGTCATAATCAATAAACTTTACAATGGTGTTTTCATGGTCGTGTCACAAGTATTGGCCGTGACACGACCGTGACAACAACCAACTACCGTTTTGCACAAAATAAAAAACTCTCTTCTTTCTTTGGCGATTTGGAAAATTTCTATCTCTCCATCTTCAATCGATTTTTCTCTCTCCATATTCCATCCCAGTACCCATCTTCAACTTAATACTGCAATATTAGTTTATATTTATATTTATATCCATCTTCAATCGATTTGGCATTATTTGATGAGAGAACTCAACAGTGGTATGGGGTTGTGGGTTCAGCAGTGGTATGGGGTTGGGAGGGCAAGTAGGCAGAGGTGGAGGGGTGAAATCGAGTATGGTGTATGGTGGGTTTGAAGGATTTGTGGCAGTTAGGGGTACGTGGGTAGTGAGGTCGCATAGGGAGTTTGAGATAATAGGAAGTTCTTGGGTTTTGGGTAAGGCAAGTCTATGTGTAGTGAAGGTAAGGGTGATGGATTGGGATATGGAATGTGAGAAAGTGAACTCGAGTGGTGGTGTATGGTGGGTGAGTAGGGTGGGTGTTGTGGGTATGGCAGAAAAGTAGGTTGATCATGTTTAATATGTTGAAAACATGATGAAATGTTGTTGAATCTGCTGCATAAATTATATTGAGCATGCTAATATGTTGAAAATATGAAAATCATTTACATGCTTAACCATAGTGGATTGGGCTTATAAGTTTAAATGCTAAAAATATGTTGGATATTTTGTTGAAACCTTTTTGTCTTCTTTCGAGCATAATTATATAGACAAAGTTTTACATATAAAATTTAGGGTTATCAGAGGGTTGTCCCCCATTAATATTTGATATCAACTCTGGCCCCTAAGATTTGCAATTCTTGGGGTTTGTCCCCCCGAATGACTTTTAGGGACGTGAATCTCAAAGATATGTTGTTATTAAACAACGCATGTTTTGACGTTACCGCCAATTACCAAATAAGCTAGCTATTTGTTCTTCTTTGATCAATACCAATTTATATCTTCTTTGATAAACCCCAATTTATATATGTTTTTGTTTTGTTGTTTGGGGTTCTTGACTTGTTGTTTACTGGTGAATTTGAATATTTAGATTGCCATTGAGTTGGTTGACCCAAGTCATTTATAACATTTAGGGTTGTTATTTTTCCGAATAATGTCATGTGATGCGGGTTGTCCCTAGACACTGATTTAGACATGGAAATACAAATAAGACATAAATTAAATATACTTACCATAGAAATATAAGTAAGATAGAAATGAACCCATGTGGTTGAACGAATAGTGCGCCATTCGTACAATTGAGGGTTGTCTCAATTCTTATGTAGTATAGACTACCTTCCTCATTCGCTCACTAATGAACAATTATTTGTAATAATTTGATTAGTATTTGTTTATTATGAATACGAATATTGAATATTAAATGTTGTTTATTATTTATTGCTTGATAACGATTGAATGAATGTTGAATGGCTTAGATCTTAAGAATGAATATTGGTTGAGAAAATATAATATATATCTACTGTAACATGTTATAAAATACTGTCGGGCAGTGGCAGTGGCCATACTGCCCAGTAATTTTTTACTGCTGCCCAGTATTGTCACGGAATTTAATCATGACAAGTCCGTGATAAATATTTGTTGTCATGGACTTTGACCATGACATGTTCGTGACAAGTTATTAATTGTCATGGATGTGTCACGGTCAAAGTTCATGACAAGAAATCCTTGCCACGGTCAAAGTCCATGACACGAAAAAAAATGGATTTACATTTTGGTTAGCATGTGCTAAACTCCCCCACAAGATGGACAAGACCCTTAATTTACTCAAGGAGTGCTCCACTAATCTAGGGAGTCCTCATTTGGCCTAGTCTAGCCAACGCAGTTATTCGCTCAACCATGATTACTATAAATAGAGGAATCCCCCTAAATGGAAGGGACACCCAACGAATCTAAGTTAGATACTTGTTACTTACACTCAATACATCCTCATTTTGTCTAAACCCTAGACACAATTGTATCCCTATAGACAGATCTAAAAATTATCTAACATACGGTGGTCGTAAGACAATTACAAGGCTGGGCCACTTATATTTCATTGTCAATCCTCTTGTTCTCACCCCTTTTTAATATTTAATATCTCCACTTTATTTGTTATCTCTAATTTTGTATTTTTGTAGATAAGACACCAACCGAAATCCATTTTTAGAGGAAAATTACAGGATAAATTGTGAAGCTAAATTCGAAACCAAACAAAAAGAAAAGAAATAAAGGAAAAATCCCTTTCAGGAAAAACCTCATCACTATTAAAGACTTTGACAAACACTAGACGACTTACAAACTGATGATGCTGGAAACAGTACCACCCCTCAAGGTGTTTGTAAGCTCAAACTAGTGATAACAATGGAATAATATACTAAATATAAGAGATTGAGGTGAGAAGAAGAGGATAAACACTTGAATGTAAGTCGTTCAACCAATCTGGCCTACATCCACTGTCAGTGAGTGTGAGTAATATCACTGAATGTAGGCACTAATGGCCATGGATACAATCTCTCCAGCTTTCTCTCTCTACTGTGTAAAAATGATAGAGTTTTAGCTAGGGTTGTAATTCTCGATGCCTTTACAAGGTAGAGGATGACCTCTATATATAGTGCTTGGGGGGGGGGGTGTAATGTACCCCCTAAACATACAATGAGCATGTGCATGAGCATTGAACCAGTATGAGAGTGACACCTGGCTGATCTCAACTAAGCAATGGTGACCTCAATATTCCCTCAAGTGGAGGGAATGATTCAGTTATAATAAACTTATCCACATGTTCCAGGGCCTCCATATGAGTGTGAGTGCTCGACTATCTTCAATTGGTTCCAACCTCATCCTGGATGAGTACGAGGCTGGTGGAGTACGACCTTTGCCTTGTCTAAGAACAATGTTCCCTGAAGACCTCTGCCAGGATGGCCAACCGAGGTTGGATATGAGGTGCAATGTCAGCCTAGGCCGATGATGACATAATGCTTATTGATTGAGCCTACGAGGCTTTTGCTGACCTCGGCTGATGAAGGGCCGAGATAGATGTACAAGGTATCGACAACATCGGCTGTGGCTGACCCCTCGAATGCCAATTTCCGAGCTTCCATCGGCTACTTACAAGCTGAGATGATGTTGGAACGTCGGTTGTGGCCGACCCATGTAGGAAGATGTTGATGATAGGTATCCTTGGGCTTCTATTACCTCGGTTCCTATAGAGATCGAGGTTGAGGTCTCTAATCTCTCAGGTGTACTTTGGGCATATCAATCACCTCCTAGCCCTTAGTTACATGTGGGAGCAGGTGACTATGGGGTGTACAACTCCGAAGTCTTTTTTCCTTGTGATAATATTCCTTCGACAAGTGTCAATGACAGAAGTGGGCCGCGTGCCTGGCAAGTGTAAGGATGCCAGTTGTACTTTGGGCTCCCAAGGCAATGATGGGCCTTGGGATGCGTGTGTTGTTATTTGAGGGTTAAGACCTCATTTTCTTTCTTTCTTCTTCATTTCTTCATTTTCCCTCTTTTTGTTTTCTTTGTAACTCTCTCTCTCTACCAAAGCTAGATTGGGCTTCTCAAAGGTCTTCTCATTCGCTAAGGTTTCTTTTAGGTACCCTCTTCCTCTTTTCTCCACTCACTTTCAGCATTTAATTCTGCTTTTTTTTCACTTTTTGGGGAGTATTTTGAGTTTTTCGATGACTGCTTACGTTTTCCGGTGGCAACGGTTCTTGTTGTTCTTAGTTGTTTTTGCTCAAAGTTAATAGTTTGATCCTTATCCAAGTTGTTTGTTCCTGATTTAATGTCCCAAGTGTGAGGTTGTCCTACCATGCTCAGACCTCTTTATTATCTTTTAAAAGAATTCCCTTCTCTTAGAGAGAGGACTTTAGAAATGATTAGGCAAATAGAGCGAGCCCAAGAGGAAGCTCGTAGGGCTGAGACCTTCCCTCTCAGACCTATCTTTCCACCCCTTTAAAAGTGATATACCCTGAGCCCTCTTTGCCTGCAGAGGTTCCCGTAGAACCCATCCCTATGTCTGAGTCTGAGTCGTCAACCTCAGACCCTATGTCTGTGGATTCTTTTCAGGAGGCCATGGATTATTCCATCAGGATGGATAGAGCCCCTGATCAGGCCGAGGTTTCTAGCCGAGCCTCTTATAATAATAGTTCTAGCACCTCGCATTCTTCCTCTGATGTTGAAATTATAGGTCTTAGCATGGCTGTTCCACCAATCCTTGACGCTATTACCTTATCAACCGCCACAGAGACTGAGTTTTCTCAGAGGTTCCCTGATGGTAATCCCTCGTCCACTCCAGCCGATATTAAAAAGATGAGGATGATGATAGCGAGAGCGATGTTGACACCTCGAAGGCAGCCGAGATAGAAAGTACTGTCAGCGAACTTAACCTCTTAGCCTTCAGGCATCTATATTCCATAGGTCCTTCCGTAAAGCTTAGGAGACCTCTGAGGGAAGAGAGGGCTTTCGGTGGCCGAGAAGTGAGATCTTCTTGTATGAATAAATGTTCGAGTTAGGATTTCGTCTTCCTATTCATCCCATTATTAGGGCCAAATTATCCTATATTAACTTAGCCCCTTCCCAGTTATCCCCCAATTCCTGGAGGGTGGTAATTTGAGTAATAGTTTTATGGAGGGAGGTCCACCATTCAGAACTTCCTATCCAGGTCTTCTAAGGGTTCTACGTCCCCTCCCTTGTAAGGAATCACTCGAGTTATTACCACTTCTTAGCTCGGAAGTCAAATAAGAAGATGTTGCAGGTTACCCAAACTTCAAATCACAATTGAAAACTGTGATAATTCTTCACCTTAGGGTCCTGGGAATTTGGTCCCTGTGCCCCCTCTTCATCCTTAGAGCCGAGGATGCCCTTGAGATGGGGAAAGGTGTCAATGGCTGCCAGGGCCAACCCTGGGTTAAGCCAAAATAATCTTTAGAAAGTAAAAGACCTTCAAGATCAGGGGGAACATGGTTTGTTGTTCAAATATGAACCTCTGATGACCCAATACTATCTCTCTGAGACTGGCCTTAGGGGGAGTCCTCTGACTGAGCTCCGTAAATGCTTATTTTTCCACAAGTTCTACCTCTGATTATGTCATGTCTCTAATTTTCTAGCTCAGACCTTTCTGTTTACTGAGGGCCCTAAAGGAATTTCTGATGACCTCTAGGAGATGGAAGCCCCCATCCTTACCAAGATCATGAAGAAAGCAGGTCTGACTGCACCTTCTCCTCCTCTTACAACTTCAAAGGCTGAGGCCTCCAAGAAGAGGAGATATACTGACCTTGCCCCTGAAGATCGGAGGAAGAAGAAGAAGACTTAAAAGGGGTATCGTGCCATCCCCATCTCCTCTGAGGATGTATTAGTTGCTCGTGTGGAGAAGCTGAAGATTGGTGACAACGTTATTGGCCAAAGTCTAAAGGCCCTGGACGCTATCGACTCTGTCATGACAGACTCCAATAAACGCTTCTGCCGTTCAATGGACACCCCTATGCTGGACGAGTTTGGTCTCCACCGATCCCTTTACTTTTGACTTTTTTGAGTAAGTGTAACCTCATCTTTGACTTTTAAATTCTTGAACTGACATCTCTGCATATCATCTGTAGGGTCTCCTCACCTTGCACCACTTTGTGGACTGGACTCTGAGAAAACTTCCTCTGATCAAGAAGGGCAAAGAGCCCAAGAAGACCGAGACTGCCTTGAACGCTGAAGTGGAGCGTCTAAAGGCTTCTTTAGAGAAGTCTGAAGCTAAGGTCAAGCAGCTGGAAAAGGATATGGGCAAGCTTAAAAAGGACCATACCTCTGCTCTGAAGACGCAAGCTGACTCTCTCCAACACAAAGTTGACGTTGCTATGAAGGCTGCCATGGAGGATGCCTTAGAGAAGATATTGGAGGAATAAAACGTCTCTGATGAGTTCGTCAACTTTGGCTCCGAGTACCTCAAGAGGGGTGTTAAGGCCACTGGAAGGTGGGCTAAGATGAAGTTAAAAGAATCAGGGAGCCTGACAGCCTCGGACTTCATTGGTCTGGGCTACGTTGATCCTCGGTTTACTCAGGCCTTGTAAGAGGTAGAGGAGGAGGGATGTGGCGTACCTACCGAGACTGCTCCCTAAGATGACACCAGGACTGAAGATGTTGGTCCTCAGGATGATGGGGTAGAAGTGACTAACCTCGACCAGGGAGATAGGGGCATGGAAACTAACCCCGTGGATGCAGAAACTTGACCATTTTATAAAGCTCTTTGTAATTTTTAATTTTGATTTCAAACTGTAATCTCTGATGACAAAAACTGTTACCTTGTGGCTTATAATTCTTAACTTTATTCTACATCAACTTGTGAAGGGGGCTCTATTTCTTTATTTTCTGAATGTTCTTTGAATGATTCTTCTATCATGCAATGTGTTATTATTAAGGCCTGAATTCTCAATATAATGGTGTCTTCATAGGCCTTATAACACTTGTTATAAGGTCTGAGGTGATCCAAAAATGATGTCTTACCTCAGACCCTGCCACCAAATCCTAATGTTATAAGGCCTGAGGTTATCAACTAAGATGTTATCCCCATAAATAATTTTTCACCAAATTAATGATGTTTAAAGTCTGAGGTTATCCAAGTGTGATGTTCACCACAGACCCTGTCACCAAATTATGATGTTTAAGGTCTGAGGTCATCAACTAAGATGTTACCCCCATAAAATATTCACCAAATTAATGATGTTCAAGGTTTGAGGTCATCAAGTAAGATGCTACCCCCATAAAATATTCACCAATTTAATGATGACTAAGGTTTGGGGTCATCATCTAAGATGTTACCCCCATAATATATTTACCAAATTAATGATGTTCAAGGTCTGAGGTCATCCAATCATGATGTCTCACCTCAGTCCTTGTCACCAAATTATGATTTTATAAGGTTTGAGGTCATCAACTAAGATGTTATCCCCATAAATTATTTTTCACCAAATTATTGATGTTTAAGGTCTGAGGTCATCCAATCATGATGTCTCACCTCAGACATTATCACCAAATTAAGATGTTATAAGGTCTGAGGTCATCAACTAAGATGTTATCCCCATAAATTATTTTTCAGCAAATTAATGATGTTTAAGGCCTGAGGTTATCCAATCATAATGTCTCACCTCAGACCTTGTCACCAAATTATGATGTTATAAGGTCTGAGGTCATCAACTAAGATGTTGTCCTCATAAATAATTTTTCACCAAATTAATGATATTTAAGGTCTGAGTTCATCCAATCATGATGTTATCCTCATAAATACGTTTTCACCAAATTAATGATGTTCAAGGTCTGAGGTCATCCAATCATGATGCCTCTCCTCAAACCTTATCACCAAATTATGATGTTATAAGGTATGAGGTCATCAAATAAGATGTTATCCCCATAAATTATTTTTCACCAAATTAATGATGTTTAAGGTCTGAGGTCATCCAATCATTATGTCTCACTTTAGATCTAGTCACCAAATTATGATGTTATAAGGTCTGAGGTCATCAACTAAGATGTTATCCTCATAAATAATTTTTCACCAAATTAGTGATGTTTAAGGTCTAAGGTCATCCAATCATAATGCTATCCTCATAAATAAGTTTTCACCGAATTAATGATGTTTAAGGTCTGAGGTCATCCAATCATGATGTCTCACCTCAGACCTTGTCACAAAATTATGATGTTATAAGGTCTGATGACATCAACTAAGATGTTATCCCCATAAATTCTACCACTAGAGCGTAATGAACCAAGAATTGACATGGGAACCGATCTTCTCATTAATAATCTCTTCATACGATGATACATTTACATAGAAACTCTTGCAACATCATATGTAATACTTTTTTAGATGATCAGCATTCCAAGGATTAGAAAAAGGTTCCCCTTTAAGGTTTTGTACCCTGTAGGTCCCATGCACAACCTCCTCAACCACTTTGTAAGGACCATGCCAATTCGGGTGAAGCTTGTTTTCCTTTTGTAACGTCTTCTTCAGCACTAGGTCTCCCACAGCTATGGGTCTTGATTTTACCCTTTGATTGTAGAATTTTGATATTCTCTGCTGGTAAGCTCCCTGCCTGATTTCTGCGTCTTCCCTTCTCTCTTCGATCAAATTGAGGTCAAGTACTCTCTCCTCCCCATTCTTCTCAGGGTCATAGGTCTGAACCCTATGAGTAGGAAGTCCTACTTCTGTTGGTATAATGGCCTTTGAGCCAGAGGCTAACATAAATGTAGTTTCCCCTGTTGGTGTCCTAGTCGTTGTTCTGTAGGCCCATAGCACAACACAAACCTCTTCAACCCATCTTCCCTTAGCTTCTTCTAACCTCTTCTTAATCCCATCAAGGGTCGTTCTGTTTGTGACTTCGGTCTGACCGTTTGCCTGAGGTCAGCCAGGAGAAGAGAAAAATTGCTTTATCCCAACTCTTTCGCAATATTTTTCCAAGGAAGAATTCTTGAACTGGGTTTCGTTGTTCGAGATGAGGGTGTTTGGGAGGCCATTTCTGCATATGATGTTCTTCCAAATAAATTATAAGGTATTTTGCTTTGTAATCATGATCATCGGCTCGACCTCTACCCATTTGGAGAAGTAATCAATGACGACTATCAGAAATTGATAGTTATTTGAAGCCCTTGGCAGGGGGCCCACTAAGTCAATCCCCTATATTATGAATGGCCAAGGGGAACTGATTGACGTTATAGGCTGATGAGGTTGATGGGGGATAGTGGAGAATCTTTGACATTTATCGCACCTCTTCACGTAAGCTGCAACATCTTTGGCCAAGGTCGGCCACCAGTATCCTTGCGTAATAATTCTCTTGGCCAAAGGTCTTCCTCCTATATGACTGGATCAAGAACCCTCATGTACCTCCTATAGGACGTGGGGAACTTCGGTGGGGTGAACACATCTGAGAAGAGGTAATAGGAATCCTTTCTTATATAGGACGTCTCCTACTATTAAGAACTTTGCGGCTCTATATCTCAGTTTCCTTCTCTCTAGCTTTGATTCCGGTAGTTCTCCCTCTTTGATATATCTGATAATGGGGTCCATCCATGAGTCACCTAGGTTCAAATTGAGGCAAGGGTTACTGACCTCTTCTTCTTCAATGGTCGCCTTGGGCAAGATCTCAACTGGTACTGTCCTTCTGATGTCTGTCCTTATTACCGAAGCTAACCTTGCTAATGCATCTGCGTGGATGTTGTTTTATCGAGGTATTCTCTTAATCTTTACCTATTCAAAACCTTCCAGTATCCTTCTCACCCTCTTCAGGTATTTGGCCATCCTTTCATCCTTGGCCTCATAGACCCCCAACACTTGATTAATAACTAACCTCGAGTCACTATGAAGTAGGAGTCGTCTTACACCAAGGGCCTTTGCCAAGGAGAGGCCTGCCATTATGGCCTCATATTCTGACTCGTTGTTTGATGCCTTAAAGTTAAACCTCAAGGCGTATTCAACATTGGTACCATCCAGAGCTGAAAGTATTAACCATACATCGCCTCCACTGTCGCAAGAAGACCCGTCAACAAAGAGGTTCCAGATGTCTTTATCTGATAAGAAGCCCTCTTCTAACATGATACCGTGCTTGAAGAGGTACCGACCTTCCTCATTCTTAGCTACTCCATTTTTGGCCCTCTTGGGTACAACCACTTTTAGGTTTCGAAAGACGTTGCTGTTTGGTCCCTTTGTAGCCTTTATGTTATTCTCGACCTCGACCTCTTCCCATATGAACTCAATAACAAAATCTGCAAGTGCATGCCCTTTGATGGCCACCCTAGGTTGATAAGTAAGGTCATACTCTCCCACCTCAATGGCCCATATCATCAATCTACCAGACTTCTTAGGTTTATGGAGGACCTGTCTTAGTGGGGAGTCAGTGAGGATGACCATGGAATGGGCTTGAAAGTGAGGCTTCATCATCCTAGAAGCATGTATCAGGGCGTAGGCTAACTTTTCCATCCGAGGATAATTTTGTTCAGACCCTTGTAGGGCCTTACTGTTGAAGTACACATGCCTTTGGACCCTAACATCTCCCCGTACTATGGCTGCACTTATAGCTGACTCAGAGACTGCTAGATAAACATACAACTTCTCTCTAACTATGGGCTGAAATAAGAGCAAGGGAGATCCGAGGTAGGACTTGAGTTGACTAAAAGCCTCATCACACTCTTTGTCCCATTTGAAGGCCTTTCTGAGCACCTTAAAGAACGCAAGACACTTGTCCTTCACTCTGAAAACAAATCTGTTAAGTGCAACTACTCTTCGAGTGAGCCTCTGAACATCCTTGATGCTTCTTGGCGTCTTCATGTCGAGAAAATCTATGATTTTCTCAGGGTTCTCCTCTATTCCCCTCTGATTGATAATGAATCCAAGAAATTTCCCATCTCCTACCCCGAAGACACATTTTGCGGGATTAATTTTCATTCTATACAAGTCCATGGTATCGAAGGTCTTTTTGAGGTCTGCCACGTGAGTACAGGTCTTTAAGCTCTTCGTCAGCATATCGTATACATACACCTCCATAGTCTTGCCTATTTGATTTTCAAATATCTTATTCATAATACGTTGATACATTGCCCCCGCATTTTTCAATCCAAAAGGCATAACCTTGTAGCAATATGCCCCTTGTCAGTGATGAAGGCCGTTTTTTTTAATCTTCAGCATCCATAAAGATCTGATTGTAGCCTGAATATGTGTCCATGAAGCTCATGAGCTCATGCCCTGCAGTGGCATCCACCATCTGATCGATTTGAGGTAGGGGATAGCTGTCTTTTGGGCAAGACTTGTTCAAGTCGGTAAAGTCTACGCACATCCTCCATTTTCCATTAGCTTTGGGAACAATGACTGCATTTGATAACCACTCTGGGTATATGACTTCCCTTATAAACTTAGCTTCTTACAACTTCTTGACTTCTTCCCGGATGACGTCATACTTCTCCCTCAACTAAACTCTTTGTCTTTGTTTGATTGGTTTAGCATCCTTAGTCACGTTGAGTTTATGGCACATAACCTCAGGGTCGATGCCAGGCATGCCCGTATGGCTCCAAGAGAAGACACTCTGCCTCTTCTTCAAGAAACTTATTAGCTCTTCCTTTATCTCTACTTTTAAGGCTTTGTCGACCTGGACGATTTTTTATAGCTCATCCTCATTGAGGACGATGGATTCTACCTATTTCGCGGGCTCTCCTTTCTTCAACTTCGTTTCATCTCTAGGGTCAAGTGTATTAATGTTATATGTAGTAGTTTCTCTCTTATGGTCCTCTCTCTCTTCGGCTGAGTTGAAGTATCATTCCCGTGCTATGGTCTGGTCACCCTACACTTCCCATACCCTATAGGGGTTAAGAATTTAAGAATTTGGTGGACCGTCGACGACACGGCCTCAAATTCCTTAAGGGACACTCTTCCTATGATGAGGTTGTAGGACGAGAAGATGTTTTCGTCCATAACAAAAAAAATGATCTTCCAGGTTAATCTCTTAGGCCACTCATCGCCCATTCGTACGTCCATCTCATACATGCCCAATGGATAGAATTTTTTACCGCTGAAGCCCATTAATGGATGATGATAGGGTACCAACCTAGCTCTGCTAAGGCCAAGGATTTTGAAGCAGGGCCAGCACATCATATCTGCTGAACTTCCTCCATCTACGGGGATTATCTGTACCTCGCATCCATGCACCCTTGTTGTGATTACTAAAGGGTCATCATGTAGAGCTAGGATGCCTTTGAAGTCGAGTCGGGAGAACCCAACTATTAGATTGTCCATATCCACCTTCTTTCTCTTCTGCTTGGTTTCGGAAGACGTCAGATTTATAAATTCTGGCTTGGCCTCCGCTACATGAGCTTTTTGGTCATCCACTTCAGAGCCACCCCTAGCTAGTCCTTCGCATATGGTGTTAACACCGAAGGAGATCATACCAACCCTCTTCACTGGGGCATTATCATCTTTTGGTGGGAGGTCTGGATTATCTTTATCATCACCCTCTGAATCATTGTCTCTTCTTATTGGAGTATCATCACGACATCTGTCATTTCTCTTCTTTTTAGGATCATCTTTTCCCTTTTAGGAGCCTTGCCATCAACATACTTCCTTAACTTTCCAAATTTCAACATCTTCTTGATCTCATCTTTCAAGGCGAAGCACTTGTCTGTAACATGGCCATGGTCTTGGTGGAACTCGCACCATAAGTTCTTGTTCCTCTTATATGGAGGAGCTTTCAGCTTCTCTAGCCATCTCAGAGACCAGTCAATCTTGATCTCATTGAGGATGTGTTCGTAGCTCACAGTTAGAGGGGTATGGTTTGTAAACTTATCGTCAGCTGACCTCTTCTTTCCATCCTTCTTTCTTTAGAAATTCTTGCTACTACCACCGTTCTTATCCTCATACTTTGCGGCCATTGCCTCTTCAACATTCATAAACCTGCTCGCAATTGCCAATAGTTCTGCTATGGACTTGGGAGGGTCTTTTGCAAGTTTCCACAATAACTTCCCCTTCTGAAGACCTCCTATGAGGGAGGTCATGGCTATATTCTCTTCCTAGTCTTCAACCTCGAGTTTTTCTTTATTGAATCTAGCAATGTAGTCCCTTAGGTTCTCGTTCTTTCCATGCTTGAGATACAATAGATGGGTAGTCTTTTTTTGAGGTCTTACCCCAAAATAGAAGTTGTGAATGAACTATTCAGCTAAACCCTTAAAGTTCTCTATTGAGTCTTCAGAAGAGAGGTAAACTAGATGTGTTCAGCTCCCATCAAAGTCCCGAAGAAGGCCCGACATTTCATCTCATCTGGTATTGAGTAAATGTCCATCGCAGACTGGTACATCTCAATATGATGTACTGGGTTGGTGCCACCGTCATACTTGGGAGACACCGCAGATGGCTTGAACTTGGAAGGGGTAGGGAAGCTCACTATCTTAGCCACTAACGGAGAGCCTTCTGAGAAGCCTCTTTACAGTGGGTCCCGACTTTTGATGAGGTCTCCTATCTATCCTCAAGGCGTTGGATCGAGTCATTCCATGGTCTTGTAACGTCGGCCTGGTCGAGGTTATCCCCAACCACCTCCAAGGGGTGGACTGCGGGTTCCCTAACTGCAGCACAATATCGGCTGTTAACCTCTTCCTGGTCCCTACCTCATCCTGTGTTTGGTAGCCCATGATAAGGACGATGTTGCCCTTCTTCCCTTTGTGATCCAGCTACACTTCTCGACCTGGATAACCTCTGTCGCAGGTCGTTTACTTGGTCGAGCCTTTCAAAGGCCGAACCTCTACTTAATCGATCAAAAGCTGACCCTTTTTGTTGGGCTTCTTTACCTCTTTTGACTCCACAACCTCGGCTCTGCTGGATAAGACGTACTGTGTTATTTGAAACTTCATACGGCTCCCAACAATCCTCTGGAGCATCTTCTGCCTCCAAATCATCATACCTATCCTTAGGGAAAGGGTGTCCTTGCCTCCCCAAACGCAAATGTCTAGGGTCAGCAACGTCCCTCCTCCGCTGAGGAATAGGTTAGTCTTTTCGCGGTGCCTGGGGTGGTCCCCAGGCATCAGGATGAGGCTGAACAGCCGCCGGAGTAATCAACTCCGGTGAGACCCCACGTGGTCTCATCATATTTTGACTGAGTTGCGCAAATTTCTCCTTCATCGCTTGTTGTGTTACAGCCAAAGACCTTAAAGCTGCAGCCACTTTCGCCATTTTGGACTGAGGCGGCGCCTGGCTGGAACTAGGCCTTCCATCACCTGGCGGTGGAAGAGGTGGCGGTAATTCCAGTGTCATGTGTGTTAACTAAAGCGCTTGTAGAGTAAACGAGCTTTGTACCTTAATGGACCTCTACCAATGGTGAAACAGCTCCGCACAAGGGGTGAGGTCTGGTTCACCACCAGAGTTTTCGATGAGGTTAAACAGAAAATGAGGAAGAGATAACTTCTCGTTCCCATAGACGGCGCCAAAATGATGATGCTGGAAATAATACCACCCCTCAAGGTGTTTGTAAGCTCAAACTAGTGATAACAATGGCATCATAAGAGTATACTAAATATAAGAGATTGAGGTGAGAAGAAGAGGATGAACACTTGAATGTAAGTGGTTCAGCCAATCTGTCCTACATCCATTATCATTGAGTGTGAGTAATATCACTGAATGAAGGCACTAACGGCTATGGATACAATCTCTCCATCTTTCTCTCTCTACTGTGTAAAAAAGACAGATTTTTAGCTAGGGTTGTAATTCTCGATCCCTTTACAAGGTAGAGGATGACCTCTATATGAGAGAGTTATGCGTGCGTTCAAACTAAGAAATTATATAATTAAACACAGTTTAACCCAATTAAATCCTAAACATGCATCTAGGTGTGATTGAATTAAGATGTAAAGCAAGCAAGAGCATTCAAACACATACAAATGAGGGAAAATCCCCCAAAGGGCAAAAACCATTTATTTCACTATAATTTTGTAAAATACAATTTACACGGATTACAATGAAATACAAGGGTGACACAGAATTACCCTCAGGCGTCAGATCTGTAGTCAGCGGCTGGAAGTTTCCCTTTCCAGGAGGGTTGCAATGAAGAAGAAGGTCGGTCTTCTCCACAAGGGCATGAAAAGCAAAATATTTTGTGTTCTAGGGTTTCAAAACGATTCACAAATGATTTGGAAATTTGTGTGAATCAAAACATGAGTTTGATAACTCACAAAGATGAAGACTTCGAGTGTATGGACTCTGAAAATCGTGTATGGAAGTCTTGTAAAACCACTTCCCGGAGTGGGTTTATAAAGGAGTAACATGGCCTAAAAAATCTCTGCATGATTTGTTTGAAATTATCCCAGGCGGACCGGTCCGGGTCTGAGGCGGATCGGTCCGAGGTGGCGGATCGGTTCTTTTAAATTTTGGCATTATCGATTCGCTTGCGGTCCGGGGTATACTGGCTTTTCAGCAAGCGGATTGATCCGGTAAAGGGGCGGATCGGTCCAGGGTCGGATCGGTTTGTTTTCTCTGGGCAGACCGGTCCGGCCTGTCAGGTTTTTGATTCCTCCTTTTCTTTGATATACGGATCCGTTGATGATGATATGAATCTTCAAATCTTGAATTTCTTCAACGGTGTAACGGTGTATGACATAACAATGGACAAAATTGTCCTTACAAATCTCCCCCTATGTCTATGTCGGTACATAGATAAAAACAAACATCCGAATTATCAACGAACAAAAATTCCTATACAAATCTACCCTTCCATGAACCCAAAACTGGAAAGATACAATTGAATA
This sequence comes from Sambucus nigra, assembly GCA_949130495.1. Classification (NCBI taxonomy): domain Eukaryota; kingdom Viridiplantae; phylum Streptophyta; class Magnoliopsida; order Dipsacales; family Adoxaceae; genus Sambucus; species Sambucus nigra. The sequence goes on along the minus strand of OX422209.1, from coordinate 314,883,142 downwards.
AGACTTCATATTTTGCTCTTCGAATCTTCAGGAATCTCAATGCTTTTCTCATCAGGGTGTGCAATCAAATGATAGTCCATGTAGTACCTACACACATGAGAAAAAGCAAAATACCAAGTGACGTATCGAGTTTGAAATGAGATAAACATATATACCAATTGATGATTTACGATAAACACGCAAAACTGCTCAAACTTCAAAACTCCCCCAAAATAAGATAATTATTTCTCCCCCTTTTTATGATGTCCCCAAATAGACAAATTAGAAGAATAAATCAACCAATCAAAGCAAGGGTGTCACAAGGAATAAACAACTATTTTTTTTAATTTTTCAAAATTTTTCAAACAAACAAGAAACACACCATGAACAAACACAAAACAACCAAGCCGACGATGGTGTAAATGAATGGGTGTGATCAACTTCAATAGGAAAATCAATGCATACAAACATGACATATGTGCACGGTGAATATCGGATACTCCTAACGAATGAACTCGAAGTCTTCCTTTGGTGTAAAAGATGGAAATATAGGACATTGACTCAATCAAATCAACAAATCAAAGCTCAAAGTGATTTCCACACCAATAACGTCCAAAACTATTTCATGCTTTTTCAGGACTTTCAATGAAGTGCAAACCCATTTATATTCTCCAACCAAAATCCCTCGGATTTTAATTTTGAATAGAGGAATTCTAAATTCTCAAACTTTGGAGAATTGATGTTGAAACCTAATGGCCCATATTTGGCATGAATTGCTTTTTATTGCCTTTAAATTTTTCGGGCTCTTTTAACCTCTTTGGACCCCGGATAATAAAATTCCTCCATTTTTTAGGTCCTTTTGAACGGTGGCTTTTGCGTAAAGAATAGATAATTACCTTTCGCAGCCCCTCCCCGTTCTTAAATAAACACACAGTCTCACAAAAACGGTTTTTACATGCATTCCAATCTTGTCAAGTTTTATCGCATATTGTTAGTTGTATAGACAGAATTGAGATGGAAACACTTAAGCCAATATGTGATAAACAAGTGCAATAATCAAATATAGCCGTGCATGTGTGCAGTAAAGGATATAGGAGTCAAACATGTTGGAAAATATCACTAATTACATCTCAAAGACTCCAAACAATGTAAAGCACATGGATGAAATTATGTAGCGTCTCAAATCTCTATCAAACAGTCACATGGATATATGAAGTGAAGTTATGACTTGGCTATCTTAAATGCCCATCCACAGAAGGTGCAAAATAAATTACAAAAATCTTTTTGTGCTTTTCTCAAAATTTTTATCAAAAAAAATCTTTTTTTGGATTTTTTCAAAAGAATAAAAAATAGTTGTACAACAAAGTAATGGTACATATAAAACAGACTAGCAATAAGAAGCATAAGATATGAACATGAAAAGGCATACTATTCCAGACATAGACCAACCCCTCAGTCAACTGTGCAAATCCTGAAAGACTTCCTAAGACTCTCAAATCTAAGGGCATCTAAAGGTTTCGTGAAAATATCGGCTAACTGATGGTCGGTGGGAACAAAACTCAGGGATACGACTTTCTCCTCAACTAACTTTCGTATAAAGTGCTCACGTATCCTGATGTTCTTTGTGCACAAATGATGGACTGGATTGCGGGATATGTGTATCGCGCTCGTGTTATCACAGGAAATGGTCATGGTGTCCTGTGAAATCCCATAATCCTCCAGCATTTGCTTCATCCACAAGAGTTGCGTGCAACAACTCCCGGTGGCTATGTACTCAGCCTCCGCAGTGGATAAAGAGATGGAATTTTATTTCTTGCTCATCTAGGAGACAAGAGCAGAACCAAAATAGAAACAACCACCAGAAGTGCTCCTACAACCATCTACATCCCCGGCCCAATCGGCGTCTGAATAGGCGGACAAATGGTCATTAGTATCAAAGGAATACCAAATACCGTATGAGAGAGTCCCACTCACATATTTAATAATACGTTTTAGAGCGAGTAAATGTGACTCTTTCGAGGACACCTGATATCGCGCACAGACTAAAGGCTATGTCGGGATGACTGGTAGTCAAGTAGAGAAGACTACTTATCATACTCCGATACAAGGTTTGCTCGACGTCCTTACCTGAAGTGTCCTTACTAAGCTTGGTAGTGGTACTCATAGGTGTACGTGCATGCTTAGCGGAGTCTAAACCAAATTTCTTCACTAGGTATCTAGAATACTTGGATTGGGAGATGAACATCCCATCCTCTAGCTGACGAACTTGGAGACCGAGGAAGAAAGTAAGATCACCTACCATGCTCATCTCAAACTCACTTTTCATCTGTTCCTCAAAGTGGTGAGCATGCTGGGAGCATGTGGATCCAAAGACTATGTTATCCACATAGACTTGGGCAACCAAAATAGCACCGTCATCTCTCCTGACGAACAACGTCATATCAACTCCCCCTCTCTTGAAGCCACAGGCTAAGAGATAGGAAGTAAGCCTTTCGTACCAAGCCCGGGGTGCTTGCTTCAAACCATACAAGGCTTTCCTTAGATAAAAAACGTGCTCATGGTGCTTAGGGTCTTCAAACCCTTTTGGTTGTTCCACGTAAACCTCCTCCTATAGAATGCCATTTAGAAAGGCCCTCTTGACATCCATCTGATATAACTTAAAGCACATATGACATGCGATGGCAAGTAGTATACGGACGGACTCAAGCCTCGCAACAGGAGAAAATTTCTCCCCAAAGTCTACACCCTCTATCTGTGTGTAGCCTTGAGCGACCAACCTAGCCTTGTTTCGGATTATGGTACCATTTTCATCCATTTTATTCTTAAAAATCCACCGGGTACCTATCACATTAGTCTCACTAGGTAGGGGGGAAAGTTCCCAGACATTATTCTTTTTAAACTGAAGCAACTCATCTTGCATAACAGATATCCATTGTTCATCCTTGAGAGCTTCTTTATGATTCTTGGGCTCGACTTTGGACGTGTAGTAAAGATGGATAACAACGTTCTCTAGCTGAGCACGAGTCTTGACCCCTAGAGTGGGATCGCCAATAATGGCAGACGGGTCATGACTCTTACGAACCCAAGCAGGTGTGTCCCCTAACACAGGAGTGGGGACCACAGAGTGTGAGTGAGGGACAAGTGGATCACTGTCAGACAAGTACTCATCCTCACAGTGAAGGTTAGGATTAATAACCGTCGGAGGTTCGTCATCTTGCATGATGACGTTTATTTATTCCATAACCTTAGAGCTCTTCAGGTTAAAAACCCGGTACGCTCTGCTATTCGATGAATATCCTAGCAATATTCCCTCGTCGCTCCGGGAGTCAAAATTTCCTAATTTCTCTCTATCCCGTAGGATGTAGCATTTACTCCCCAAAACACGGAAATATGCCAGGTTGGGTTTCTTGCCAGTCCACAATTCATAAGGCGTCTTAAGTGTGTGTGGACGCAAGTAAACCCAATTCACCGTGTGGCATGCAGTAGACACTACCTCTGCCCAAAATCTCCTAGAAACATCATGACCTAGAAGCACATATCTAGCCATTTACTGGATCGTCCTATTCTTTCTCTCAACAATCCCATTTTACTGAGGAGTCTTTACAGCAGAAAACTCATGTTTGATCCCAAGGCTATCACAATAAAAATCTACGCTTGCTTCCTTAAATTCAGTGCCGTTGTCACTACGTATCCTGTTAATAGTGACTCCGTGTTGATTTTGCAGGACACGACACTTGGTCGTTAAAAACTCTATAGCATCGGATTTCTCTCTCAGAAAACCTACAATGGAGTATCTGGAGAAATCGTCTACCATCACGAGAATATACCTCTTACCACCCAGACTCTCGGTACGAGTGGGACCCATAAGATTCATGTGTATAAGCTCAAGAACACGAGAGGTGGTAATGGAATGCAACTTCCTATGGGGATTACGAATTTGTTTTCCCATCTGACAGGGTCCACAAACAGTCGAAGTTGCCCTTCCAAGAGATGGTAAGCCACGTACTAGGTCCTTTTTAGCTAAGCAAGTGAGATCTTTAATATTTCCGTGACCTAGACGTTGGTGCCACAGATCCATAGGAGTGATCGTGGCGCTGTTGCAGAGAAGTGAGGATATGGGCTCAGTCCCATAGCAATTATCTTTTGTCCTCACCCCTTGCACTAAAAGTTTACCGGCTTAATTATAAACCTTCTAGGCGTCCCGGTCAAACTTTACGGAAAATTCAGCGTCGCACAGCTGGCTAATGCTGAGAAGGTTTTCTTTCAAACCTTTGACGTACAAAACATTTTCTAGCTTAGGAAATCCAGGTAACTCGACAGTACCTCGGCCTATAATTCTAGACTTACTCCCATCTCCAAAGGTGACTCTGCCATCCTGATAATCCTCAAGAGATGTAAAAAACAAGGCATCACCTGTCATATGTCTAGAGCACCCACTGTCAAAATACCACTGTGAGGTATTATGTGCTTTGAGAGAAACATGAACAACAAAGGCCTTTTTGTCTTTCTTAGGTACCTAAGAAGTGGTGACCTTTTATTTTCCTTTGTTGTTGTTGGTTTTAGCTGGAATGTGAGAAGCATTCACTGACGGGAAAGACATCCGTCGAAATTCCTCCATCAAACTCTGAGATGTGGCAGCTAAAAACTCAACTCGCTCTCTTAGACTGGTAAAATCATCAGTATGCTGACATGGAGCAGTAGTACGTCGTGTCCGACCCATATTATAGCAAAACTCCCTGATGTGGCCTTTTCTTTTGCAATAAGTAGAAAAGAACACAGTCAAAGGCGGACCTTGGTTTGCTTTTCTTGGCCTAACTCTCTTTCGAGGTGTTTGACGATGTCCATAAGGAGTCTTAGTAAACTCAGGAACTGGTCCAGGTGCAATTTGGGATGTGGAGGCACCATCATACCCTATTCCCTGCCTATCACCAAAACCTAAAGCGGGGCCGAGGAGCATCTTTCCCATCTTCCCAGATCTGTCCTCGATTTGTACCTTGACTTCCCGTGCTTTTTCAAGATCATGAGTCAGCTGGGCAACAAGGGCTTCATGTTTCTTTCGAGTCTCCATGGAGGAATGGAGCTCAGTCGTAAGACTAGCCACTTGTTTAGTCAAGTCCCCTCTCTCTTTCTCAAAAATATTCTCTCTCTCTCTAAACAAACTCTCTTTCTCAACACAGGCAAATTCTCTCTCTCTCAGGGCGGTGCAGGTGGAGGATTCTCTCTCTCTCTCGCTTTATTTAAATCTTCCTCTAAGCCGGTGATTTTAAGAACTAACGCTTTCTTACGCTTTTCAATTTTAAATGACTCAGAATATAACTCATCATAGGCGCATTGAATATCACTCTCGCTCTCACTTGAGTCATCCTCCCCCTCACTCACATCGATTTCACTGTCGAGTTGTCCCTGTGATGCAGCATCCTCATCGTCGTGAGAAGTACTCAACGTGCTCACATGACTATCCATGAATGCGGTGAAGTTACACTCATGTGGTGACTTATCTCCTGAGTCCACCGACTCGACCTCACTGTCGTCGCTAAGGGTAGCATTAAGGACCGCTTTCCCTTTCTCTCTGTTAAGAAGTGTGGCACACTCAAAGGCTCTATGACCCCTACCGTCGCACTCAAAGAACCTCTCACATTATTTCTTAGGAGGATCTTTAAAATCTTTTTCATTTTTCTTTTCAAACTTATTTTTCTCAAATTTCTTTTTATCTTTAAAATTGCCATTTTTCTTAAATTTGAGAATCCTCTTGAAATTTTTTGCAAAAAGAGCCAAATCATCTAAGTCAAAATCACAATCAGAATTTGACGTGTCAGTCTCTCTCTTTCTAGATGACTCTATCCTCTTTCTAGCCGACTCCTCACTCTTTTTCTCTTTGGCATTAAGTGCAATTCCCTTATCTTTAGACCTAGCAGTTTTAGGGAACATATCAATTTCATAAGTTTGCAAATCTCCTACAAGTTCTTCCAATTTTAGCGTATTTAAATTACCCATAGAATTTATCACAATGACTTTAGGGATAAAACGCTTAGGTAAAGAACGGAAAATCTTTTTAACAACTCTTGCATTCAGAATATGTTCACCAAGATTAAAGCTAGTATTAACAATATCAGATAGCCTAGCATAAAAATCATCAAAACATTTTGTTTCAAGCATGGTGATGGTCTCAAATTGAGTTGTTAAATTTTGCAATTTAGATTCTTTCACAGCATTAGTTCCTTCATGGGTAAGTTGCAAAACATCCCATGCCTCTTTTGACGTGGTGCACGTCATGATACGTCGGAACTCATCAGGAGTGATAGATCCAGAAATAGCACTCAAACCCTTAGAATTAAAAGAAGACCATTTAAATTCATCTTCAGTCCATGAAGTGACAGGTTTCAAACTGGTCACGTTTTCAACAGTTGCGGAGGGAGATGTCCACCCTCTTTCAACTAGAATCCAAACACGTTCATCTATGGCCCTTAGAGCAGACCTCATGCGGGATTTCCAATATGCATAATTTGTCCCGTAAAAAACTGGCATTTTATTATATGATTTTTCCATTGAACACGCACCTTTTCAAAAATCAAATTTTCAGAAAATTGATATCTTAGAAAATTTTTGCGAAAACTAGGAATACGCGATAAATTAGCGTAACCTGCTCTGATACCAATTTGAGAGAGTTGCGTGTGCGTTCAAATTAAGAAATTTTATAATTAAACATAGTTTAACCCAATTAAATCCTAAACATGCATCTAGGTGTGATTAAATTAAGACGTAAAGAAAGCAAGAGCATTCAAACACACACAAATGAGGAAAAATACCCCAAAGGGGCAAAACCATTTACTTCACTATAATTTTGTAAAATACAATTTACACGGATTACAATGAAATACATGGGTGACACAGAATTACCCTCAAGTGTCAGATCTGTAGTCAGCGGCTAGAAGTTACCCTTTCCAGGAGGGCTGCAATGAAGAAGAAGGTCGGCCTTCTCCACAAGGGCATGAACAACAAAAGAATTTGTGTTCTAGGGTTTCAAAACGATTCACAAATGATTTGGAAATTTATGTGAATCAAAACATGACTTTGATAACTCACAAAGATGAAGACTTTGAGTGTATGGACTCTGAAAACCATGTATGGAAGTCATGTAAAACCACTTCCCGTAGTGGGTTTATAAAGGAGTAACTTGGCCTAAAAAATCTCTGCACGATCTGTTTGAAATTATCTCAGACGGACTGGTCCGGGTCTGAGGCGGATCAGTCCGAGGTGGCGGATCGGTTCTTTTATATTTTGGCATTATCGATTCGCCTGCGGTCCGGGGTGTACTGGCTTTTCAGTAAGCGGATCAGTCCAGTAAAGGGGCGGACCGATCCGGGGTCGGATCAGCTTGTTTTCTCTGAGAGGACCGATCCGGCCTGTCAGGTTTTTGATTCCTCCTTTTCTTTGATATACGAATCCGTTGATGACGATATGAATCTTGAAATCTTGAATTTCTTCAACGGTGTAACAGCGTATGACATAACAAAGGAAAAAAATATCCTTACACTATATATAGTGCTTGGGGGTGTAATGTACCCCCTAAGCATACAATGAGCATGTGCATGACCATCGAACCAGTATGAGAGTGATACTTGGCTGATCTCAACTAAGCAATGATGACCTCAATATTCCCTCGCGTGGAGGGAATGATTCAGTTATAACAGACTTATCCACATGTTCCAGGGCCTCCATATGAGTATGAGTGCTCGGCTGTCTTCAATTAGTCGGCCTGGATGAGTACGAGGCTGGTGGAGTACGACCTTTGCCTTGTCTGAGAATAATGTTCCCTGAAGACCTCAACCAGGATGGACGATCGAGGTTGGATATGAGGTGCAATGTTGGCTTAGGCCGATGATGACATACTGCTTATTGATTGATCCTGCGAGGCTTTTGCTGACCTCGGCTGATGAAGGGCCGAGCTAGATGTACAAGGTATCGGCAACATCGGCTGTGGCTGACCCCTCGAATGCTGATTTCCCAGCTTCAAGCTTCCATCGGCTACTTACAAGCCGAGATGATGTTGGACCGTCGGTTGTGGCCGACCTATGTTGAAATCAACAATAAAATGCTTTATGTTTCTTGTTCTTGTAAACTAAACCTTTGACCTAGTTTGGAATCTCACTTGGAGGTTTTATGTTTTAAATTCTGAGATTGATTAAGACCTTGTCTGTCTTCCTAGCAAGGTATCCGTGGATTCTGGGATAGTTTGAAAGGTAAAAAAGGTTCAAAGTTTTCTAAGAAGAAAGAAAAACAAAATATCACTGCATATAGTGTAAACTGTAATTTGTTAGGACTGTTTGTACTTAATAAGTGTGTGTGTGTGTGCCTGCATGTGTTAGAGAGAACCTTCACAAACACTTACACCCTACAACATGAAAAGTGTTGGTGATAATATCTTGAGAACATAAGTCGACGTAAAGTGCTGGAACAAATCAAAACTTGACAAACAGAGAGAACTACATCTACAATCAGAACTGCAGAGAAGTTTAAGGACACCAGAGGGTACATTCCTAAACTTATATAGGTCTGAGTTGTTTGCATGTTAGTTATATAGTTTGTAACACATATATTTGTTTTAGTGGATTTTTCATTTTACTCCATAGAGGGAGTCGTGGATGTTTCCTCAATTGGTGAGGTTTTACCACGTAAAAAATTGTGAACATAAGCCTTCTACATTTTCTCATCTCATTCTTGGTTGTGCTGTGTTTAAAACTGGTTTAAATTATTTTTTTAAACTTATTGCTTAAATCTTGAACAGATCTCGTACATACTGTTTTATTAAACACATCTTGTGATTAATCCTTTTTTATTTAAGAAAAGAGTTTCTTCAAAAAACAACTCGGAGTTACTTAAATAGTTTATTTTCATAAACGACTTTAGTAACGCATTTTTCAACGTTGACATCTTCAAATCTCCAACGTTTCTTTGTCATCATCAGGGTGTGCAAAATAATGATCCTCAAATTTGTACCCAGACACATGAGACAAGAAACAAATACCATCATGGCGTATTGAGTTTGAAATGAGATAAACATAATCCATAATTCAAAATCTCACTCCCCCACAATTCATAATTCGTTCTCGCCCTTTTTATTTTCCCAAAATAGATAAGGAAAATAATAAACAAAAATAAGAATGGAGTGTCATGACAAGAAATTCATCATGAATAAATCAACTACGATCATCCAAGGATAAACTCAAAAGCATTCACAAACTCTTTTTAATTTTTTTAAAAATTTTCAAGCAAAAAAAATTTACAAAAAAATCACACACCATGAAATTACACAGATAACTAAATCATGGAAACGAAATGAATGTGTGTGAACAAATTCGATACGAAGATATATGCAATCAAACATAACATATGTGCACGATGAATATAGATACTCCTAACGAATGAACTCAAAATTTTTTCAAAATGTGAATTTAGATGACATCGACACAATATAATCGAAACATCAAAGTCAAATATGATTTCCACACCAATAACGTCTAAAACTATGTAATACTTTTTCAAGACTTTGTTAGGACATGCAAACCCGTTGTTTAATATCCATCCGAACAGCCTCATAAATATTGAATCTTTTATTTTTTCTATTGAGGTGATCTAAATCCTAATGGCCCCGTTTTGGCATATTTATCTTTTTATTGCCCTAATTTTTATGGGCTCTTTTCAACCTCTTTGAACCTTGGCTACATTTTACAATGCCACACTTTTTTAGGTCCGATTTATATGGTGGCATAATCGCAAAGGACATGTGTTCCTTTCATATCCCTTCCCCGTTCACTCATTATTTTTTATATTAAACAAATTCCTCACGGTCAACGGTTCTTACATGCACTACTTTCGTTGTCAAGTTTTATCGCATTTGGCTTATTTTAAAGATAGGATTGAGATGGAAACACTTAGACCAATATGTGATAGACAGGAACAATAATAAAATAAATCTATGCAAGTGTGAATTAAAGGAAATCATGATTCAAACATGTAGCTAGTAACAACTAATCATATCTCAATGATTCCAAACATGGTAAAGCACAAAATAAGATGATGATGCATCTCAAATCACTATCAAATAGTCGCATGTATGTGGAATGATACTGTGAGGTTGTCATCTTAAATGTCCATTCATAAATGTTGTAAAAAAATACAAAAATAATTTTGTCTTTTTCCAAAAAAATTATCAAAATAAAATCTTTTTGGCTTTTTCAAATTTTTCTCAAAAAATAGAAAATCTTTTTGTATTTTTCCAAAAATTTTCAAAAACAAAAAAGCTTTTTGGTTTTTCGAAAACTAAATAAAAAAATGGAAAAGATAAATACAAAAGTGGTACATACTAGCAATAGGCATAATAGATCATCATGAAAATCATCCTATGCTAACAAAGAAGTCTAAACCTCAACCGTTAGGTGCGTAGGAGTTTTCCAAAGATGGTGACATCCTATGAAAAACATCCATCAAATCATATGAAGTTTTGACCAAAAACTTAACTTGCTCTCGAATATTTGCAAACTCTCTCATGTAATATCTAGTAGCATTAAAAGTATCAAGTGTGTGTGTGGGGGGGGGGGGGGGGGGAACACGTGGCAAAACTCAATGTGACACACTTCCCAACTTAAAATAAAATTTCCTAAGGCGTCCACTCTTCTTACAATAGGTGCAAATATACACGGTCCCAGAAACACCTCTCCTAAAATGTCTAGGACTCACTCTCCTATCGGGTAGTGAATGCTTAGGTGGGTTGGGTTAAGAGACATATAGATCTATCACAAACTTGAGAACCGTCTTGGGTGAAACATGAGAAGTAGATCCACCGTCATAACCTATTCCTTCTCTCTAAACATTACCCAAAGCGGGACCTAGGAGCATATTTCCAACTTTCTTAGATGTGTCATCTATAATGACCTTGAATTCATTGGCACATTCGAGATCTCTCTTTAGTTATAACACACGGGCTTCAAGTTCACTCTTTTCCCAACCTACGACAATCAACTGCTCACTCAAAGAAACCTTCACCTTCTCGAGTTGACTCATTGATGCCTCAAATCGCCTCAAAACTTCTATCTCTCTCTCTAAATATAACAGCTTAAGACATAACTCCTTATTCAACTTATTCATCTTTATACTCTCGATGTATAAATCTCTAAATTCATTTTGGAGATCGCTTTCACCCTCACTAGCACACTCATTTGAAACACTCAAATCATCATTGGGGCTCTCACATGCACAAGTATACTCATCGTCGTGGGACAAACTAAATGTGATCGCATGATTTTCCATAAAGGCGACATATATACCATGTGATGACTTATCCCCAGAATCATTCACCTCTTCTTCACTATCGCTAAGAGTGGCGGAATTAGCAATCTTCTTGACCTTTCTCTTTAGCATAGTGGGACACTCAAACTCTTTATGCCACTTTACCTCGAATTCAAAACATCTTTCATCTTCCTCTTTTTATTTCTCATCGCTCTCATTGGCCACTTATTTCTTTTTACTTTTCTTAAAAAACTTTTTATTGGAAGAATTTTCTTTTGAAATTTGAGATACTTTTTGAATTTTTTTGCAAACAAGGCTCAAAATCAAACTCGTCCTCAGACTCGGACTCACAAACTCTCTATCTCTTCTTCTTCTTCTCTTTGTTCCTAGGAACTTTCTCACTCTTCCTAGATTGTGCCTTAAGTGAAATTCCTCTATCCTTAGGCTTAACAATTTTGGGAAACATGTCGATCTCATAAGTTTGAAGGTCTCCTACAAGTTCTTCTAACCTGAGTGTATCAATATCCCCAACGAATTAAAAACAGTGACCTTAGGAAAAAAAAGGGATGGAAGTGACCTCAAAATCTTTTTAACAACCCTCGTCTCATCAATTTCCGCACCCAAATTAAAACTTGTGTTGACTATGTCCAACAACCTAGCATAAAACTCATCAAAACACTCAGACTTAGACATCGTGATTGTCTCAAATTGGGCGGTCAAATTACGCAACTTAGACGCCTTAACTACTTTGGTACCCTCAGATGTCAATCGGAGGATATCCCATGCCTCTTTAGACATGGTGCACGTCATAATACGGTAGAACTCACCAGGAGTGACGGCTCCAAAAATAGCACTCAGTCCACGGGAATTAAAATTACTCAATTTAAATCATCCTCAGTCCAGTCCGACACATATTTGGGATTAATGACAATATCAACGGTGATAGTGGGAGGAGTTTACCCTCTTTCAAATACAATCTAGACACGTTCATCAATTGCTTTTAAACCAGATTTTATGTGGGCTTTTCAATAGGCATAATTCATCCCATCAAAGGCTAGCAACCAATTATATAAGTTATCCATCGAAAAAATTGCAAATTTTTTCAAAATTACATTTAAAAAAAAATTGATATCACAAAATTTTGCAAATAAGAAGCGCTCAGAAAATTAGAGCAACCTGCTCTGATACCAATTTGAGAATACGGTGTGATATCGATTACATGTTTATGGGATTCGCAAATTTTTAATTAAAACTTATTTAATTAGGTGTTAATTTTTTATTCCAATTAAATATAACGCCCCGACCCGAATTTATGGGTTACCCGTGAGTCAACCTGGTTCGATCCGAGCATTAGGTGTGAGGTGCAGTGGAACAACCTATATAATACTGCTAGTCCAATTTTATTTTAATTAACGTTTCACTTGTTTAGCATGCGATTCGAGTTTCAAGATAAACTACATGTAGGACCCATAGAGATCACCCCAAGGTCCAGTAAACAGAGCTATTAACGTAAAATAAATAATGTACACTTACCTGTATAACGCCCTCAAAATAGGAACTGCTCCCAACCTGTTGTAACAAAGCGAGGGTTTGAGCCGATGCCCAGTGGGAATATACAATAATGAAATATAGAATCGAATGGTAGAAAGAGACTCAACAAGTCATACTACGCATACATGCAACTTTTCTTATACATATATACACATTGATACATGAGACCGCTTTTATACAAAACGTTACTTTTCTGGATTAATTCACCTTAATCTTATAAACAACTTCCCTTTAATACTTAACATTCATTTCTTATTTAACTCACACAGTTAAACATTTAAACAATTATACTTTGTTTAACGAAAACTTATGCTTTTAGCGAAATTGCCCTTTGTACACAACCAACACCTTTTAATATCTCCATTGAAAAGTACCATTTAAACACATGCATTTATCCTGTTAGAAAATACTTATTGTCATTTGAAAACCCCTTTAATATATACTTAAGCAAATTATGGGTTTAACAACTTGGTTGCTTCATCACCCATTTACCCACTTTACTTTACCACTTTTACCTTATCTATGGACATTAATAGATTTACACATTCACTTTTCCATTTCACCTTTACCGAAACATTTATTACATTCATTCAAGTTAGGTTGTATTAATATATTTTACCATACAACCCATTTCTTGACATGTTCCATATTTACTTTTTCTTTTCTCGAAAACTTCCTATACCGCATACTTACACGGGCTCCACACCGACGGCTATGCGCACCATATGCTTTGGACAGTGATTTAGGGCTTTTCACCCAAAGTTCCGGGCTCTTCTTGCTTATTTCTCGATTGCACCCGAGTCTTATTAATGTGTTTAATATTTTACACAAATTCACATTATTTCACTTCTTTACTTTTACCCGGCCGAAGCCAAAACTCGGACTTAACCATCCATTTTTCCATTGACACTTGAAAATTTATTTCTTTCCCATTAGTCCTTATTCACAGACACATGATTTATACCAAAATCATTAAGGCTTTAGGACTTAATTCATTTTCACCCATACTAGTGTAAAGACGTTCTTTGACATTTTTATTCCATAAAAATGTTCAGCTTTAAGTAAATTACCAATTTACCCATTATTTGCCAAACCTGTAGTTTAGTCCTTAATCAAGTGTTATTTCTTAAAGTGGTTATTAAGTTTCCAACTTAATATTTTAAACACTTTAGCCAATTTAACACTTGTTTAACATCACTCCTTTGCCTAACTTTCACACTTGTCAATTTAACACTTTTAATACATATAATAACACCCTTTACACTAGACTAAAATTTCACTTTTTTCTTACTTTATGTTTAAACCCAACAAGACGTTCTTTAAACTTGCTCATGTATTTATTAACAATCACTCCAAGTTTATACGAATGGAAAGTGGATTAAAATCCCATCAAGAGATTAAACATACATTTTCTTCTAAAATTTATACTATTTACCACAAACATACTTTTCAAGTAGTAAAGACATTTTATTAATTTCTTTTAACTCAACATATGTCTATTTATTCATAAAGTCCCCATTTTTCAAGAAGCATAGAAATATTTATTTAATCGATATTCCGACAAAATACTATTTCTTCACATTTCTATTCCATAAAAATGTTTTATTATTTTTCACTAAAATGGCATTTTCTTACATTTTTATTCCATAAAAATGTCCATTTTCGGTTCAAATAGAAAACTACACAAATAATGTTTTCTAACATTTTTATTTCCATAAAAATGTTTATTTTCAGTTTTACTAAAAAACTACACAAATAATATTTTCTTACATTTTTATTTCCATAAAAATGTTTATTTTCAGTTTTACTAAAAAACTACACAAATAATATTTTCTTATATTTTTATTTCCATAAAAATGTTTATTTTCGATTTTACTAGAAAACTACATAAATGACATTTTCTAACATATTTATTTCCATAAAAATGTTTATTATTTCTTTAACATCACAAGAACACATTAAATTGCACAAAATGTGGAATTATCATATTCTGAAATTTTCTACGTTTTCAAGACCCATTTAAATCATCCTTTGTAACTCATATTTGTAGGAACACCAAGATGGTTACTAATCAACACAAGAATGCAACAAACATATATTTCATATATATTTACTCTAATACATATAAATATCATATTGAATGTATACTACACTTAAACTTATATTAAAGTTAGTTTCTCCCACCTTAATGAGCTCTAACAATTGAGGAGATGGTGTAGAAGATGGACCCCCCCCTCCAAAGGTGGCCTTAAGGGGGTCTATAAATGCCCTTTCAAAGTTTGACTTCATTGCCACTCCACGAGTGTTCCAAAACTTCCTTCTTCACCTTCAAGGTATCCTATTCACACTTCATGGACACTCATGTTCATCATCTTCCAAGAATAATCCCCTCCACTACCCATCAAAATCCCCAAAAAATGACTTTCATATTTTCGTAGCTTCATTTTAATAGTGGGGAGATTATCTCTTTAGTGGTGTGACTGTGGTTACTATGGCCAATAATGGTGTAAGAGTAACACTCTAAGCACTAATGGGAAAAGATAGTATATAGCTTGAAAGGGAGCTGCGAACTCCTTCGATGGGAGAATGGAAAATAACAGTGACTTATCCCACGGCTCTCCCTTTTATACACCTTCTAATGCCTTAACATCTAGTTCCGTCCTGATTGCCAAGTTTCAAGAGTGACACGTTGTTTTTGTCAATGGCTCTAATAGTGATAACATGTTTGCAGAACTGGTTTTCACACCCTTATTTCCTTTTTTTATCCCTAAGACAAAGCATTTGATTCTATATATTTTCCTTCATACCAAATGTTAGGCCCATGAGCAGACTAAAATGGAAATGGACGATTGGCCACTTTACAGCGAAGAGAGAGAACTAACCTTTTCAACCTCGTTCTAATGACTCAGTGCGTCGTTCGAACTACAGAAGGTTGTCGTTAGAACGACTCTGTCCATCGCTCAAACGAGACAGGAAGATATCCACTTCTATTCTCACAACCAATGTATAGGTAATTCCTTTATTTTATACCCTAAATATTCTTTCAACATATTTTATTTTTCTCGTTACGAAAGGAAGTAATTTAAAAGGGATAATGGGAGCTTAGACCTTAATCTTCTTTCTTTTATTACCAATTCCTTTTTTTATCCAATTTGTTATCTACAAACTCCTGTAATCACACTTTATTCTTCATTATATAAAATCTATATATTTTAATTAATTTATCGGGTGGGATATTACAAACTTCCCTCCTTAGGGAGTTTCGTCCTCAAAAATTTTTGGTTCCTCACAATTTGTAATCCTGTTGCCAATTCTAGGTATTCTCAACACTATTATCCAAACCCAAATATTTCACTTCAATTGATCACCTTTGTTAATTCATCCAACCATACCAACCCTAAGGTCGTATTGATATTTCTCAAATACGCTTAACGTGTGCCTACCTAAACAGAATCTCGAGATGATTGAAACTCGCCACGTATCGCAATATCATTAATGAATTCATTGATATTGGTCATTCCTACGTTATGGTACACAACCTACGTTTCCTAAAAAAATTCTCGGATCACGCCTAGTTGAGGCTGATACTCCCTCAACACTCCTCGTTACCTGTCAATGATGTGACAACCCGCCTAATAAAATATCCGATGATAATTCTTATATCAAATTAAACAGGAATCTCATCTAGTTAATTCTTAGCATCACTGTCGTTCAATCATTAATCACTAACCACCTAGTCTTTCATTAAGCTGATGTAAAATTTTATCTTTATTAATTCAACCCAAACAACATCCTAGAACAACAAATAATCCAATACAAGCACGAACTAAACATGCCACAAAGTGTACAAGAGTTTGTCGAGAAGCGTCGACTACAAGACATCCACAAAGTGCAAGTATAAAAGAGTACTGATACATGCCAAGTCTGAATATAGAGGTACAAACCCAAAAGTATAACTGAAAAGATCCCTATCTAATGATAGAATGATATAAGCGTCTACATCAAGAACCCGCAGCAATCCACATAACTGATTCCACGCACCCTGTAGGAAGGAATCAAGCCTCGGGCCCTTGTGGGAGGACACCTAAAAGGTTTTTAAAATTATTTTATAGCAAGGGTTAGAACCCAAAACATTTACAAATATTTAGCAAGTGAATATAAATGCAAGAAGTAAATATGAAAATGCTCCTCATATTTACATTAGTATCACGCACTCCTTTGAGTTTACCACACCCCTCAACTAATGTGCACGCCTACCGAAACTATAAATGCCCCATCTAGATAACACTCGACCCACATACCCGTGAATGGGAAACTTACCCTCAATAGCTGGCAGTGCAGGCGGGGCTGGAGGAAGTAAAGCATCCTGAATATGATACATACACCTGTATTAAAGTTGCCCCTATTCTAGAGGGATGGCTGGAATAGGCACGGGAGGCTGTAGATGCGCCTGCTGATGCTGAGGACCCCCAGGCAACTGTCCCCCAATCAACTATGGACAAGCTTTCTTAAAGTGACCTTATTCACCACACTGAAAACAGCAGCCCGCAACATTTTCTGGATATCGGCCCCGATTATTCTGAAACTTCCCCATGCCTTGGACCTAATGTCCTCGGCATCCATTATTTCATCTGCCTACTTGTCCATGTTGGCCTAACTGATGCTACTATTGGGCACCCTGACCGTGTCTAAAACCTCCTCCGCCAAAGTTAAAACCACCAAAACGTTATTTTTTGGACGAGTCCCCTTTCTGGGTGTCCCTCTCTTTCTGTTTACTTCCCAACTGTGGTGGTAAGGGTATTGCTCCCCCGACACCATTTCCTCCTTGTTTACTAGTTTGACCCGAATTCGTACTCTTTTTACTCCTTTTCACATGAAGACAGTAATCTTGCCAATGGAGCAAGGCTGCATTCATCATGTCACCAAACATTTGCAAAGCTGGATTTCCCAGTAAGTGTTGCCTTATCCTCCAATTCAAACCCCCGATAAATTTTGATAACCTCTTTTCCTATGGAATGACTTCACCTGGCACAAAGTTCGCTAGACGTGTAAATTCCTCTTCATATTCCACAACTAATCGTTCCCCTTGAACAACACCTTGGAGCTTCCTCATCATCTCCTTCTGGACTGCGGGAGGAAAATACTTTCGGTCAAATAAAACCCAGAAGTCTGAGATAGACATGGTATCCCTCTGCTCTGGAGTTGTCACCGACTCCCACCAATGTGGAGTTTCTCCTACCAGTTTGAAAGTGGCGAGAATCTGTTTTCTCTCCCCGCTACACTCCACCATACGGAGATGGAATTGCATATCTTTGTGCCACTGGTTTTCCACAATCACATCAGTGCCACCCTAAAATTCGGGAGAGTGACCTTTTAAGAAAGATTCTCTAACTCTCTCCCATGCGGAGGGTCCCTCACGGGCTTGAACCTCCGGTGCTAACGATTGTTAAGCTTGGGGAAACTGGTGGGCCATAGTAGTCATTACAACATTAACTGTCTGGGCAACAATATTAGCCACCTCCTCCGCATTTATCGTTCCCTGCCGTGGTGGGGGATCTACATTCTCTGCAACTTAATTTACTTTCGTCGGGAGACCTCTCTTAGGCGGCATCTAAGATGAAGAAACAACTGAATCAGAATATAATTTATAACAATTTATCTTTGCAGAAGATCGTAAGCATGTATAAACAAAACAATCCTAACGATAGGGATCTACATCAAAGAACGCTACGGTAGAACGTGATAAGTCCGCATAGATCCTAAGGACTCCAGAATCTGGTGTTCTGATACCATGTGTGACACTCCGCTTATTAAAATAAGAGGTGGCCAACCCGATACTCCAATAAATACAAGAATCATAGATGGTCCATTCTTAGCATCACTGTAGTGAAAATAATTGTACGAGATAACCACCAATTATTTTAGAAAACTAATGTCAAATTAATTTGCAAGTTTAATAAAAACCATATCGACAATCCAATTTAAAAAGAAGGTGGATAAAAGATAGAGACATGTAACAGATTAACAACCAATATACAAAATAATAACCGAATAAGCTGTCGATTAACAGAATAATACAAACAGGTTACACCAAGTATTACAATTTAATATCACAATATATGCAAGTACAAAACTTGGGCAACACGCCCAAATATAAAGACTGATCATAACTAGATTATACAAAAGATGGATGCTTCTATAGCAAAAATCCTACAACATTCGCAAAAATGTTGTAGCTACCTGACGCTGAGAATGAGAGATTAACGCGGGCATCTTTGCGACGGAGCACCTGAGCATAAATAGGATCCATAAAAAATAGAGAAATATAAACAGGTCAGGGCCTGATTTGATATAATATACGTGTGAATAAAATTCATGACAGTTATGAATTGCTAACATCATAAACAAGTTTAAATCGATCTTCACAATAAAAATCATCCTCACCTCTCATCTAAGTGCACATCCTAGCACAATACCATTGATAGTGTTAAACTATTCATCAATGCAAGAGAAATAACTAAATTCCATTTTAATAATCTTAAATTGCAGTTTAGTAAAATATGACTTCACAAGTCCATTCCTCATTAAGAAACTTATTCCATACAATTGATTTATAAATGAATTACCCATTTATGAAATGCCACATTCGTGAGAATAGTTACAATCAAACCATAACGATTCTAAGACCATCCTTCCGGGAGTCACCCCACTAGATGCACCCCTATATAGCTATCATCTTCCAGGGCCTATAAACAAGACCACTTGGGCACCCTAAATCGCGTCGCGTGGGAAGTGGCCATATACCTTCGATAGTGAGTCATAACCATACCCAGAATTACCTCACTTTGAATAAAATAATAATACAATATAACCATCGGTCCTATGGCCGAACACTATATTCACCCTGCATTCACCAGCCAGGGGACTTCACCTCATTCGCGTGACTTCCCTTCTGATAGCATTTAGATAGGTATGTATATGTAAGTCATAATTCACAAGATATGCTAATACAAAATGTGCATTCCATTATATCCGGAACCATATGTGTTTAACGACATAAACCATAACGTTTAATAGTCCCCATACTAGTCTCCGAGAGTTAACGAAAATCCTATAAGCCACTAAGTGTAATTTACCTCATACTAATTTCTAAAAATCCAAAACCATAACACCCTACTTTCCCTTAGTCCTAGACTATCTTACTAAATGAAAAGGACACTTACCTCCATCTAATAAATAATTAATTAATCCCCGACATAAGCCCCAACACTCCTTTTTCTAACCTAGGTTATGGATTCCCCTAATACAAGACCCTAATACTCTATTTTACTTCTTACAAGAAGGTTACTAAGACTTAAACCTTAAAAGAAAAGAGTAGAAAAAGATCTAAATTTTTTAGGTTAAAAATAGGGTATCGGTCGACAGGCCCCTGACCCCCGGTCGATCGCGCTCTTTGAAATTGGCCTTGTAAGAAAATCAGTAAGCCCTTCCCTTAAGGCCAGGTCGATCAGTCTCTAGACCGCGGTAGACTGTGTCATAAAAATTTTCCTTCGAGAGAAGAAATAGGCTTTTCTCTTTAGTCCCGGTCGACCGGGCTCTGTACCACGATCGATCGGTCACACCAGATCCCACAGCCAACCCCCATTTTCTCATACAAAACCTAAATCTCTAAACTTATTTTCTTCCACTTCTCTCAACATCATCTTCTAATGACTCCATCCAATGATTCCTACCCAACAATAAGCTAATGTAATCAACTCAAAATCATATATACATCAAAATCTAAGTGTTTAAACACCAAAAGTCATCAAAACCCACAAATGGTTTAAATATCCAAAAACACAACTATCAATACAAATTATCCACACTAAATCATACACATGCAAGTTAGAAACTTGCCTTATGATCGTAGTCTCGGATTCCCTTCCGTAGCAACAATTCCAAGATCAAATCTTCAATTTTCTCTTTCTCACCTCTTTCTCCTAAGCTCTCTTTCTCTCTCTAACTCTCTTTTAGGTCTAAAAATAATATGAGAGACAAAGTGGTTTTTCAAGACTAAATACCCCAAAATGCCCCAAATACATTAAGTCTAACATTACTTGCTACTACACAATTCAAATGACTCGTAACAACATAATTAAGTCATAACCGGTCAAAAGTATCTGGAACCCAAAAATACAACTTGGTACTTATTTTGACTATTTCAACCATTTTCGGACTAACCACGCCCTCTAAATTGGCATCCAGGATATCATAAATTATTTCATTTTCAACCGTCGTATTAATTCAGCAATAGTGATCCACTTGGAATATAAGTCATAACTGTCGCTTAAAGCACAGCGACCAAATAAAACATAATATGATGCTATTTACATTCACTTAACAGTAAATATGGAAAACTCAGTAAATATTATCTCTTAAATCACTTAAAGTAATATTTACTTCAACTTTCTTTATTTTATATAATTAACCCGCATGGCAAATTAATATAAAAATAATTACTCATAAATAAGGAGTATTACATCAAATCAATTCCTATTTAATGCCATATAACATTCTCACAAGTTATATCCTTTACACCATTCACATCATGTATACGAGTTATAAGTTATTTTTCACACTAACTTATTTATATTCATATCCAACTTGATACCATATAACCATTTCACAAGTTATATTATTTATACATTTCACACCATGTATATATATAAATTCCTGTATATAATTCTGCTCTATCTATACGTATCATATATCAACATTCACACACATGTCGGATATAAAATGCTATCATCGAACTCCTAGGAGGTGGCCATAGTTCCCTCCGAAAGTGTCCGCTCCATACCATAACGGTCTCATCCCTAAGTCAAAGATGTTATGGCCTTGGGGAGTATAATCACCCTGCATTCGCTAGTCAGGGGGCTCACCCACATCGCGCAACCTCATATGATAGCATTAATAATGGTATGGCCTTACTATATATATTATTCACATAAGTATATACATATAAATCATATATATATGTACTGTTGCCAAGAAAACTACTCAAGAGGGGGGTGAATTGAGATTTTGCAAACTTTTTCGGTTAAATTAAAATTTTAATAAATATTTAATCAAAACTTTTAACCCTAAATTTAGATAAATAAATCTTAAATGATGAAACTAAAGAATATTAAATAAATGTTATCAATTAAATTAAACAAGTTAAATCAGAGTTTATAATATACAATAAATAAATTATTAAATTTCAGATTTAAAAAGATTTATCTTCTTGAATTAATCTTAAATGTTTCACTCAAAGAAAATCAAATAAATATTCTCAATTAATTAAACAAGTTATATTTTAAGATTATAAGACGAAATAATTTTATAAACAGTTTTCGTAATTAATAACAATTAATTTCCTGAAATAAATTAATTATTACGAAAATAATTAATTTAATCTTAAAATAAATTTAGCAAATTTTTGGATTTAAGTAACTTGCAAGAGTAAAAGCAGAATATATGAATTCAAGCAATCACAAATAAAATGCGGAAAATAAAGACACCGAATGTTTAACGTGGTTCGGCCAAATTTCGGCGTACCTCCACGTGCCTAAAGCAGCTTCCATCTCCCGCGCTTTAATACCGTGATCCACTAAGGCAGGATCCAACCTCCAACGTACATTCGAGCATCTGAACCTAGCTACTTGTACAACCGAAGCTAATCACCGAGCTTCAAAGTAAAACTAGAGTTTTGAGTACAATGTCTGGATGTCGAAACTCTCTAAAATAAAAATTTATCCGAGTTTCTTCTTGAGTGAGACTTCACGATAAATTTCATTTTTGGAACTAGTCTTATTCTTGAAATCTTTGTAGCAGAATAATGATTCTTGTGCTCTTGAATTTCTTCTTCAACAAATAACTGAATAAAACTTTGTTGTTACCTCAAATCTGATTGTCAACTTTGATGCTTTTATTGAATGAGTGTATGAGCTGAATATAAATCTGGTTGCTCTCTTTTTTGTGTGTATGAGGAAAAATTAAATTGCTCTCTATTTTTCATTTTTCATTTCTGTGTATCGTTGTCTTCAACAAATTTCAACTCCTATTTGTAGATGCCAATAAAAAAATGACCGTTGGGTTGAGCTCTTCTTCTTCTTCTTCAACTTGGGAGTGGTCTGAGTGTACAACATTTAATGCACAAGACATTTTGAGAGAAAATCGTATTCATATATGTCTTAACAAAGAAGAGAAGAGTAGACTGATAGAGAGAGAAATGTTAGAAATAAAATAAAAGAAGAAATGTACAATGAATCTTCAAAGCATCTTTGTGTGTGTGAGTTAGTAGACACAAAATAATTGAGATATGAAAGGATCTCTTATCAAATTGTCCAACTGTCAACACACAACAGATATATTGTCTGTACAAATCGCCAAATGATAATAACAAAAGATTAAACTCTGCAATATAACGAGTTTACTGAAAATCAAAGGGCCCCTTAGTGTAAGTGTATGAATTAACTAGTGTTAGCTGTCATCAGCTTTTCTCCAAGATAAATGATAATGGAACATTGCTTAAGATAACAATAATATAAAAAGAACTAAACAAAACTGGGACACCAGACATCTCGTATAATAGAAATAAGGAACAACAGTAATTCTCAATCTGTATAAAGTGCAGATATAATATATATATATATATATATATATATATATATATATATATATATATATATATATATATATATATATATATATATATATATATATATATATATATAATTGTGTACAAAAATTAAATAAAAATTAATTTTACAACTGTCCAAAGTATATATAAATATATAAACAAATAGATAGTATAAATAGCACTTGTCACTTTGAATTTGTAGACAACAAATCAGAAAAAAAAGGAGCTATGCAACTTTCTTATACGCAACTTTCTTACAAAGGACTTGAGCGTGGCTCTAGGCTCTGATAGGATTACGAAGTTAAAGATTTGTGTGTGTCCCAGGGCTCATTTAAAACAAACTGTTTCAATATATATATATATATATATATATATATATATATATATATATATATATATATATATATATATATATATATATATATATATATATATATATATAAAAACAGAGTGTCTTAGTAATAAAAAAATGTTAAAAAACATATAATAAAAAAATGTTAAAAAACATATAGAGAGAGTTGTTATTTATAAAATACTAAAGCTGTTGAAATAGGCATGCATTATTAATGATAATATATATAAATATATATATATATATATATATATATATATATATATATATATATATATATATTAACTGAGAGATATTAGATAAATCAAAACATGTGGGCGCAAGGCTAGATATCACATCTTGTTGGAATTTTTCAACCTCAACTAACAATGTAGCTTAACAAGATGGATAAATAAGTAACACTTCTCAAAGCAGTAAATAGAAATGTATAACGTGGCTCATGTGACACCCCGCCTAAATAAGTACCGGGTGATCAGTCCTATATCAATTTTAAAACAGGAATCTCAGGGGTTCATTCTTAGCATCACTGTCGAAAACTTTTTAAAACTTTACTAACCACCTAGTATTCAAAAAGACTGATGTTAAATTTTATCTTTTTATTAAACAATTAAATATTCATGCTGAATAACAAATAAACCATACATCCAAACCATGAGTCTAAAACAGTACTAAATGACTAAATGACCTGCCGAATAAACAATCGGCTCAAAATCCTAATAATAATAATTCAATAAATGAATACATAAACCAAATACTGAGTCTAAAAGTAAAAGGGGAAACATGAACTGAATGAATCTACAACTGAGATAAGAATCCTACTCTAGGAATAAAGAAATGATACGTCTAAATCAAATCCTGCAACCATCCCCAATGTTGCAGCTGCGTAACCCTGGAATAGATAAGTCAACTACGGCATCCCTGTGGCTGGACACCTGTTAATATACATATACATAGACAAGAGAGAAGAAGTACAAGAAATGGGTCAGAGCCCGATTTATAAAAATGTTTAGCAAGCATTTTATTGCAATAAATGAAATGCGTAGTATATAATGTTCATAATTGCTTTTACGGTCCCACTCTCTTGAGGACAATCTCACCTCTCTTCTATAGTGCACACCTATCGCATTCATTTATTCCGCCTAGCCATCTGACACACTTCTAACTAGGAAAAAGGCTTATCCTTCTAGTTACCCCTCGTAGTAGTATATCATATTTGATCTCAACAATTATCATTTTCAAATAAGTGTTATCACACTAAAGTCAAGTATTTACTATTTACGTTTATATAAGATTTCACTATCTTAATAGTCTGTAATTATCTCATTGTAGATATACCATAAGCATACATATATATCCCTCACTATTATATATATGTATCAGCACAATCTTAATAGCCAAAAATTATCACATTGTAATTATATCATAAGTATACATATATATCCACCACCATTATATATATATATATATATATATATATATATATATATATATATATATATATATATATATATATATATATATATATATATATTAACACAGCACCCGAAAGGATACACCTATAGTGCATGCATACTCTGCTATCATGTCCCGGTACGTCTCGTACTTAAATAAGGACTATCGGTTCGAAAATGTCCCACGAACCATATAAACAAATCACACATATTGGCGGCGAACATAGTTCACATACCTACGGGTCACGCACATACCTACACTCCCATAGTCAGCGGACTTATCAACTCACAAATAAGTCTTTCACAGTCCTATGTTCTGAGATACAAGTCAAATATCCCCCCGAAGGTCGCTCAGGATAAGACCGTCTCTACACAACCCCCCGCGATAGCAAGCAGCTAGGTATGTCATACACATAATAAAACAATCAAATAGGTATTCACGCACCCTATTAAAATATTAGGTATTCACACAACCTTTCATTGTTTTACGTATTCACACAACCTATCATTGTTTTAGGTATTCCCGTAACCTATTATTATTTTTCTATTGGATTATGTATTCCCATATTTATATATATAATTCACACATTCATATATATATATACATATATTCCAATTATTACTAGTTCGCTCGTATTAAATACGATCCAATACCAAAATAGCTACATCCCACTATTTAATATAATTTATATAATTATATATCTCACCTCATATATACTTTATTAAGTTCATATTAGTCTCACAAAGTTCCCAACAATTTTTAGTTTCAATTCGGGAAGTTTCATCACTAATTAAAACTCCAAGGGTATTTTAGACACTTCACAATATATGCCTCAGTAATGAAATTCCTAGTACTGCGTACTACTCTCCATTTGCTATGCGTGGCCACAAACGGCACGTAAATCCGATTTCGTATGACAAAGTTATGCTCATTTAAAGTTGTGCTAAAAATCAAATAACTCGTTCCGTCTTCAAGGTTATTTTAGACCTTTCAATTTTTGTGTCTAATTAAAAATATTCCCAGGACAGCGTAATACTCTTTGCTATCTATGTGTGGCCGTGAACGGCACACTAATCCGAGTCCGTATGCCAAAAGTTAGGGCATTATAAAGATTCACCTCAAAGAAGATTTAAAAAAAAACCTTTCTTAAAAAGTTTTCCCGCATTCTGCCCAGATTGATAAATTGATGTTTTGAGGCATTTTGGAGCAGTTTTGGAGGAAGCGCGTGAGACAACAAAATGTAGAAAACGCGGACAGAATCGCCATTAAAGCTCCAAAACCTTCGATTATACTCAGATCTTTTACCCCAAAAACCTCCCAAGATTCATCCTAAATCCACCCAAACTTCATCATTAACAATTTCTTCCAACAATACCACTAATGGAGATTCAAAAACCAAGATCTAATCATGTTATTCACTTCTCAAATTAAGTTATAATCTCAATATTAACCCAATTTCTCACAAAGTTAAAAATCCCCTATAAATGGTTATTCTTCATCTTCTTCACCATAAACCCACAAATTTCAATTCAAATTCCTACTTCCAAATTTCCAGAATTAATTGATATAATTACAACTATTTACATCATTAACTACAAATTAAAGCAAGAAAACACTTGCCTTGGGGGATTAAATCCGACGATCCCATGTCGAAATTCTTGCCCGGATTGCTCTTGTCATCATTCTTTCCTTCTTCTTCTTTCTCCTTTCTCTCCTCTCTCAACCCTTTGTGTTTTGGAATGACTCATGGATGCCCAACACACTTAAACCTTGGTTAAAATTCCTCAATCCTGTAATTAAGCCTATTGGCCAATTAAAAATGACTTAAATGCCCCCGTATGGGCTCGGTCATGTCTAAAAATTCCCCGAGACCCATTTACTACCCCCGAGTACTCTTTTTCGACTATCTTGACCCTTCCGGACTCAACCGTGCACTCAGAATTGTCATCCGAGATACTTTATAAAAAATTTCCAATTTCAACCTCAAAATGCGACACATGTGAAAATTTTCAATAACCCGAATTAATTTGAATTTCTAAATCCCCAAATTTAAATAATAAATTCTAAATCTCCAAATTCAATAATTTCTCCAATTTAAATAAATTAAATTTAAATCACCAAATTAAATGAATTTCTCCAAATTAAATAAATCCAACTCACTAATTTAATTAATTTATATATCCTCTAAAATATGGGGTGTTACATACTTCTCCCCTTACAATGGAATTTCGTCCTCGAAATTCGGATAAGACTAGTACTCAAAGCTTCAGATATAATCTCGTACACATTCATCCTCATCCTTTCCCACACAATCTAAATCGTTATGATGTTCTCATTACACTTCTCCTAGCGCTACCCCTTAGTCCAACGGTCCCTACACTACCGTTCAATCCTATGGCCAATTTGCTTTAGTCATCTTATATTATAATGTTCCATCATATAATGTATCATCTCACATTACTGCCTACACAACACTTTGAAGCTTCCAACTTCTGACACTACTATGAGCCTAACCACTAACGGCTATAATACTTCCTTTACTAGGGAATACTCCAACATCCCCCTGCGATAACTCCCTTATTCGTTTACTCTTTTAGCACATGTATTTCCACATCTATCGATCGCGGATAATATATAAAAATTTAACTATCTAGGGTGCCCATACACCCTATATGCTGCACATAACTGCCCAATTCAACTTAACGTAATAAACTTGTTATAATTAAGCTTTTCATATTTGACTTGATTATACGGTGAGGTTATACTAAACTACCCTACCAATTGCAACTTAATTATCATTTAGGTTATCCCACCGATCTACTTGTGGTGAAAGTGTTCCGCAAAGTTTTCTCACATCAACACTATACGGCTCTATCGGCCTTAAGTCATAGTATAATTATCAACTCATAGTTATAACTATATATGTATAATAACCACGGTACCAAACCTATGTCCTATGGCCAAACAACTCCCCACTTCCAACGGTGCGCTAAGTTTCATGCGTGGGATGTCTCGCAAAGCGAAATCCAAACAAGGAACCCTCCCGATACACTACTACCTAACATTGTTGGTCATTGAGATCCGTTAGGCCCTCAGTCCATAGCACATACCCTCCAAATCCCCGTCTCTTAACATAAAAGTATATTAGTTCACTCCCATGTTACACAAGACAATATATAATACGATTCTTTTACTATCACCAGTTTCTTAGCGCGAATAAATCATGAGCTAGATCTCTCCGCTCAATAATAAGTTAGTATACCCAGAATCACATCAGTAAATGTCCCGACTCATTGGGATTACATATAACAATGCCAACATATTCTCATATGTCTATTATGAAACACAGTATCAAATATATACACGTATATGCACACTGTAATATATATATTCATCCACTGGCCCTATATTTTTAATAGCTCTCAACTTAAGGTGCTTTCCCTACACGTTCAGTAACTAAAATTTTAAAACCGATGCATTAGCATCCAACTAATTCTCGTCACCGCGGACATAAATTAAGGTCCCTACGTGTATCATCCTGCAACTAAGTTTAAAGAATTTTCTCAATGCACTATTCTCTAGCATTTTTAAAAAAATTCGTAGGTCCAAAGCACATAACTTAGATATCACTGAAAAACGTCGCTAATGCCGTTTAATACAAGATTAAACTGTATAAGCAACTCCGAAATGTTTGTTGGAGAAACCCTTTTCTTTTGAAAATAAAAATTATAAACAAGATGTGTTTACAAAGAACCTTATGTACGAGAGTAATTAAGACTGTGTAATCAGTTTTTAAAACTAAGGCAGTTTCAAAAATTCAGCACACTTAAAGAATGAGATGAGTAGATGAAGATAATCAACACACAGTTTTTAACGTAGTAAAACCTCTCCCAACAGAGGAAACATCCACGGTGACTTCTAAGTCACAAAAAACAAAAATCCACTAATAACAAATAATAGTTACAAACAATACAACATGCAAGCACACAAATCAACCTATTCTAAGTTTAGGAATATACCCCACTTGGTGTCCTTCTAACTTCTCATAGATCTGATTTGTTGATGATGTTCTTCCAGTTTGCTAACTTCCTTTGCTTTAGCTTCTTTATGACGACTCAGTGATCTTTGATCTTATACACAACACTTCCAGTGTAGTAGTGTGTTAAGTGTTTGTGAAGTGATCCCTATTCAGATGCATGAACTCACACACACTTAGATTTACAGACAGTCCTATAAAAATTACATACAAAGTCTATATGCAGTGATTTTGATTTCTTTCTTTCTTACAAAACTAAAAACCTTTTTGACCTTTAATATAACCCAGATTCCACGGATATCTCGCTTTAAAATCGGTCAAGATCTTAATCAATCTCTTTTTGAAAACGTTTGTGAGATTGAAAATCTCCAAGTGTGAATCCAACTAGGTCAAGGTTAAGTTTTGTAAAAACAGAAACTATAAAACATTTTCAAAACCAAATCAATAAAGATTTTTGTAAATCAAGTAGTAAAAATGCAGATCTAGTGAAAATGTAACATGCAGAGTGTAGATCTAAAGTTTCTATGAAAAAGAAACAAGATCTTCACACGAATGTTTAAGTTGTGAACAAGATCAAGGACAAAGAGGTTACTGCTTCAAAATAACAAACCACTCTCTCTCTCAAACACTCAAGGTTCTATTTGGGGTTGAATATACGAAGGTTTGTATCAAGAAAATGAAGTGTTTAGGGTTAGGGTTAGGGTTAGGATTTGGCTAACTATTTCCCTTTCTCTCTCTCTTCTCTCTTTTCTTTTCTCTCTTTTCTCTCACTTCTCTCTTCTCTCACTTCTCTCTTATTTTTTTCTCTCAGAAAGACGAATGCCCAAAAGTCTTCTAAGGCTGAGAAATGAAGGGTATTTATAGGGTTGAGGGAAGGTTCTGGATGTTCGAGGGAAATCAAGGGCTGAGATCAAGTCTTGCAGGCTTTGACTTGATCCAAAGGTTATAAAACAGTAGTGATTAAGGATGATTGTGATTGGTTCATATGGATAGCACCGGGATTAACTAAGAACACATGCAGACCCTCGATTAGGAATGATCCAACGATCAGCGATCAACCATCCAACCTTCTCACAAAAGAAACACAAATGGGTACACCCGGAGGATGACAAGTGTTGGCTTGTGAGTGGCTCTCACACGCGCGTCCAAAGTAATTACAGAAGGTACCCTGAAGTCTCTAGCGCTTTGAGATCCTACCCAACCAAACATTCGAGTGAGAAATGAAGTTTCCAAAATAGAATATTAACCCCACAAATTTTATAATCCCATTTTATTAATAAAAACAATTATTTAAAAAATGTTTAAAAATGTTTAAAAAATATGTAAAAATTCCCAAAAAATTATTAAAGCTCCAATTCAAGGGGAATTAAACACACACTCAATTTTAAGCAATATGAACACATGTATGCACTTCTAATTGTGTGTAGTGTGATTCAATTGATGCCATCATGGATCATTGAAGAGGATTAGAGAGATAAGATCTGAGGCTTTTTGGATTCTAGGATGGACTACCAATTTTGTCACTATTTCCAAACTAGATGAACACTTAAACAGTATAGACTTAAGCAAGTCAAAGGTATAAGGTGCTTCAATCTCCCCCTTTGGAAATATGAGACAAAATCTCCTTTGAGTTAGCTTAAAACTCGTAGGGAACCAAAAACATAAAACCTAGTCCTATACAAAAGATACTATCTACCCATTTCCTAGAAAGTCAAAAATTACATAACTCAACTATTTACAAATTTGTACACTAGAAAAGGTAGACAATCAGTAGAAGAGATTCCTGCAAATATGTACACTAAGATCAAGCAGTTTAGATGAAATGTGAACAAAATATTGAACTCATAAAACTCAAATTTCTCCCCCATTTTGTCTCAAATGGACAAAGGGTAAAACTTAAAGTCTTAAGAGTTTAATCAGCGCATACCATACCTATAGAATTTCGCAAATACAGAAATATGTTATAGTCTAAAGGTTTAGTGAACATGTCTGCAAGTTGCAGATCAGTAGGCAGGTAATGAATTTCTAATTCCTTAGTTTCAACAAGTTCGCGAATAAAATGATGCCTTATTTTAATATGCTTAGTTCGCGAGTGTTGAACCGGATTTTTAGATATATTAATGGCACTTTGATTGTCACAATACGATTGTAATTGATCTTCTTTGATCCCATAATCGCTTAACATTTGTTTTATCCATAATAATTGAGCACAGCAACTTCCTGCTGCTATATATTCGGACTCAGCCGTAGATAAAGATGTGCAATTCTATTTTTTACTACTCCAACCAACTAAATTATTGCCGACATAATAACAGGCACCTGATGTACTTTTACTATCATCAGTACACCCGACCCAATCAGCATCAGTATACCCTATGATGGTGCTACAGGTATCCTTAGTATACCTAAGTCCAAGATTAAGAGTGCCTTTTATGTACTTTATTATACGTTTTACACTCAATAAATGGCTCTCTTTAGGGTTATTCTGGTAACGAGCACACAGACATACAACATACATTATGTCTGGTCGTGAGGCAGTTAGATAGAGTAGACTACCAATCATACTACGATAGAGTGTGGAATCAACTAACTTACCAGTTTCATCTTTACATAATTTAACAGTAGTACTCATAGGTGTTTTGGCAACTTTTGCATTATCTAAACCAAATTTCTTAACAAGATCTAAGGCATACTTGGTTTGAGAAACAAATAGTCCATCAGAATTCTGTTTCACTTGAAATCCTAAGAAAAGCTGTAGCTCCCCCATAAGGAACATGTGAAATTCCTTATGCATAATAGCAGAAAAAGATTTAACTGCAGAGTTTGAAGTTGACCCGAATATGATGTCGTCTACATAGACTTGGGCTATAATAATGTTTTTGTCAAAATGTTTGACAAAGAGAGTCTGGTCATTTCCTCCTCTCTTAAAACCCTTATCCAACAAAAAGTTGGAAAGACGTTCATACCAAGCTCTAGGAGCTTGTTTTAAGTCATACAAAGCCTTTTTTAGACGAAAGACATGGTTAGGGTATTTAGGGTCAATGAACCCTTTGGGTTGTTCTACATACGTTTCTTCGAACAGAATTCCATTTAGGAAAGCAGATTTGACGTCCATTTGATAAAGTGTGAATTTTAAGTGACACGCTATGGCGAAAAGAAGTCGAACAGATTCAAGACGAGTGACAGGGGCAAAAGTCTTGCTAAAATCTATACCTTCTATTTGAGAGTAGCCTTGAGCAACTAGTCTAGCTTTGTTTCTAAGGATGACCCCATTTTCATCAGATTTGTTCTTAAAGATCCAACGTGTCCCAATAACATTTTTGTTTTGAGGTCGAGGTACAAGATACCAGACATCGTGAATAACAAATTGTAAAAGTTCTTCCTGCATAGCAGAAATCCAGTGTGTGTCATTCAATGCTTCATTAACATTTTTTGGTTCCACAAGGGAGACGAAACATGCATAATTAGCATAATTTCTTAACTGGGATCTATTACGAACTGGCTCATTAGGATTACCGACCACGTTGTCAATGGGATGATCTTTAGAGACCCATCCAGGTACTTCTGGACTCTCAATAGGTAATGAGTCATCTATTTCTGTTGAATCAGTTTTGAAATCATTTTCAGATTCAACCACAATAGGTGATTCAGATATCTTATTTTCGACAATAGTGTCGCTTACAATTACATTTATCGATTCCATAAGGGCCTTAGTACACAGATTGTATATGCGATAAGCACGATTGTTTGGAGAGTATCCTAAGAAGATGGCTTTATCACCACGAGTCTCGAATTTAGACAAATGTTCTCTATCCTTACAGACATAACACTGACTTCCGAAAGTTCTTAGATATTTCAGATTAGGCTTCTTACCGTACCACAACTCATAAGGGGTTTGTTTAGAGTTTTTCCTAAGGTAAACCCTATTAATGATATGACATGCAGTTCTAATAGATTCTACCCAGAAGTATTTAGGTAGAGATTTGGCATGCAACATGACACGTGCCATCTCTTGAAGAGTTCGATTTTTCCTTTCAGTAATACCATTCTCCCGAGGGGTCTTAGGGGCACTAAATTCATGTTTGTAACCATTGTAGTCACAATATTCAACTATTCCTGTGTCTATGAACTCTCCCCCTCTATCACTACGAATGCGATTAACTTGTGTGTCCTTCTCATTTTCAATTCTTAGTAAAATTTTCAAAAAATTCTGAAACGTGTCAGATTTTTGTTTCAAGAAGGCAACCCAAGTGAATCGTGTGAAATCATCAACCATGAAAAGGATATAATTGTGTCCACAAAGACTAATAGTTCTAGAGGGACCAATAAGGTCCATATGGATGAGATCTAGAGGTCTAGAGGTGAGAATGTCTTTAACCTTTTTATGCGAAGTCTTAACAATTTTTCCTTCCTGGCAATGACCACAGACAACACTTGAAATAGGTTTAATTTTAGGAATACCTCTAACAATCTCTTGACTAGACAATCTACCAAGGATATCATAACTTAGGTGACCCATACGATTATGCCAGATCTCATTGTCATCCATTCTGACAATGTTACAGGTTTCAGAACTAGTCTTGACAGTATAACAATTGTCAGGTGTTCTAAATCCTGTAATAATGCATTCACCTTTATCATTTAGAATTTTACAATTGTTCTTTGAAAAGGTGACAGTATGGTCAGAGTCATAAAATTGTGATATACTTAGGAGGTTGGCTTTAAGGCCTTTAACTAATAGAACATTTTCGAGAACAGGCATTCCTTCTTCTTTTAGGGTTCCTTTACCTATGATCTGAGATGAAACTCCATCACCAAAAACTACTTTCCCACCAGCAAATCTGGTTTTGTTTAAAAGTTTGGTTTCATCTCCTGTCATATGTTTGGAACATCCTGAATCTAATTACCAACCAGATGAGGTGTGTTCAGCTTTTAAGGCAGTGATAACAATGTTACACTTCATTTGGGCTAAAAGATCATCTTTTCTAATCCAAATAGCTCTAATTTTAATTTTGCGTAAGTTTGCCCTCATTTGATAAAATTTTCGAGACACAGCTTTTTATCGAAAAACATTTGGAGCAGCAAACTGATTATTGTGGAAAATTTGAGCTTTTGGTTTAGGAAAGTTTCTGGGAGCCTTTCTCTTAAATGAACTCTTAGTTTTGGTGTTTCTATTTCTGTAGTTAGAGTTCTTATCAGGTTGTCTTGGAAGGACATAATTGTTACGATTTTGCCTAGAATAATTAAAGTTCTTGTAGACAGACGTGTTGTACACAGGGGTGTTTAGACGCCTAGCATAACAACCTTCAAAGGAGTGACCATAAATGTCACAGTAGGAGCAATATTGATTGCTAGAGGAATGAATTTCCTTAGGAAAACTTCTAAAGATGGGTTTAACAGCATTCTGTTCTGAAGTCCTATTCCTAGGAGGTATGGTCTTATAGGTAGAATCAGCCTTTCTGATCAAAGGACAGACGTATTTAGTCTTAAATGCAGTCTCAGCCTTAGAATTACTAGACTCTCCAATGTCTTTCTCTTGAAGCTTTTGATCAAATTCCTTTTTAATAAAATGAAAGTCTGGACATGTTTCAATTGGTCTTTTGCCCCCAGACACAAACTTAATAGGTTCAAGATTTGTAGTTTGTGGTTTATTTTTAGGGCAAAATCCAATACCGGTTCTATCATCAGAATTGGTCTTGGAGTCAACAACAAATTCAGTAAAACAGTTTGAGTTGTTTTCAAACGTAGAAATTTTTTTGAAAACGGTAGCTGTCTTTGTTTTTGCTTCCTCCAGTTCTAATAATGTTCCCTTGTATTTCATTTCCAGAGTTTCATTAGTTTTAGTCAACTCTTTTAATTTTTGATCAAAAGTTTCAATTTCAGATTGATGAGTCAGACACTGGTTAGTGTACTCTTCAGCATTCAACTTCACAATAAGACTTAGATCATCTAATTTCTTAGTCAGGTCTCTAACAGTCTTCTCCAGTCTAGTGCCTTTTTTAAGAGTTTTAGCATACAAAGTATGGATATTAGGGAGGTCATCTGTGTCTGAGTCGCTAAGTGAAGTGTGTGTAGTGACCCCTAACGATTCAGTTTTAGTACTCACGCACCCATTTAGATCGTCATTATTGATATCACTTTGACTCACACACACGGAACTAGAACTAGCAACATTTTCAGACAATAAAGCATCTAGGCCAATCAAAGCAGTATTCACACAAGCAGAAGTAGGAGCATCATTATCACACACAGTTATAGCATTATTGTCAATGATCTTAGCATAAAAAGACATGCAAGGGTAAAGTACATTTGAAGACTCAAGTTCCTCTTCATCAGAGTCACTAGAATCATTCCAAGTTTTACAGACATTGGCTCGATTGTGTGTGTTGGCTTTATTCAAATTAACTCTGCAATCGTGAGCAATGTGACCTAGTTTCCCATATCTAAAACATTCAATCTTTTTAAGGTCTCTAGTGGGTCTGGAATTGTTGTCCTTAGGATGTTTGTCAAGACCTCTCTCATGAGGTTTGGGATTAGACAGAGTAGGATAATTAGGCTTGCCTTGTTTAGTTGCCTGTTTGTTTCGAAATTTGACAATTTTCTTAAATTGTTTAGACGTTAAGGCAATCTGATTATCTAGTTTGTCTATATCGCACACCTCATCAGAGTCAGAGTTGGTCAAATTAGACTCAAGTTTGGGTATCTTAGAGGCAAAACTCAAATTAGAGTTGGGTTGTTTTCTTTGAGAATGATTTAATTGTTTCTTAAAGTCTAATTCCATTTTCACAGTTCTAAGTTTGCTACTGAATAACTCAGGGGTAAGGTTTTGATCATTCATTTCCTCAATAGCATACCTCTTACTGTCAAACTTTTGTGGTAATGACCTTAGGATTTTAGAGACAATTTCATTTATATCATAAGTTATACCATTAGCATGCAACTTAGTGACTATATCAGTTAAGTTCATGTAAAAATCATCAAAAGACTCAGAATCAGACATGATCAAAGAGTTGTACTGCTGGATAAGCATTTGAGTTTTAGCAGCTTTAACTCTTGAGTCTCCTTCATGGGCAGTGATTAATGTGTCCCAAGCTTCCTTAGAAGTGTCACAAGATGAGATTCTTTTGAACTCATACTCATTAATAGACATAAAAATGGCATTCTTGCCTTTATTGTTATTTCGAGAAATGGTTTTCTCTTCTTGGGTAAATTCACTTAAGATTTTCTTTACCCTCTCATCACTTCCTTCAGTGGCTGGTTTAGTAGGATAAGTGTATCCATTTTCAATAATGTCCCAGACATCATCTCCTAAAGTCCCTTGGATGAAGGCAACCATTCTTACTTTCCAGTAAGCAAAGTTGTTTCCATCAAAGAGTGGAGGTCTGGACAGATTACCAAACCTTTCATTCTTCTCGTCCATAGATAGGTTTTTCAGAAAACAATTTCAGAAACACAAGATCTTTTGAAATAAAAGTTAACAGGGCTCTGATACCAATTGAAAAACGTCGCTAATGCCGTTTAATACAAGATTAAACTGTATAAGCAACTCCGAAA
Source organism: Sambucus nigra (assembly GCA_949130495.1). Classification (NCBI taxonomy): domain Eukaryota; kingdom Viridiplantae; phylum Streptophyta; class Magnoliopsida; order Dipsacales; family Adoxaceae; genus Sambucus; species Sambucus nigra. Next base: position 314,846,266 of record OX422209.1, on the reverse strand, counting down.
TGTTTGTTGGAGAAACCCTTTTCTTTTGAAAATAAAAATTATAAACAAGATGTGTTTACAAAGAACCTTATGTACAAGAGTAATTAAGACTGTGTAATCAGTTTTTAAAACTAAGGCAGTTTCAAAAATTCATCACACTTAAAGAATGAGATGAGTAGATGAAGATAATCAACACACAGTTTTTAACGTGGTAAAACCTCTCCCAACAGAGGAAACATCCACGGTGACTTCTAAGTCACAAAAAACAAAAATCCACTAATAACAAATAATAGTTACAAACAATACAACATGCAAGCACACAAATCAACCTATTCTAAGTTTAGGAATATACCCCACTTGGTGTCCTTCTAACTCCTCATAGATCTGATTTGTTGATGATGTTCTTCCAGTTTGCTAACTTCCTTTGCTTTAGCTTCTTTACGACGACTCAATGATATTTGATCTTATACACAACACTTCCAGTGTAGTAGTGTGTTAAGTGTTTGTGAAGTGATCCCTATTCACATGCATGAACTCACACACACTTAGATTTACAGACAGTCCTATAAAAATTACATATAAAGTCTATATGCAGTGATTTTGATTTCTTTCTTTCTTACAAAACTAAAAACCTTTTTGACCTTTAATATAACCCAGATTCCACAGATATCTCACTTTAAAATCGGTCAAGATCTTAATCAATCTCTTTTTGAAAACGTTTGTGAGATTGAAAATCTCCAAGTGTGAATCCAACTAGGTCAAGGTTAAGTTTTGTAAAAACAGAAACTATAAAACATTTTGAAAACCAAATCAGTAAAGATTTTCGTAAATCAAGTAGTAAAAATGCAGATCTAGTGAAAATGTAACATGCAGAGTGTAGATCTAAAGTTTCTATGAAAAAGAAACAAGATCTTCACACGAATGTTTAAGTTGTGAACAAGATCAAGGACAAAGAGGTTACTGCTTCAAAATAACAAACCACTCTCTCTCTCAAACACTCAAGGTTCTGTTTGGGGTTGAATATACGAAGGTTTGTTTCAGAAAAATGAAGTGTTTAGGGTTAGGGTTAGGGTTTGGCTAACTATTTCCCTTTCCCTTTCTCTCTCTCTTCTCTCTTTTCTTTTCTCTCTTCTCTCTCACTTCTCTCTTCTCTCACTTCTCTCAAAAAGACGAATGCCCAAAAGTCTTCTAAGGCTGAGAAATGAAGGGTATTTATAGGGTTGAGGGAAGGTTCTGGATGTTCGAGGGAAATCAAGGGCTGAGATCAAGTCTTGCAGGCTTTGACTTGATCCAAAGGTTATAAAACAACGGTGATTAAGGATGATTGTGATTGGTTCATATGGATAGCACCGGGGTTAACTAAGAACACATGCAGACCCTCGATTAGGAATGATCCAACGATCAGCGATCAACCATCCAACTTTCTCACAAAAGAAACACAAATGGGTACACCCGGAGGATGACAAGTGTTGGCTTGTGAGTGGCTCTCACACGCGCGTCCAAAGTAATTACAGAAGGTACCCTGAAGTCTCTAGCGCTTTGAGATCCTACCCAACCAAACATTCGAGTGAGAAATGAAGTTTCCAAAATAGAATATTAACCCCACAAATTTTATAATCCCATTTTATTAATAAAAACAATTATTTAAAAAATGTTTAAAAATGTTTAAAAAATATGTAAAAATTCCCAAAAAATTATTAAAGCTCCAATTCAAGGGGAATTAAACACACACTCAATTTTAAGCAATATGAACACATGTATGCACTTCTAATTGTGTGTAGTGTGATTCAATTTATACCATCATGGATCATTGAAGAGGATTATAGAGATAAGATCTGAGGCTTTTTGGATTCTAGGATGGACTACCAATTTTGTCACTATTTACAAACTAGATGAACACTTATACAGTATAGACTTAAGCAAGTCAAAGGTATAAGGTGCTTCAATCACGAATCCTGTCTCTCGACACATTATTTAATTTGCCTATGCCCACGTCTCTCAAGGCATCACACAATACGGTGTTCTAGCTATCACTTAATTCTCAACACGTAAACAATAATGATCTAAATCTTTAAGCTTAACGGTTGGCTGATATACCTTGAATACACCGGTAAAAGTCCCCACTCACTAGGATTTAAACATAACGAGACAACTATACTCATCGAAGTCTATGGTATATATATATATATATATATATATATATATATATATATATATTGACTCGACCCTCCTTCGGGTGATGATTCATGAAGTAGAATGTCTTACCCTGGCACAACGAGCATCATAGACTTCCCATACAATTTACTATTGCTCCAACCCTCGGTATACAGTCACTATGCAAGATAAAAATATGCTCCCTTTCATATCCCTCAAAAGGAGAAAAAAATCTATCACATAATATACGACACCCTCCTAGTGTCCTCACCTGCTCCCCTGCATATGGAACTAACGAGAGCCCTATTACGCGATGACAAAGATATGTATACTATTTCAATATTCATGACATCTCTACTAAACCCGTTTCACATGTGAATTTAGTATTAACAAACTACTGTCACACAGAATATATTTCAATCACCTCGAGTGGCGGTTCAAATGGTTCTGGGACATAATGCCCTCGTCCTAACCGAACCAAAATTTCTTATAATTGTTGCCCCTACTGGGCATCCCATTTCTATTCCCGATTGGCGATAAACACGGTATACACAAGTGTTCTTACTCTTTACACATAGGACACCTCTCCATGTTATCTTCCTTGCCTGATCATCGGGTCCCCGATTGCTACCCCTGTTGTCCATTTGGCTTCGCTGGCCCTCTTGGACTTGTTGTTGTCCTCAATGGCCCTGACTGAATCCACCATTACTTGGTAAAAATTCAATTTAATAGAAACATTTAACTGGGTCCCTACTGGGTATACCCTCATGTGGTGCTTCACTAACACCATTAAATTTAGTCTTTCTTTTCAGCTCAATTTTCAATTCTCAAGGTTCACTTCCCATGGAAGCGTTGATATAAACTTGTAACGCACAACCTTGATGATGTCGACACTAGTCATCTTATTCGGATTTTACACTCACGCTTCTGTATTCTACTCACGAGCCCATTAATAACTTATGTACCCTTCATATACTTCATATCCCCTTCGTCGGGTACGAAGTTCACTAACCAAGTTAACTTCTCTGTCGCGATCAGTTTCTATCTTGCTCACTTGTGATAAGTTTTGAAACTTCATCCGCACCCCTGTCCGAACAACAGATCGAAAATCTAACGATTAAATTGTACTCAAAATTTTTATTTAATCCCATATTCTTCTTATATATAGTGACTGGCTCTTGTCACTTTACGTTGCTCCTATGAGCTTAAATTTTTATTGTCCAAAATTTACTACTGAGTATCGTTGTACTCTACCCTACATAGTTGTCGTTGGATTTCTCCTTCCATTGGTTTATCACACTTCCTCTTTTTTCTGGATTCTTATCGATGGCTCCTCGAAAGAGTCCTTTCGACTTTCCCCACCCCTTGCCGACTACGCTGGGTGAGTGTAAGATTTTCACCATTGTCATCCTTGACTGTGCTAGGGGAAACTACTGTCCCCGAGATTTTCCTATCATCACTTTTCTAAACAACAATTGTGGTGGCTTCTATCGCCATTACTATTTTCAGGTTACTCTATTGCTTCTGTCGCCTTCCTCCTGCATTCCTTCTAACGGTCCCCGTTGATTGTCCTATAATGTTCGGTGTCCGAAACCTAACCGAACTCGTACATAAATCACATCAACAATACTTGATAGCAGGAGAATGAAATCACATACGTAGATGAATTTGACAATCCTATCATAAGGCTCTACGTCAAATAACGCTAAACTGAAACGTGAAAAGCCATACAGATCCTAAGGACACTAGAACCTGATGCTCTGATACCACTTGTGACACCCCGCCTAAATAAGTACCGGGTGATCAGTCCTATATCAATTTTAAAACAGGAATCTCAAGGGTTCATTCTTAGCATCACTGTCGAAAACTTTTTAAAACTTTACAAACCACCTAGTATTCAAAAAGACTGATGTTAAATTTTATCTTTTTATTAAACAATTAAATATGCATGCTGAATAACAAATAAACCATACATCCAAACCATGAGCTAAAACAGTACTAAATGACTAAATGACCTGCCGAATAAACAATCGGCTCAAAATCCTAATAATAATAATTCAATAAATGAATACATAAACCAAATACTGAGTCTAAAAGTAAAAGGGGAAACTTGAACTGAATGAATCTACAACTGAGATAAGAATCCTACTCTAGGAATAAAGAAATGATGCGTCTAAATCAAATCCTTCAACCATCCACAATGTTGCAGATGCGTAACCCTGGAATAGATAAGTCAACTATGGCATCCCTGTGGCTGGACACCTGTTAATATACATATACATAGACAAGAGAGAAGAAGTACAAGAAATGGGTCAGAGCCCAATTTATAAAAATGTTTAGCAAGCATTTTATTGCAATAAATGAAATGCGTAGTATATAATGTTCATAATTGCTTTTACGGTCCCACTCTCTTGAGGACAATCTCACCTCTCTTCTATAGTGCACACCTATCGCATTCATTTATTCCGCCTAGCCATCTGACACACTTCTAACTAGGAAAAAGGCTTATCCTTCTAGTTACCCCTCGTAGTAGTATATCATATTTGATCTCAACAATTATCATTTTTAAATAAGTGTTATCACACTAAAGTCAAGTATTTACTATTTACGTTTATATAAGATTTCACTATCTTAATAGTATGTAATTATCTCATTGTAGATATATCATAAGCATACATATATATCCCTCACTATTATATATATGTATCAACACAATCTTAATAGCCTACAATTATCACATTGTAATTATATCATAAGTATACATATATATCCACCACCATTATATATATATATATATATATATATATATATATATATATATATATATATATATATATATATAACACAGCACCTTAAGGATACACCTATAGTGCATTGCATACTCTGCTATCATGTCCCAGTACGTCTCGTACTTAAACAAGGACTATCGGTTTGAAAATGTCCCACGAACCATATAAACAAATCACACATATTGGCGGCGAACATAGTTCACATACCTATGGGTCACCCACATACCTACGCTCCCATAGTCAGCGGACTTATCAACTCACAAATAAGTCTTTCACAGTCCTATGTTCTGAGATACAAGTAAAATATCCCCCCGAAGGTCACTCAGGATAAGACCGTCTCTACACAACCCCCTGCGATAGCAAGCAGCTAGATATGTCATACACATAATAAAACAATCAAATAGGTATTCACGCACCCTATTAAAATATTAGGTATTCACACAACCTTTCATTGTTTTACGTATTCACACAACCTATCATTGTTTTAGGTATTCCCGTAACCTATTATTATTTTTTATTGGATTACGTATTCCCATATTTATATATATAATTCACACATTCATATATATATACATATATTCCAATTATTACCAGGTCACTCGTATTAAATACGATCCAATACCAAAATTGCTACATCCCACTATTTAATATAATTTATATAATTGTATATCTCACCTCATATATACTTGATTAAGTTCATATTAGTCTCACAAAGTTCCCAACAATTTTTAGTTTCAATTCGGGAAAGTTTCATCACTAATTAAAACTCCAAGGGTATTTTAGACATTTCACAATATATGCCTCAGTAATGAAATTCCTAGTACTGCGTACTACTCTCCATTTGCTATGCGTGGCCACAAACGGCACGTAAATCTGATTTCGTATGACAAAGTTATGCTCATTTAAAGTTGTGCTAAAAATCAAATAACTCGTTCCGTCTTCAAGGGTATTTTAGACCTTTCAATTTTTGTGTCTAATTAAAAATATTCCCAGGACAGCGTAATACTCTTTTCTATCTATGTGTGGCCGTGAACGGCACACTAATCCGAGTCCGTATGCCAAAAGTTAGGGCATTATAAAGATTCACCTCAAAGAAGATTTAAAAAAAAACCTTTCTTAAAAAGTTTTCCCGCATTCTGCCCAGATTGATAAATTGATGTTTTGAGGCATTTTGGAGCAGTTTTGGAGGAAGCGCGTGAGACAACAAAATGTAGAAAACACGATTTTCTATAAGACATTGCGGACAGAATCGCCATTAAAGCTCCAAAACCTTCGATTATACTCAGATCTTTTACCCCAAAAACCTCCCAAGATTCGTCCTAAATCCACCCAAACTTCATCATTAACAATTTCTTCCAACAATACCACTAATGGAGATTCAAAAACCAAGATCTAATCATGTTATTCACTTCTCAAATTAAGTTATAATCTCACTATTAACCCAATTTCTCACAAAGTTAAAAATCCCCTATCAATGGTTATTCTTCATCTTCTTCACCATAAACCAACAAATTTCAATTCAAATTCCTACTTCCAAATTTCCAGAATTAATTGACATAATTACAACTATTTACATCATTAACTACAACTCAAATTAAAGCAAGAAAACACTTGCCTTGGGGGATTAAATCCGACGATCCCATGTCGAAATTCTTGCCCCGGATTGCTCTTGTCATCATTCTTTCCTTCTTCTTCTTCTTTCTCCTTTCTCTCCTCTCTCAACCCTTTGTGTTTTGGAATGACTCATGGCTGCCCAACACACTTAAACCTAGGTTAAAATTCCTCAATCCCGTAATTAAGCCTATTGGCCAATTAAAAATGACTTAAATGCCCCCGTATGGGCTCGGTCATGTCTAAAAATGCCCCGAGACCCATTTACTACCCCCGGGTGCTCTTTTTCGACTATCTTGACCCTTTCGGACTCAACCGTGCACTCAGAATTGTCATCCGAGATACTTTATATAAAAATTCCAATTTCAACCTCAAAATGTGACACATGTGAAAATTTTTAATAACCCGAATTAATTTGAATTTCTAAATCCCCAAATTTAAATAATAAATTCTAAATCTTCAAATTCAATAATTTCTCCAATTTAAATAAATTAAATTTAAATCACCAAATTAAATGAATTTCTTCAAATTAAATAAATACAACTCACTAATTTAATAAATTTATATATCCTCTAAAATATGGGGTGTTACAGCTCATCACAATTATTAATTGCAAAAAGGCAACCACATGTAGTATAGCTAAAACAAGGAACGACAAAAAAAAATGTGGAGATGTAAGTGTCCTAGCAATAAAAAAATATCAAAACAATATAGGATATTAGTAACTTGAGAAGAGTAAAGAAAATAAATAAAAAATAAAAAACACATTAAATATATGTTTATAAAAAAAATATTTGTGCAACTAGAATAAATAGAAAAAAAATCTAAAAGATTGCCATGGGGACAAAGGTTTTCTGCCTAAGAATTGACAATCAAGTTTACATACTCTTTTCTTAGAGCATCTCTAGTGACGTCACGTAAGGAAAAGTACTTTACAAAAGGAAAAAGCAGGTATACCTTTCTTATGGACTAAAGCTTTACAACGGTGATACACCAAAATTTGTAATTAAGGTTCCAACGAACAACTGATGTTCGTAGGAAAAAAAGTTATAGTTCTAACGAACAACATTTGCTCGTATGAAATGGTACGAACTAATGTTGTTCGTAGGAACCCATATATATAATAAAATCCCGTATTTATATTTGCTACGAACTTTTGAAGTGCTTAAGAATTCCTACGAACAAAAGTAGTTCGTAGGAAACATTTGCAAATTCTCTTCACGATTTATATACTTGCAGAATTCTTGCAAATTCCATTACAGAATTTGTTGTCTAAACCTCACCACTGTAGTACCTTGAATTTGTAAAGAAACAAATTATGTTGGTATTTTGCATCACCAGTGTGGATGCTCTTATAACTCATATACAAAGTATGAAAAGAAATTTAACTACTTAAGGCAGTTCGGACAAACAGGTATATATGGCATGCATGGTTATAGGGAAAGACCTAATATATGTACTGACAGAATATAGTAGTTTAATATTATAAATATCGTAATAGTTAAAAATAGTTTATAAAGAAAATAACGTATTAAGTATATAACCTCTATACATATGTAACATTAATATAAAGTAAATACAACAATAATTTTATACATATAATTAAGTATAAAAAATATATATATTATTATATTGATATAAATAAATAACTATATAACTAACTAAATATATATAGTATAACAACAAGAATATTATGATAAGTACTAAATATATAAAATGATAATTATACTAAAAGAGTGCGTATATAAAAAAATAGTTTCTATAAAAAAATATAACTAATACGTATAAATAAAATATATAAAAACTATATTATATGTATATGTAACAAGAAAATCCACTAATTGCTATGATATGAAGTCATAATTCAATTACATATGAATGTAAATATATGCAAAGCTTTAAATATATGTTCAGTATAAGTATATAATGAAAAAAAATTATAAAATAAACTAATAATAATAGTAAAAGTTATATAAAAAACATATAAGGTGATAACATGTAAATATATAATTTAAAAAAATATACTATTTATACAATTAGTTAAAAGTACTATCATATTATAAATATTATAAAAATAAGAAATATTTACATAATTACTTAATAAATATATGTTTGGAATCATCAAAATCAATATATTATTTTAGACTAAAATATATACTAATTATAATTAAACTAATTAAATATTAATTGAGGGATTAAATACATTTTCGTTTAACAATCTCCCCCCTTTTGATGATGACAAACAATGATTCACATTAATCAATAAAATGAATAAATTAAGCACAATTAGTGAATCAAAAATATTTCTCCCCCTTTTGACCATTTCAAAAAGATTTTTCAATTTAAATCGAATGTCATCGGGTTAAAGTGCGAAGCTCCCCCTATCAAAAATAATATGTTCATGGAATATAAGCATAAATTGCAAGGGGCATAAAATTTTCAATACGCACATGTGTCATCATAAAATTTTTCTCATAAACATTTTCATAGCATGTTTTTGAATTTTCGGATAGTCATGAATATCATCAAGTATCATATAAGTCACAATAATGATAAATGATAAATGATACCAATTGTTGCATTCACACACTAACTGTGCATTGCACACAATGGTTCCTCGAAAAAACTTTTTACGCATAAATAGAAATCACAACTCAATGTTCTCAAATAATGCAAATACGAGAGATATATCAATGTGCATAATTAATTCTCTCAATAACGAAAAAAAAATCGCAACAAATAAATTTTCAATGGGCGCATAACAATTTTTGTATAAATCCTCATGATATAATAAACTTTTAAGCACACAATATGAAACATTTCATAACTCGATGTTTTTAAATAATTTTAATAAAGCACATAACATGAGTGAGAATATAACGACAAAAAAATATAGCATTTTGCTCAAGCTTTGTCATTTTCAAGATACGAGCTAAAATTCTCGGACCATCTATATAGAGATATCCATAATAATATATCAAAGTTATGATTAAGCATTTTTCGAACAAATAATCAAATAAATTCCAATACACTTTTATCTCCTCTAAAGGGAAACCAATGAAGGCATATATGCATATAATAAATTTGGTGCATTTATTTCATGAGATAAATATTATCAATATTTTCTACCACAAAATTATTTTTCACAAGTCTTGATATATTCACAAATCAACGTCAATTTCAATAATCATGTGATTTTTAATTAAGCACAAATATCTCAATATTAATTTTCGTCATTAATATTTTTCATGAAAGTCAACAAATCAATTTTCAAGTACGAAACATATCATGAGGCCAAATAGAAAACTTAATAAATTCAGATTGTTAATAAACAAGAAGCTCATCAATACTTTCATGTTTTCAACAAATAACTCAACTATTTGATCAAGAATAACTTCAAAATTAATCAATAAACAAATTTCTCAAAAAAAATGAATGTGAAGTAAATTAATTAATTTCAATATATTTCAAACACTTGATAAGCATATGAATTTAAATTGAAGCGCAAATATCACATGTGTTACTTTCTTTTCATCTAAAGAATACTTTTCATACACATTGTTCTTTTAAAATCAACATTCATTAAGGAGGCTAATCATATAATAAGCCAAAGGGGCTGAAATAAAAATTGAATAATCATATGATTTTTCGAGTAAGCACAAATAATACAAATGATACTAAAAAAAATTATATTCTTCATGAATGTCACTAATATTAAACAATGAGGCTAAATCTAGCTTATAAAGATCAATATGATCATATAATCAAACTCAATCGATGCATATCGCAAAATCAACATGTAGCGCATAAAACAAATAAATTTCATATTCGCAAATATACACACAACATTTTTGTTTCAAAATGATATATGATAAAGTCATGAATTAATCCAATATTATTATCCATATATATATATATATATATATATATATATATATATATATATATATATATATATAAGTGAAACACACAAAAATTATGAATTTTCATCTCAAATATTATCATCAAAATCAAGTGCATGTCTCATAACATAAAATCATCAAGAATAATAAGTGTACAAATTAACATGTGGAGTCTAATTCATGAAGAACAAACTCATTTGCTTTACCAAATAATCTAAGTATGGAATCATATAAATTGAGATCATATCATCAATAAATATATGATATTTATAATTCAAGAAGGTGTACCTCACGACCTTACCAATACCAAAGTTGTATCCATGAAATTCTCTTCAAGTATGGCATTTTCATCCATTGACAATGATATAAGTAACAACAACTTTGCTTCCATACCAAATCATATGTACTTTGAGAGTCCACAATCCCATCTTAATATGCAACCTACTCAACTTTAAGGATATTCTCTTTCGACACCAAGAGTGTGTTAGGTCCATAAAGCAATATTGAAACATAAAATTTTCAAGATGCATTTTCTCATCAACTTTCGAGATTTCAAGAATTGTCATAATAAATGATAATCGCTAAAATCAATAATGGTATATTATCGTATAATCATCAAGTCAATTTTGTCATATGCAAAGAAAAAATAATTTATTAAGATATATATTTGTCATCCTTAGTATGCTATGTATTGGAAAAAAATAAGAGTATTCAGATTTTCAAACAATAAACACATTTATTCAGATTATTAATAGGCATACAAAATGCAAAAATCATTTGAAATAATATTTCATGAAAATAAGCATATTAAATATGAAAACAACATATCACAATATTTATCACGTAAAGAATGTGTTCATCTCAAACAAACATATAAACAAGAAAATAATATTTCTTTTAAAATAACACTAATTCTATTCTTGTAAATTTTGTTCAAGTCCTAATACCGATTTTGCACCTAAAAACATTATCCTTTGGAACCCAATATGAGTGAGGCTTTTTAGGGTTAGCATGCATAATAGTTCCTTTAGAAATCCAAGCCAATTTAGAGTTGTTATGCATCCATCTTTGACTACTTTGAAACATGTTCAAATTTTTCTTTCTATTTCCAAATTTCTCAAGACTATGTAACAACCCTAGCTTTTGAGAAACTTATTTTATAATAATTTACTGTGTGAAGTAATTATATAAAATGTTGGAAAATGGAGTAAATATTAATTGAATGAGTTTAAAGATAATATTTACTCGATTGTTGCATATTTACTGTATGTGTATGTAAATATCACCATGTTGCGTTTTATAGTGTCATATGCTTTAAATGACATTTATGGTTTAAATGAAACCGAAACTTGCAATGATTTATAAAATTACAGGATGCCAATTTAGAGGGCGTAGTTAGTCCCAAAATGTGCGAGATAGTCGAAATAAGTGCCATATTATATTTTCATGTTTCGGGCACTTTTGACTGGTTATAGCTTAAATGCGTAGTTGCGAGTCATTTTAATGTGGTATTAACCATTTAAGTTGAGAATTTAGACTAAGGTCACGATTTAGTCTTGTACCTCATTTATTTCTCTTAAGTGTGTATTACTAAACCTAGAGAGAAAGAGAGAGGAAGAGAATTTGTGGAGAAAAGAGGAGAAAAGAGAGAGATTGAAGATTTGGGATTTGATCTTGCTTCCATCTCCCAAGAATATGAGATTTCAACTTCAAGGCAAGTTTTCTACATGATAATATATGGTTTAGGGTGAATAAATTGTATTGATTGTTGTGCAGTTTTTATGGTTCATCAAATTTGGGATTTTGAGGGATTTGTAGGTTTTAAACCCTTAGAAGTTGATTTATATGGTTATTGGTGTAAATGATAGTAGTTAGATGCATTTATTATTTGATGGGCTATATTAATGATGTTGGTTGGAGAAGAAATGAGATTTAGGGGAAATTAGGGTTCATAACCCGTAGCCCCTTTCTTGGGAAATTTGTAGGGGAGAATCGATTTGGCCCTAAGGAGAATCGATTCGCTAAGGGGTCAGTTACCGGTCTGGGGACCCGAATCTATTCGGATTAGGGCCCAATCAATTCAGTTGAGGTAGAAAGTTGGGTTCTTCACCCGAATCGATTCTCTTTTGGGAGAACCGATTCGCTGCTTGGGGCGAATCGATTCGACCCTAGGACGAATCGATTCGAAATCAGGCTATTTTGAGTTATTTTTCTAACTCAATTTTTATCCTTTTTTTTGGGCTTAGGACTTAGGAACCTTCTTGTATGAAGTAAACTTAGTGTCCTAAAGTCTTATATTGGGTAGGCAAATATCCGATGTTAGAAGGGGATAGTTAGGACTTATTTGGGGATTAGTAATTAGAAGGTTAGGCGCTCTTTTCCCTAAATTAGCTAAGGTAATATTTCAAGATTGTAGAAATACATAATTGAAGAGTTTTGCCACGTTATTGGGAGAGGCTAGACTTGGTGGTTTATAATGACACCATAAAATGTTTGGAGAATAAATTAAGAGGTTTATATATCATTGAGGTTGTAATGATGGCATGAAATATGTATGGCTCCGGATAAAATGTGATGTATCTATTAAAATGGAAATAAAATGGTAAATGATAATTTACTTAAACACACCTCTTTAAATGCTACCATAAGGGAAGTTCGCGCATGAGGTGAAGTCCCCTGGCTAGTGAATGCAGGGCAAATATAGTCCTCGGCCATATGACCGGTTATTATGTATGTTGTATTTATTGTGCAACTGTGAGGTAATTTCGGGTGTGGTTATGACTCACTCACAGGTATATGGCCACTTCCCGACGTTGCGTTAGGATGCCCAGGTTGTCTTAGTTGATTGGCCCTGGAAGATGATAGTCATTTAGGGGGGCGCAGTGGGGAAACCCGGACGGGCGATCTTAGAATCGTTATATATAGATGAATTTAAGTATTCTTATTCAAGTTGGACTTGATGTATGATAAATGCCATAAAGAGCATAATTGTGACTATGTTTCATAATGAGATATGGAACGATGAAATGAAAAAGTGTAAAGAATGGAGATTTTTATTAATGAGATTCATTCACAACCTCTTGCATAACTGAATTGAACTTATGATCATTAAATTTATTTAGTTTAGGCATTGAGTTGAGTAGGTAGATTCTTATCATCATCTATCATGATTAACTATTCATAACTGTCATATTCTTTATTTATCTAGTGATCATATAAAACCGGGCCCTGACCCGTTCATATTTCTTATTGTGCTTGAATCTTGTATCCGCTCAAGTTCTCCACCGCAAGGACGCCAGCACTGACTTTCCTATTCCGGTGTTTTGGGGAGCCGTGATACTTTGCGGATATTATGGGATACGTTGTTATAGACACCTTCATTTTTGTACTCTAGTTACGATCGGGTCATTTACTCGGGCGTGTGGCCCAAGCTTTTGTATTTTCTTATTGTAATGTATTATATAACTTAATGAACTTGTTGAATATTGTTATAAGAGACTGTCGACCGACAGCATATTCGGTCCCCTTATTGTATACTTAATGCGGATATTATATAAGTTATTTGGGTATCCACCTTTTAGTAAATTATTTAGTCCAAATGTTTCTTTTTAATTTATAAATCATATTTTGACAATTCTTTTTCCAAAATTTAAGGGTGGTTATCCCTTATACTTAGTACATTGTTGTGATGGTGAGGATGATCCATCTATGATTCCTGTTTTTATTTGAGTATCGGGCTGGCCACCCCTTATTTTGATAAGCGGGTTGTCACAGATGGTATCAGAGCATCAGGTTCTAATGTCCTTAGGAATCTGTGCGGGTATACTAAATTTTTTGCATTGCTTGTGATTTGTCATGGAGCCATAGGACTAGGATTGTTGATTCCTCTGGTGAGATTTTTGTTCTTCTGCTAGAATATAAGATCTTAGTAAATCTTTTGTGTATTCATCCGAGATTCGCGTATTGGATAATGGGGGATGACTTGGGAAGGCCGTTATGAGGACAGTAGGAGGCGGCTTTTAAATTAGAACTGTAAGTTAAGTTCGGGGATGAGGACCACAGTGGAGGCCACTCCGTTTGTGGTAATTTTTTTGGATTACTACAATGACTATTTAAGTATAGTAGATATACCTACCGAAGTGCTGCTAATATAAAGAGTTGTACTAAACTTGAAATTCCAAAGGAAGACAAATGGGGAATGAAGCTTTAAAGGTCCTCGATAAGGACCACCCATTGAAGTTGAGTCAGGCAGAGGAAGTATAAGGCTCAGAAGCTTTGGCCTAAAGAGGGGCATAGAAAGGTCCAGAGGTGAAAATGTGAGGAAAATTTTCACCCGTTGGAGTAATGTCGAGAGGGTGAAAATGGTAGTCACCATTTTGAGTGGAGCATGAAGTTTGAATCATAAAAGAACCTAGTAAATGGTTTTAATAATGAGTCCCTCTAGGGTATCAGAAATGATAAGAATGTAGCCTCTCAAGTATTCACGTGAGGATTCGATCAGGGGCCGAATGTGAATAAAGAGTTATAGGTTTAAGGAAACCTTGCACCAAAGTAAGGTAAGTACAAGGAAGAAAGAGCCCTTCAGTGGAGGATAGGCTCCTGAGTAGGTGTTGCAAACACGTTTGGAGAAGTTATGTTCATGAATCACCATAGGTGGACACCAGTCCGGGGAACTCATGGAATTACAGCAGTTGAGGTCGGTAGTCTACTTTCCTTTGTAGGGGGAGTAAAGGAACTATGAGGGTGATAGTCGGGATCGAGGCTATAGAGCCAAGATAGAATGTGGTCAAGGTGTCCAGAAATGGGGAAAGGATTGAGATGTAAAACCACACACTTTGATCTTGCCGATAGAAAATAAAGGCGACAATACGATGCCTAAATGGGGCATTGAGTAAGGTAGTTTTGAGTTAGTTAAGACTGTAGTATGGTACCTGGAAGCTATTTGGAGTAGCCAGAGTAATTAGCAAGACGGTTATGGTGAGTTCCACCTAGGATGAGGGAGGTGTATTCTGGGTGGCAGGGATGGAGTCACCGTCTTTATTAACCGTAGATTTAAGTGTGTAATTTGAGCGTTGTGGAATTTTCGGTATTTTTTTTATAGAGGGTGTGTCTATGTGTTTTTCGCGGTGGCGAGGTTTTATGTTCCTATATTCGCTGTAAAAGTGAGGGTTGATATTTTAAAACTATTTCTGTTTTTTTTTTATTTCTCATTACTCTGATATATGAGTATAAATTTTTTTTTGTGTTTGGAGCGATAACAGGCTAGTAACTGCAAGGCTATCGTATCTGTAGTTCCATAATGGAACTAGTTGTTTAGTTATATCTCACCTGGATACGGGTTGAGACCTTATTGAGATAGTTTAAGTTATGTGAGAAGATTTTTTTATTTCATTCTATTGCATGCTTTATGTTGACTTATCTCCACGGCCAACAAAGTTAAGTAGTAGTGTATTGGAGGGGTTCTTTATTTGGATTTCACTTTGTGAGACACTCCACGCATAAACCTTAACGACGTTGGGAGTGGAGAGATTTTTCTTTATGTTAAGAGTTTAGTTTGGCAGGGTAATAGCCGAGAGTCATGTGATTAATTTAAGGGCTACATATAGATGTGCGGTAGAGAGGCACAAGAAATATGTCCCTCCCCTGATAGATGTGGGCGAGATATGAAATAGAGGTCGAGTAAAGGCTTATGGCCAGGCCTTGATAAAAAGGATAAAATTTTAGGATGTGTATTTATAATTAGGTGGGAGGTTCGTATCACTTTGTAACAAGTAAACACCCTGATTAGTGAGACTTTCTATTTCGCCGAAACAAAAGGATAGAGATAAGTGTGTTAGTAAAATTTTGAGATAGGATTTTAGAGGTCCCAATTTGGCCTTAAACTGTCATATCTTGATGAACGACGATATGAGGTAGTAGTGTAACGGGAGGGTTCCTTGTTTGTATTTCGCTTTGCGAGATGTCCCACGCACGAAACTCAGTTAATGTCGGGAATTGAGAAAGGTCTTCGGCAGTGGGGAGGTAGTTAGATTAGTACTCGTTCGACGTGTGTAGAACTTATCGACCTTAGGGTTATTAGGAAGTGAGGCCTTTGGGGTCATGAGGTGTAAATTTTTAGGAAGGCTGTAGTCAATAGATTCAGAGAGTATCTATGGGCTAGACCAAAAAGAATGTGAGGCCCATCTTTGAAGAGAGTGTTACGTTGGTACTCTGTCTTGTGATGAGTTAATGAATAAGTTGACTTCTACTCCAATACTCGTATCACCTAGAGCGGGAATGGACTATGCGGTCTTTTCGGACAGGCCACTATAAGAATTGGGAGGTGTTAATGTTGGAGTATGGGGCCATTGCGTAGAAATCTCTCAATCTTAAGCCCCATGAAAAGAATTATCCGATGCACGATTTGGAACTTGTCGCGGTAGTCTTTGCCTTGAAGATTTGGAGGCATTATCTCCTAGGGGAGAAATTTAGTCTTTTCATTGACCACAAATCGTTGCAATATTTATTTTCATAAAAGGATTTGAATATGTGATAACACCGGTGGCTAGAGTTTGTGAAAGACTATCAATTTGACATCCATTATCACCCGGGCAAGGCGAATGTGGTGGAGAATGCTTTGAATAGAAAACCTGAGGGGGAGTTGGCCTCGGTATGGAGGGCTAAATGGAAGGAGCTTAGCCAACAGAATTCGGTTGCTAGGACGTTTATATCGATGCTGACCATTACGCCTACTATTATGGAGAAGGTGGTGGAAGCCCAAAGAAGGGTCAAAGGCTGTCAAGACCGTATATGCCAATTATTGACCAAGGGAGTAGAATCCTATCTATAAGATAGGATGGTGGGTTATGCTTCCAAGGGAGACTCATTATCCCAGACGAAGGGGATTTAAGACGGGCTGTGATGACCGAATATCATGGGTCCAAATTTACGGTGCATCCGGGCAATGACAAGATGTACCAAGACATGCACCATCAGTATTGGTGGGCAGGCATGAAACGGGATATTTTTGAGTTTGTATCCCAATGTGCTACTTGTCAATTGGTTAAAATAGATCATCAACGACCGACGGGATTGTTGCAACCCTTGGAGATACCGGTGTGGAAGTGGGAAAGAATCTCGATGGACTTTATCACGGGATTGCCAACGTCGCAGAGCAGTCATGATTCCATTTGGGTTATTTTTGATCGTTTGACTAAGTCAACACATTTCTTATCGGTACGTACCAACTACAATACCGCTCGCTATGCCTGATTATTTATTGCGGAGGTTGTTAGACTCCATGGGGTGCCGGTAAATATAGTCTCCGACAGAGATAAGTTTTTTGTTTCCCATTTTTGGTGAAGTTTCTAAGAAGTTATGGGAACCGAATTGAAGTTGATCACCTCTTATCACCCTCAAATAGATGGGCAGACATAAAGAGTCAACCAAATGTTGGAGGATATGCTTCGAATGTGTGTGCTTAATTTCAAAGGTGGTTGGGAACAATATCGCCCTTTGGTCGAGTTTGCTTATAATAACTCATACCAATTCACTATTGGGATGGAACCCTATAAAGCCTTGTATGGACGGCCATATAGATCACCCACTTGTTGGTTGGAGGTGGTGGATAATAAATTTCTTGGACCTGAAATGATCCAGGATACTTCTTCCAAGATTGAACTCATCCGGAATCGCATTCGAATAGCTCAAGATCGCCAAAAGAGTTATGCCGATGCGAATAGAAGACATGTAGAGTTGGAGGTTGGAGATCAAGTCTTGGTGCGTGTATCGCCAATGAAAGGTATAAAGAGATTTGGAAAGAAGGGAAAGCTTGCGCTGTGCTATGTTGGACCTTTTCCTATTATTGCCAAGGTAGGTCTAGTGGCATATCAACTTGCATTACCGGAACACTTACAACAACTCCACGATGTGTTCCATGTTTCCTCTTTGAAAAAGTATAAGAGGTGTGAAGGAGCCCTTTGGCATATTCCTTTTGAGGATATCGATTTGCAACCCGATATTTCGTATGAAGAACAATTGATTGCAATCTTAGAGCACGGAGAGCGTAGATTGAGATCGCGAGTGGTGCCCTTGGTGCGAGTTTAATGGGGTCATCACGATGCTAAGGAATCAACGTGGGAGCGTGAGGATGCTATGCGGGAAAAGTATCTGCATCTCTTCTTGCAAGGTACGCTTGAATTTTGAGGGCAAAAATTCCCTCATAAGGGGGGGAGTATGTAACAACCCTCGCTTTTGAGAAACTTATTTTATAATAATTTACTGTGTGAAGTAATTATATAAAATGTTGGAAAATGGAGTAAATATTAATTGAATGAGTTAAAAGATAATATTTACTCGATTGTTACATATTTACTCTATGTGTATGTAAATATCATCATGTTGCGTTTTATAGTGTCATATGCTTTAAATGACATTTATGGTTTAAATAAAACTGGAACTTGAAATGATTTATAAAATTTCTGGATGCCAATTTAGAGGGCGTAGTTAGTCCCAAAATGTGCGAGATAGTCGAAATAAGTGTCATATTGTAATTTTATGTTTCGGGCACTTTTGACTGGTTATAGCTTAAATACGTAGTTGCGAGTCATTTTAATGTGGTATTAACCATTTAAGTTGGGAATTTAGACTAAGGTCACGATTTAGTCTTGCACCTCATTTATTTCTCTTAAGTGTGTATTACTAAACCTAGAGAGAAAGAGAGAGGAAGAGAATTTGTGGAGAAAAGAGGAGAAAAGGGAGAGATTGAAGATTTGGGATTTGATCTTGCTTCCATCTCCCAAGAATATGAGATTTCAACTTCAAGGCAAGTTTTCTACTTGATAATATATGGTTTAAGGTGAATAAATTGTATTGATTGTTGTGTAGTTGTTATGGTTTATCAAATTTGGGATTTGTAGGTTTTAAACCCTTAGAAGTTGATTTATATGGTTATTTGTGTAAATGATAGTAGTTAGATGCATTTATTATTTGATGGGTTGGATTAATGATGTTGGTTGGAGAAGAAATGAGATTTGGGGGATATTAGGGTTCATAATCCGTAGCCCCTTTCTTGGTAAATTTGCAGGGGCGAATCAATTTGGCCCTAGGGCGAATCGATTCGCTAAGGGGTCAGTTTACAGGTTTGGGGACCCGAATCGATTCGAGTTAAGGCCAAATCGATTTGGTTGTGGCAAAAAGTAGGGTTCTTCACCCAAATCGATTCACTTTTGGGAGAATCGATTCGCTACTTAGGGCGAATTGATTCGAAATCAGGTTGTTTTGAGTTATTTTTCTAACTCAATTTTTATCCTTTTCTTTTGGGATTAGGACTTAGGAACCTTCTTGTATGAAGTAAACTTAGTGTCCTAGAGTCTTATATTGGGTAGGCAAATATCCTATGTTAGAAGGGGATAGTTAGGACTTATTTGGGGATTAGTAATTAGAAGGTTAGGCGCTCTTTTCTCTAAATTAGCTAAGGTAATATTTCAAGATTGTAGAAATACATAATTGAAGAGTTTTGCCACGTTATTGGGAGAGGCTAGACTTGGTGGTTTATAATGACACCATAAAATGTTTGGAGAATAAATTAAGAGGTTTATATATCATTGAGGTTGTAATGATGGCATGAAATATGTATGGCTCCGGATAAAATGTGATGTATCTATTAAAATGGAAATAAAATGGTAAATGATAATTTACTTAAACACACCTCTTTAAATGCTACCATAAGGGAAGTTCGCGCATGAGGTGAAGTCCCCTGGCTAGTGAATGCAGGGCAAATATAGTCCTCGGTCATATGACCGGTTATTATGTATGTTGTATTTATTGTGCAACTGTGAGGTAATTTCGGGTGTGGTTATGACTCACTCACAGGTATATGGCCACTTCCCGACGTTGCGTTAGGATGCCCAGGTTGTCTTAGTTGATTGGCCCTGGAAGATGATAGTCATTTAGGGGGGCGCAGTGGGGAAACCCGGACGGGCGATCTTAGAATCGTTATATATAGATGAATTTAAGTATTCTTATTCAAGTTGGACTTGATGTATGATAAATGCCATAAAGAGCATAATTGTGACTATGTTTCATAATGAGATATGGAACGATGAAATGAAAAAGTGTAAAGAATGGAGATTTTTATTAATGATATTCATTCACAACCTCTTGCATAACTGAATTGAACTTATGATCATTAAATTTATTTAGTTTATGCATTGAGTTGAGTAGGTAGATTCTTATCATCATCTATCATGATTAACTATTCATAACTGTCATATTCTTTATTTATCTAGTGATCATATAAAACCGGGCCCTGACCCGTTCATATTTCTTATTGTGCTTGAATCTTGTATCCGCTCAAGTTCTCCACCGCAAGGACGCCAGCACTGACTTTCCTATTCCGGTGTTTTGGGGAGCCGTGATACTTTGCGGATATTATGGGATACGTTGTTATAGACACCTTCATTTTTGTACTCTAGTTACGATCGGGTCATTTACTCGGGCGTGTGGCCCAAGCTTTTGTATTTTCTTATTGTAATGTATTATATAACTTAATGAACTTGTTGAATATTGTTATAAGAGACTGTCGACCGACAGCATATTCGGTCCCCTTATTGTATACTTAATGCGGATATTATATAAGTTATTTGGGTATCCACCTTTTAGAAAATTATTTAGTCCAAATGTTTCTTTTTAATTTATAAATCATATTTTGACAATTCTTTTTCCAAATTTTAAGGGTGGTTATCCCTTATACTTAGTACATTGTTGTGATGGTGAGGATGATCCATCTATGATTCCTGTTTTTATTTGAGTATCGGGCTGGCCACCCCTTATTTTGATAAGCGGGTTGTCACAGATGGTATCAGAGCATCAGGTTCTAATGTCCTTAGGAATCTGTGCGGGTATACTACATTTTTTGCATTGCTTGTGATTTGTCATGGAGCCATAGGACTAGGATTGTTGATTCCTCTGGTGAGATTTTTGTTCTTCTGCTAGAATATAAGATCTTAGTAAATCTTTTGTGTATTCATCCGAGATTCGCGTATTGGATAATGGGGGATGACTTGGGAAGGCCGTTATGAGGACAGTAGGAGGCGGCTTTTAAATTAGAACTGTAAGTTAAGTTCGGGGATGAGGACCACAGTGGAGGCCACTCCGTTTGTGGTAATTTTTTTGGATTACTACAATGACTATTTAAGTATAGTAGATATACCTACCGAAGTGCTGCTAATATAAAGAGTTGTACTAAACTTGAAATTCCCAAGGAAGACAAATGGGGAAAGAAGCTTTAAAGGTCCTCGATAAGGACCACCCATTGAAGTTGAGTCAGGCAGAGGAAGTATAAGGCTCAGAAGCTTTGGCCTAAAGAGGGGCATAGAAAGGTCCAGAGGTGAAAATGTGAGGAAAATTTTCACCCGTTGGAGTAATGTCGAGAGGGTGAAAATGGTAGTCACCATTTTGAGTGGAGCATGAAGTTTGAATCATAAAAGAACCTAGTAAATGGTTTTAATAATGAGTCCCTCTAGGGTGAAATGATAAGAATGGTTTTAAGATAATATTTCGAGATTGTAGAAATACATAGTTGAAGAGTTTTTCCACATTAATTGGAGAGGCTAGACTTGGTGGTTTATAATGACACCATAAAATGGCTGGAGAATAATTTAAGAGGTTTATAAATCATTGAGGCTGTAATGATGGCATGAAATATGTATGGCTCTGGATGAAATGTGATGTATCTATTAAAAGGGAAATAAAATGGTAAATGACAATTTACTTAAACACACCTCTCTAAATTCTATCATAAGGGAAGTTCGCGCATGAGGTGAAGTCCCCCGGCTAGTGAATGTAGGGAGAATATAGTCCTCGGCCATATGACCGGTTATTATGTATGTTGTATTTATTGTGCGACTGTGAGGTAATTTCGGGTGTGGTTATGACTCACTCGCAGGTATATGGCCACTTCCCGAACTTGTGTTAGGATGCCCAGGTTGTCTTGGTTGATAGGCCCTGGAAGATGATAGTCATTTAGGGGTGCGTACGGTGGGAAAACCCGGACGAGCAATCTTAGAATCGTGATATATAGATGAATATAACTATTCTTATTCAAGTTGGGCTCGATGTATGATAAATGTCATAAAGATCATAGTTGTGATTATGTTTCATAATGAGACATGGAACGATGAAATGAAAAAGTGTAAAGAATGGAGATTTTAATTAATGATATTCATTCACAACCTCTTTTATAATTGAATTGAACTTATGGTCATTAAATTGCTTTAGTTTATGCATTGAGTTGAGTAGGTAGACTATTATCATCATCTATCATGATTAACTGTTAATAACTGTCATATTCTTTATTCATCTGGTGATCATATAAAACCGGCCCCCGAAACGTTCATATTTCTTGTTGTGCATGAATCTTATATCCGCTCAGGTGCTCCGCCGCAAGGACACCCGTACTGACTTTCCTATTTCGGTGTTTTGGGGAGCCGTGATACTTTACGGATATTACGGGATACGTTGTTATAGACGCCTTCATTTTGGCACTCTAGTTACGATCGGGTCATTTACTCGGGCGTGTGGCCCAAGCTTTTGTATTTGCTTATTGTAATGTATTATGTAACTTAATGAACTTGTTGAATATTGTTTAAGAGACTGTCGACCGATAGCAGATTCGGTCCCCTTGTATACGTATGTGGATATTATATAAGTTGTTTGGGTATCCACCTTTTAGTAAATTATTTAGTCCAAATGTTTCTTTTTAAATTATAAATCATATTTTGACAATCCGTTTTCCAAAATTTAAGGGTGGTTATCCCGTACACTTAGTACATTGTTGTGATGCCGAGGATGATCCATCTATGATTCCTGTTTTTATTTGAGTATTGGGTTGGCCACCCCTTATTTTGATAAGCGGGTTGTCACATACTAGTCGTGAAATCCACAACTTGAAATTTCAGCTTATTATTTTCAGATTGAAGTATTTCAAGAGACACTCTACTTGTATTTTCTATTTTAAAGTATCAACTTCATTTCTCAAAGAGTAATTTTCTAATTTTAACTTAATAATTTCTTTTAAGTACAAATCACATTTTTTGAAAGTAATAAATGAGAATTTTTAAGTTCTACATATCAATTTTTAAGTTCTTCAAAACTATCACATAATTCATCAAAAACATTTTGCAATGCCTCATAATCATCAACATTTTAATTATCACTATCACTAAAAGAATCAAGGCTAGAGTGTTCCATATCTTCCATAGCCATTAAATAAGAGTTTGCAGTACAATCATCGTGGCTTGAAGATTCATCGATAGATTCAATCTCTTTTGGATTGTCCATTTCTTCTTTCTCAACTATTCCCATCTCATAAATAGCCTTTAATCCGTCCTAAATGTCCGTAGCATATTCACAACAAGAAATTCTATTACACACCTCAAGATATAATGAACAATATAACATATTCAAGGCTTTAACATTTAACTGAATTTCCTTGATATCTAAATCACTTGAACTATTTTCATTTTTAGAAATATGTGATCCATTTATAATTAATCTCCAAATTTCATAATCATAAGATTGAATAAAAATTTTCATTCAATTTTTCCAATAAATATAATCAGTTCCAGAAAACAAAGGACGTCTAGAAATTGATTGCCGTTCACTTAAAAGGTTTGCCATGATCTTTAACTCTAATATTGCTAAATCTAAAACTAATCAGAGCACTTGCTTTGATACCAATTGTTGACTAGAAAACTACTCAAGAGGGGGGTGAATTGAGATTTTGCAAACCTTTTGGTTTAAATTGAAATTTTAATAAATATTTAATTAAAAACTTTTAATCCAAAATTCAGATAAATAAATCTTAAATGATTAAACTAAAGAATATTAAATAAATGCTACCAATTAGATTAAACAAGTTAAATAAGAGTTTATAACATACAATAAATAAATTATTAAATTTCAGATTTAATAAAGATTTACCTTCTTGAATTAATCTTAAATGTTTCACTCAAAGAAAATCAAATAAATATATTCAAATAATTACACAAGTTATATTTCAAGATTATAAGACCCAATAATTTTATAATCAATTTTTGTAATTAATAAAAATTAATTTCCTGAAATAAATTAATTATTACAAAAATAATTACTTTAATCTTACAATAAATTTACCAAATTTTTGGATTTAAATAACTTGCAAGTGTAAAATCAGAATATATGAATTCAAGCAATCACAAATAAAATACGAAAAATAAAGACATCAGATTTTCGACGTGGTTCGGCCAAATTTCGGCCTATGTCCACGCACCTAGAGCTGCTTTTGTCTCCCGTACTTCAATACCGTGATCCACTAAGGCAGGATCAAACCTCCAACGTACAATCGAGCAGCTGAACTGAGCTACTTGTACAACCGAAGCTAATCACCGAGCTTCAAAATAAAACTAGAGTTTTGAGTGCAATGTTTGGATGTCGAAACTCTCTAAAATACAAATTGATCTGAGTTTCTTCTTGAGTGAGACTTCACAATAAATTTGATTTTTGGCACTAATCTTCATCTTGAAATCTTTGTATCAGAATAATGATTCTTGTGCTCTTGAATTTCTTCAACAAATAACTGAATAAAACTTTGTTGTTATCTCAAATCTGATTGTCAACTTTGATGCTTTTCTTAAACGAGTGTATGAGCTGAATATGAATCTGGTTTCTCTATTTTCTGTGTGTATGAGGAAAAATTAATTGCTATCTATTTTCCGTTTTTCATTTCTATGTACCGTTGTCTTCAACAAATTTCAACTTCTATTTGGAGATGCCAATAAAAAAAATGACCGTTGGGTTGAGCTCTTCTTCTTCAACTTGGTAGTGGTCTGAGTGTACATCATTTAATGCACAAGACATTTTGAGAGAAAATCGTATTCATATATGTCTTAACAAAGAAGAGAAGAGTAGACTGATTGAGAGAGAAACGTTAGAAATAAAAGAAAAGAAGAAATGTATAATGAATCTTCAAAGCATCTTTGTGTGTGTGAGTTAGTAGACACAAAATAAATGAGATATGAAAGGGTCTCTTATCAAATTGTCCAACTGTCAACACAAAAAAGATATATTGTCCATACAAATCGCCCAAATATAATGACAAAAGATTAAACTTTGTAATATAACGAGTTTCCTGAAAATCAAAAGGGGCCCACTGGCTTAGTGTAAGTGTATGAATTAAATAGCATTAGTTGTCATCAGCTTTTCTCAAAGATAAATGATAATGGAACATTTCTTAAGATAGCAATAATATACGAAGAACTAAACAAAACTGGGACACCAGATATCTCGTATAATAGAAATAAGGAACAACAACAATTCTCAATCTGTATGAAGTGCCGATATATATATATATATATATATATATATATATATATATATATATATATATATATATATATATATATATATATATATATAATGGTGTGACAACCCGCTTTTCAAAATAAGAGGTGGTCAGCCCGATACTTCAATATTTACAGGAATTATAGATGGTCCATTCTTAGCATCACCATAAATACAAGAATTATACGAGGTAACCACCCATTATTTTAAAAACGGATTGTCAAAATTTATTTTGTAAGTTGAAGAAAACATTTGAACAACCCAATACAAAAAGAAGGTGGATAAAATAACTACAGGAATTAAATTAAACAGTACATATATATCACAGTAATCGGATAAGTTTTCGGTTAACAGACCCAAACAGTATGGTTACACCGAGTATTAAAGTATAACATCACATCTATAATACAATTACAAAACTTGGGCAACATGCCCGAATGAGTAACCAATCATAACTAGATTACAAAAGAAAATGGAAGCGTCTATATCAAAATATCCCATAACATCCGCAAGGTGTTACATCTCCAAGACACTGGAATAGGAAAGTCAATATGGGCGTCCTTGCGGCGGAGCACCTGAGCGAATATCAGATTCATGCAACACAAGAAATATGAATGGGTCAGGGCCCGATTTTATATGATCACAAGATGAATAAAGAGTATGACAGTTACGAACAGTTAATCATCATTGATAATGATAAGAGTCTATCTACTCAATCTTAGAGCATAAACTAAAACAATTATAATGACCATAAATTTAATTCAAATATACAGGAGGGTAGAAATAAATATTATTAATTGAGATTCACCATCCTTTATAAACCGTTTCATTTCGTCGTTCCATATCTCATTAGGAAATGTATTCAAACCCACTTAATTCTTAGGGCTATTTGTCATAAATTAAATCTCACATGAGTAAGAATAGTTATATTAAACAATATATTACGATTCTAAGACCGTCCTTTCGAGTTTCCCCACTAGACGTGCCCCTAAACAGCTATCATCTTCCAGGGCCTATCACACAATACAACCTGGGCATCCTACAATGCAACGTCGGGAAGTGGCCATATACCTTCGACAGTGAGTCATAACCACACTCAGAATTACCTCACTTCGAACAATAATCCCACAATATATAACAACCGGTCATATGGCCGAGGAATATATTCTCCCTGCATTCACTAGCCAGGGGACTTCATCTCATGCGCATAATTCCCCTATGATAGCATTTAGAGAGGTGTGTATATACCAATTTTTCATTCACAATTTTAAATCTCATTTTAAAATATACATCTCATTTTATCCAGATCCATACATAATTAATAACATCATTATAAACCTCAATGATTAATAAACCCCTCACTTAGTCTCCGAGAATTTATGGTGTTACTATGAGCTACCAAGTCTAGCGTACCCTACTCACGTCTCAAAAGTTCCCCAATTATTTAATTCTACGTCTCTTAATAACAAACTAACTTGTTAAAGGAAGGAAATACCCAATGACCTATTTATTGACCCCCAAAATAGCCCTCGTCTATTCCCTTACTAACATAAGGTAGTTAGCTAACTAATATAAGACTCTAGGAAACTGAGTTTACTTCATAAGGGAAGGTTCCTAGGTCCTAAGCCTAAAATAAAAGGGTTCAAACTAAGTTAGAAAAATCACTTAAGATAGCAGGAATTCCGAATCGATTTGCCCTGGCCGAATCGATTCGAATGGTCCGAAACGATTCGGTCAAGAGAACCCAACATTCTGTAAACTTCCGAATCGATTCAGAGATACCGAATCGATTCTCTTATCCCAGACCTGTAGCCTACCCCTTTAGCGAATTGATTCGCTATGGGCGAATTGATTTGCCTAGCCCAGAATACACAGTGTCGGCTATGGTGTTTAATGCCCTACTTTTCCTAATATTCATTTCTCCTCCATAATTACCCACAACAACCACCATTAATTCAACAAAAACCCTCCTACATGATTACTAACTACTATACTCAACATAAAAATCATGTAAACATCATTTAAGGGTTCAAACACCACAAATCCATTAAAATCCCCATGTGTTCAATTGATTCACATACACAACAATCACTACAATTTATTCACCCTAAATCACATATTAGAAAGTAAGAAACTTGCCTTGGCTTGCAATCGCAGATTTTCCTATGATAACAACAACTCCAATCTTCAATCTTCACTTCTCTTACTTTTTCGTTTCGTCTTCTTCTTCTTCTTCTTCTTCTTCTTCTTCTTCTTCTTCTTCTTCTTCTTCTTATCTCTTTCTCTCTAGGTTTAGAAATACACACTTAAGAAAATAGAAGGGTTTGCAAGACTTAAACGTGCCTCTATCCTTAATTCCCATCTTTAAATTGTTAATACCCCATTAAAATGACTCGTAACTACATATATAAGTCATAATCTGTAAAAAGTGTCTGGAACCCAAAAATACAATATGGCACTTATTTTGACTATATTGCATATTTAGGGGCTAACTATGCCCTCTTAATTGGGATCTGGAATAATATATCTTATTTCCATTTTCAACTTCATTTAAACCATAATATTCGTGTAAAGCACAATGATACCCTATCTCATAACGTAATGCCATTTACATTCACATAATAGTAATTAAGCACAACTTGATAAATATTATCTTCTAATTCACTTAAAATAATATTTATCCAATTTACCAATATTTTATATAATTACCTCTCATGGAAAATTAATATAAAATAAATTACTCAAAAGTAAGGGTTATTACACTCTTCCCCCCCCCCCGATAAGGGAATTTTCCCCTCAAAATTCAGGCATACCTTGTGTGGGTACCCAAAATTAGAACTATAGGCCTGGACGAGTAGCCCAGTCCTGGCGGACCAAAGACCAGGCCCCTCTTCTCTTATATTGATCCGGTCTCCCTCCACGTCCCCATGAAGGAAAGTTATAGGGGAGATGGAAAACGTGGAGGAACCCATCACCTCCACTTACTCACATGTACATATATATATTAAACCCTAGGTCTGGGGCAAAAGGACAAGTTGTATTCTTTGTAATTACTCTCCGGAGTATATAGAAATAATATCGATTGCACCACCGTGGACATAGGCACATCTTTGCTCAACCACGTACATCCTTTGTTGTGTGATTATCATTTTATATTCCTTGTTCTCACTTGGTGCAATCTTTCTTCTTCTTTATTTGTGTTGCACAATAATTGTCACCACAATTGGCGCCGTCTGTGGGAATCGTTCGTCTTTCCCTGAGAAGAGCCCACACCAAGAAAGGAGATTAAGATGTCCGATCACAACAGCAATGCCCCTCAGGCAGGAGATATTCATGAGCCACCTGCTCCTCGCAGGATTTGGTCTGAAGTTCGACGTTCAGATCAGAGAGCTGGCCTGGAAAGGCCAGCCTCAGAAGAAAGTCAGGGACCAACGAGGTCCACGCAGATATCTAGATTGATTGATGCGTACGAGGAAAGACTCCACGAGCAGAGAGAGTCTTCCCGCAGATACGAGGCTGAGAATGCTCGCTTGAGAAGAAGGATGGAAAGACTAGAGAGGGAGATTCGTCCTGATAATAGGAGACGCCCATACCGCACTCCTAGCCCTCAGCGAGCAAGTCTCGCAGCCGAGGAAAGAGCCCTAGGCTAGAATCTCAAAAGGTCGAAGGAGGCGAGTCAGACGATGACCTCCACGAACAGCTCGCCACTACCAGAGCCCTGCTCGTAGCGACGAGAACATACGAAATCTAGTCCGCAGAGAGATGGACCAACATCCTGCTCACCACGGAACAAGATCAACTAGAGAACTCGCAAGGCGAGCTCTCAAAACCAAGATGAAGTCACCCTTCACGAGCGAAATCAAAGAGGAAGAAGCCCCCAAAAAATTTACCATTCCAAGGTTCAAGATTTACGACGGAAAGACTGATCCCATCGATCACGTCGGGCAATACCGATAAGCCATGACCCTATGGAATCACCGAGATGCCCTGATGTGCCGTATTTTTCCCTCGAGCCTGCATGATGTAGTGAAGAAATGGTTCAAAAGGCTCCCCCACTGGTCGATCAAGAATTTCAAATCCCTAGCCAAACTTTTTACGGCCCGATTCATTACCAGTAGTTCCCATCCAAAAAGGATGGATGCTTTACTAACAATGAAGAAAACGCCTCAAGAGACCCTCCGAGACTACGCGAAGAGGTACTGGGAGTTATTCAATGAGATTGAGGACTGCGCAGAGGAAGTGGCAGTGGCCTCCTTCAAGATTGGGCTCCCTAATTCTTACCTCCTATACCAGTCCCTAACGAAGAAGGAAGTTGTGACTATTGACGACATAATGGCTCCAATCGAGAAATACACAAAGGTGGAAGATGTCACCCGCCCTAATACAGGAGAAAACGGTCGAGCTAAGCTCACTACCAAGGGAAGTGAGAAAACTGAGAACCAGAAGAAAGGAGGAAAGAACGGAGGCAAAAAAGGATCCAAGAATGGAGGAAACCATGACGCGTCGAAAGTATTCCAGGCGGTCAACACCGTCTTCAATTTATAAAATTCTCGCGAAGATCAAAGATGAGCCATTCATCAAGTGGCCTGGGAAAATGGGGGGAGACCCCTCGAAGAGGAACAATGCTTTAAGATGCGCTTTTCACAAAGAGGGAGGACATAAGACCGAGCACTGCAAAGCTCTTAAGTCTCACCTAGAGGAGTTGGCCCAGTCCGGGCATTTGAACGACTTTGTGGAAAAGAGGGCAGAGAAAGTGGATGCCAATAGAGAGGCGAGACCCGACAACGTGCTGAAGGATGATACTGGACATGAGTTCGCAGTAATCCACGGAGTATCTGACGTCAAGCAGATACAAAGGAACTCAGCTCGAATGGAAATGAAAAAACTTACAGCGGTAATGCAGGCTTTTCAAATCGATCCAGCAAAATCACAGTCAGGAAAGCGTCAACGAGCAGAGGACGTCAACTATAACAAGCATATTATTTTCACGGATGAAGATTTGGTGGGAGTAAGGACCCCACATCATGATGCCCTGGTCATTACACTCAGGATAGCCAACTTTGACATCGACAAGCTTCTCGTCGATCATGGAAGTTTATCCGAAGTAATGTACCTCGACCAATTCAGGAAATTGAAGTTGAGCGTCGCCGACCTAAAGGAAGCTACTGTTCCTTCGGTCGGCTTCGCTGGAAAAATAACCATGCCCCTGGGCAAGATAGTGCTGCCAATTCGTGCTGGGAACGTCTCTAAGATGATTGAGTTTTTGGTAGTTGACATCGAATCACCGTACCAGGCCATCATCGACAGAGGATGGCTTCATACGATGAAGGCGGTCTCCTTGACCTACCATCAGAAGCTCAAGTATGTAACCGAGCGAGGAGTAATGGAGATCCACGGCGACCAAGCGATGGCGAGGAAGTGCTTCATAGCAGCCATCCGACCAAAGCCAGAGAAGAAGGCCGATCAACCCAGCGAGAAAGTTGAAGAAGGTGTGATACCTTCCAAATAGCAATTAAAGTATGGAAGACCTGGAGTAGAGGAGACCAAGCTCCTCCCCTTCGAGCGTGTCATCGAGGACCTGGTAGAAGTTATGGCTAAAGTTGGTGACAGTAGCAGAGTCTTCTTGATTGGAGCATCTCTCAACGACCAAGAACAAAAGGAGTTGACGACCTTGCTGAGACACAACGTAGATTTTTCGCATGAGAACTATACGAGCTTCCTGGAATCGATCCTAGTGTGGTCTGTCATCAACTGCACGTCGACCCCACATTCAAGCCAATCACGCAGAAGGCACGGAGAACTGCACCCGAGAAGGCTAAAGCGATCGAAAAAGAAGTCAAAAAATTTCTGGATGCAGGATCCATACGGGAAGTGAAATTCCCCAAGTGGTTGTCCAACCCAGTAGTAGTTCCAAAGAATAATGGGAAGTGGAGAGTTTGCATCGACTTCACTGACCTCAATAAATCATGCCCAAACGATAGTTTCCCCCTTCCAAAGATAGACCAACTGGTAGACGCCACTGCAGCTCACGAGCGAATGAGTTTCCTGGACGCATACTCGGGATATCACCAGATCCCCTTGTATTCCCCAGACCAAGACAAAACGGCGTTCATCACGACAGTTGGGTTATATTGCTACAAGGTCATGCCATTTGGGCTCAAGAATGCGGGGGCAACCTATCAGCGACTGGTCACTAAAATGTTTAAGG
This sequence comes from Sambucus nigra, assembly GCA_949130495.1. Taxonomy (NCBI): domain Eukaryota; kingdom Viridiplantae; phylum Streptophyta; class Magnoliopsida; order Dipsacales; family Adoxaceae; genus Sambucus; species Sambucus nigra. The sequence continues at coordinate 314,814,263 of OX422209.1, read as the reverse complement.
ATAAAATGGGAGACACAATGGAGGTCTACATCGATGGCATGCTCGTTAAGAGCAAGAAGAAGGAAAAATCACCTCTCAGACCTGTCAAAGACCTTCGAAATCCTCAGAAAAAACCGAATGAAACTTAATGCGAGCAAATGTTCCTTCGGTGTCCAGTCAGGAAAATTTCTTGGGTACTTGGTCAGTAAGAGAGGCATAAAAGCTAATCCAGATGATATCGATGCAATCAACAGGGTACAACCCCCTTGAACAATCCGAGACGTGTAGAAGCTCACTGGAATGCTCGTCGCCTTAAATCGCTTCATCACCAAATCCTCCGAGAAGTGCAAGCCTTTTTTCCAGCTTCTAAAGGGGATTAAACCCATAGAGTGGAGCCCAGACTGCTCGTGAGCTTTGGACGAGCTCAAGTCCTACTTAAGCTCTCCACCGCTGCTTGTCATAGCACAGCAAATGGATTCTTTGTACCTGTACCTCTAGGTATCCAATCACACTGTCATCTCTGCGTTAATATGCGAGGTTGCAGGAATCCAACACCCCGTTTACTACGTGAGCAAGACCTTATTAGACGCCGAGTAAAGGTACCTTCCATTGGAGAAGCTCGCCTTTGCACTTGTAATAGCCTCGAGGAAGCTGAAGCATTATTTCGAAGCTCATACTATCATCATCCTTACATCGCATCCCCTTAAGGCGGTCTTTAGGAAAGCGGACTTATCGGGCAGACTGTCTAAGTGGTCAGTCGAGCTCGGCCGATTTGACATCCAATTTCAACCAAGGACAGCTATCAAGGTCAAATCCTTGTTGATTTCATAGCCGAATTCACGGGCGAAGAACTCTCCAACCAACCTCAACCAACAAGGCAAGAGAAGAACCAAGCAACATAGAGAACCTGGAGATTCTTCGTTGATGGAGCCTCCAACTCAAAGGGGGCAGGGATAGGCATTGTCCTCATCACTCCAGAAAACATAATCCTCAAACAAGGAATCAAGCTTGGATTTATAGCCTCCAATAACGAAGAAAAGTACGAAGCCCTAATAGCTGGTCTCCAAAAGGAACAAACTCTAGGAGAAAAATGTTTACAGGTGTTCGGCGACTCTCAACTAGTCTCCAATCAGATAAGTGGAGATTACAATGCAAAGGATGAAAGAATGGCAGCCTACCTCGCCTTAGTGAGAGAATTAATGTCAAGCTTTGAAGAGATCAACATCCAGCAGTTTCCCAGGGGGCAAAATAGTCATGCTGATGCCTTAGCAGCCTTGAGTTCGGCAGTTGACTTTGACCTTAAGAGGGTCATCCCCATTGATTTCCTCATTTGTTTGAGCATTAACCACAACAATAAGTTACTAAACGTGGAACAAATACTCCAGGTGGGATCAGCCCCCAGCTGGATAGACCCATTAAAGGACTATTTAAAGGATGGCACGCTCCCAGATGATAAGAAAACTTACCACCAGATAAGAGTCAAAGCTGCTCGCTTTCACTTATCCACAGGAGGCGACTTGCATAAGAAATCCTTCTCCGGTCCCTACCTTAGATGCGTCTACCCAGGTGATGTCGAGCAAGTGCTACGCGAGCTTCACGAAGGAATCTGTGGAAGTCATACCGGAGGAAGGTCCCTAGCCATTCCAGCAATTAAGGAAGGCTATTGGTGGCCATACATGCAAAAGGACTCCGCAGTAAATGTACGCAAATGTCTAAAATGCCAATTCCATGCTCCTATGGCCCACCAACCCACCAGCGACCTGAAGTCCCTGTCCAGCCCATGGCCCTTAGCCCAATGGGGAATGGATATCGTGGGACCGCTGCCTACTACCGTCGGTAATCGCAAATACCTGTTGGTTGCGACTGACTACTTCACCAAATGGATCGAGGCGAATCCCTGGCGAACATCCGAGATGCTGATATGATAAGGTACATATGGAGAAATATAATCACTCGGTTTGGAATCCCTAGAACCATCATCACCGATAATGGAACGCAGTTCGAAAGTGGCCCCTTTCAGAACTTCTGTAACGAACACGGGATCAGACACCACTTCAGCTCGGTGGCCTACCCTCAGAGCAATGGCCAAGCTGAAGCTTCCAACAAAACTATGATCGATGGATTAAAGAAGCGATTTGAGCGAGCCAAAGGCGCATGGGTAACAGAGCTACCCCATATTTTATGGGTGTACCGAACCACTCCTCGGCGAGCAACAGGAGAAGCCCCATTTTTGCTGACATATGGCATGGAAGAAGTCATCCCACTAGAAGCAGGTTTGCTAACAATGAGATCCAACCTTATCGACCAAGGCCTAAATGATGAAGCATTGCTCGCCGAACTCGACCTATCCAACGAGCGTAGAGAGCTGGCCCTGGTGAAGCTAGCGAACTATCAACAACAGCTCGCGAAGCATTACAACAAAAGGGTTTCCCCGAGGATGTTCCAAGTTGGGGACTATGTTCTAAGGAAAGTCCTGGGCAGCACAATGAAGTCGTCAGACGGAAAGCTAGGCCCAAACTGGGAAGGACCCTTTAAAGTAACTAAAGGCGATCTACAAGGTGCCTATCACTTGGAAACGATGGAGGGCAGAGAAATACCACGAGCATGGAAAGCAGCTAATCTCAAGAAATTCTATTTTTAGATCTTTTTCTTATATTCTTTTGTTATGAAAATAGAAGTTTATTTTCCTTATTACTAATGAAAGTTACTTAGTTGGTTACACTCTGATTGGTGACAGCTGCATTCATCACACATCTTTTCCAAATAACAAGCACATTGATCACTATAGCAGGGGAATACCCCTCCTCAGGTCATCGTCATAAAACATGAGAGACCTCTTAGCATTGCCCCTGGCAATATATAAAGCCCTACAGAGGATTCTTAGGCAATACGACCAAATCTTATACTGGTCATCAAACCTACTTCGGTTGAACAAAATCCTGATCGGATGAAGACATTCAACACCAGGTGTGTCCTCACCAATTGCCCTACTTAGGCCTAAGGGAGTGTGACGACACAACCTAAAAGGTAAAGTGGGGCACAATGGTACTTTGGTATTATACTGGACTAGGGGGACACTTGCATGACAAAACAGAAGAGATCATAAAGTAGCAAGGATACGAAAAGTAGGATATACACGTTTAGTTGGCAAAATTGCCCAAAAACACAAACTTTTCATTAATCCATCTTATTTACAACAATGATAATACATGTTTAGTCGGTGAGCTCTCCCAAAGCATTTACATTATCAAAAACAAAAAAATAGCAACTGGAAAAATCTCAAGGGGGTGGAAGCCTCCGAGCAAGATAATCATCCACTCGAGTTCTTCGTCCGTCATCAGGAGCAGGAGCAAACTCTTCCACAACGTCATTCGCATTCGACTCCAATAATTGCCGAGGAATAGCATCGATGGGGATCCATCGATCGTCCCTCCTAAATGGGTTGGGCACCAGAGTGGAGGAAGACATCTCATGACGATACCATAGCACCGAGTTCCTCGGGACTTGCAGCTCCTTCAAGGCACTTAGCCATCCCCTGATGAAAGAAAGCTCCTCGAACTCAGATAGCCTTGTTGGAGCATTCGACCAGCCTTGATCATAACCGTCATCCCACGCTTGCCGAGGACCTTTCTTAAATAAGTGCCGCAACCGGGTGACGTTCCTTTGAAGCCCAGCAGCGATTACATATGCTCGCTGAACATCACCGCGGAGTTCTTCCATTTCCCTATCGCGAAGTTCTTCTCCGTCCCTGCTTCTGCTCCTGGTGCTCCTACTAGCTCGCGGAAGGGGAGGGCAAGTGAGACTTCGTGACATAGGAGGGGTAACATTATGATCAGCTCCAGCTCGCGATGATGAGGAGACTTGTAATACTTCTCGAATAGTGCTCGGCGCATGCTCCCTGAGTCGTAAGAATTCTCTCCTCAGATCTTTATTCTCCTGCTGAAGAACCTCCCCTACTTGGTTGATCTCGGAGGCCTCTAATAGTTTTTTCTTCATCACATTAATCTCCTCTTGCACTGAAGCACCAATGTCCTCCATCTCCTAGAGCCTGTCCTTCAACTTGACCATGAGCTCAGATTGCTCCTTATACTTCTGATTTCTAAACCTAAGGGACTTGCAGAGCTTAACGAAGGCCTGGCGAACTTCGGGACTCGCATTGGGACCAAGGGTCCTACCCAATTGGGAAGTAGCAGGAATGTAATCATCCACATCAACTAACTACAAGCAAGAGAAAGAAAAAGGAGAGAAAGGGACAAATCAGTACAAGCAGAAATGAAGCCTTTTTCATTAATGAAGATTGAAGTTACATCGAACTGAAAAAAGAAAAGTTTACAGAATGGAAAAAACAAAAATACAGAGCAATCCTAGTAGATAACTAGTTGACAACCTCAGGCGGCCCAGAGGTCGATGGCCCCTTCCCCTTGTCAACATCAGCAGGAGCACCGCCCTCAGCAGGGATAATCTCTGTCCCCACAACCAGAGAAACATCAGCAGGGGTCGCTTAAGGAACAGGATCGGTGTCTTCAACAGCTGGGGTAGGAACTTCATCCACAGTTGGCTTCGGACCTGGGTCATGCTCGTCAAATAAGGGAGAATCGATGTCAACGCTAGCAGCCAAAAGGGCCTTGTTCCAGCCTTTCTTGAAGTTCAGACGACTAATATAGCCTATCTGAACTTTAGCATCCTCATATGCTGCAGCCCAACCGGAATTGTATGAGTCCTCCTTGGCATGACAGCCTCAGACTCTTTCGTCTTCAGCTCTGCAGACAACATCCTATTTTCCTCAACAACCGCTAACTTACTCGAGCAAACCAGTTCATAGGCCTGCTGCAGCTCCTTCAAGTCCTTGACTGCTGCGCCCTTCTCCTTGTTGGCAGCAGCAAGAGCCAGATCGGACGAAATCCGAGCAGCATCAACGGCTTTAAAGCTAGCCTCAAGCTCTTTACCCTTCAGCTTCAGGGAAGCATTTTCCTCCTCTAGCTCGCTGTTTCTCTTCACCAGCTCGTCGCCTGAACGATAGAGCACGACGAAGTCAGTAACAAACTACAGAAAAAAGAAGGCATCAGAAGAGGAAAATGAGGGAATTCAGAACAACATAGGAGAAAAGGGAAAAACCTTACCAGAGCAAGCCTTTGACTAGTCTGAAGGGCCAACTGCTCCGACCCTACCGCCCTTTGGCGATCAGCCGGGAGAACAGCTCTCTCGAGCAGAGCTGGGGCCAACTGGGGAGAAATTGCCACAGAAGCCCCCTCGGGCAGCGCGGACACCGGGACTAAGGCCTGCCCGACCTTCATCCTCGCTTCTGCCCTCCTTCTCTCCTCCTCCTTCTCACTCTCCTTCTTCTTCCTCTCCTTCACCCTCCTCTTCTCTTCCATCTTCTTCCTCTCTTATTCCTTTTTTTCTCTCTCTCTCTCACCTGCTCCTCTTCCTTCCTTCTCCTCTCCTGCTCCTGAGCGGAGGATAAGTAACCCGTAGCCACGGCCCCAGAGGTAGCTTTTTTCTTCTTTGACCTCTGTGCAAGGAGCACGTGGTCCTCATCATCATCATCTCTAATCAAGTTCTTCCTCGGAGGAACCATCTCTTCACTTGAACTGCTAGAAGTGCTCAATGATCTACGAGCTTCAGAAACCTCCTCACGGTCAGAGGAACTGCTACTATCAAAGCTCCCTCCACCCAAATTACTCACGGCTCCTACAAAGTCACTTTCAGAGCTGCTCTCCTCCTCGTCCAACTGGATAGGCTCTGCAGCAGTCTCTTCGAAGGAGTCAAACTCTGGTATACTATCCATAGGCCTTGCTATGAAGCTGGAGCCAACATTCTTGTACTCGAGCAAAAAGGCAGCAGACCTGGGATGCTCGCCGTCACCTAGAGGCTCCCTGATATTCCAAGCCTTAACCAATTCCGAGATAAGAACCTCGCTGAGAGAAGGCTCCAAATTCTTTGACCTCGCTATGGAAGAAGAAGAAAAAGAGGAGTTAGAAAGGTCACAAATCAGCAAAAATCAAACAATGTCTACCTATGTATTCCTCCCCATAAAAGGGAACAGAGAACCTCTCAGACCTCGACCCTTCAAATTAGGGAGAAAACTGCCAATTTCTAATAAGGAAACCTTCTTGCCAGTAGTCCTTATGGGAATCAGGTAGATTTACTACCAATACCCTGTCAGGGCTCCTAGCTTTGAGGTAAAGGACACCAGAACTAGTTCGAGAAAAGGAGTAACAGAAACAGACCTCGACGATCCCTAACCTAGTTCCATACAATTGATTTATCCTATGGACGCCATTTATTATTTTCCACACCTTGGGCGAGCATTGTGCAGGTTCAATATTGAAATATCCAAAGAAATGCAGGAACAAATCATTGGGAGGAAAAGTGAGTCCTCCCTGGGAAAGAAACAGAACATGGATCCAGTGAGTATCATCTATATCCCTAACATTCCTAGGAGGGGAGGCAAAACACTCAATATCTACCCACTCAGGGATGTTGTAAAACATCATAAATTTAGAGATTGACCTATTTCCAATCTTCGCCATTGGAAGACCCAAGAAAAGCTACAAACCAAAGAGAAAGTACAAGAAAAGGGCACAGGAAACTTACAAAATAAAAGATCGGTTCAAGTGATGAAGAAGCACGAGCTCAGACAACTAAGAAGCAATGGGAATGGAAATTGAGAGAATAAGGTACGAGGCGCTAGAGCTCTCAGAAGATAGAAGAATACTGGAAAGATTGAAGCGACGGGAGAAAAGTGGCTATTCCAACAAGCCTTCAAATTCTAATCATAGTGCACAGTAAGCGAAGCGGGTGCCGCCAAAATTAACTCCACAACTTTCGAGGAATCGCAAAATAGCCATTATAGCTAATCATTTAAATCTGTTGATCCCATAAACATGGTCCAACAAATTTAGTGGCAATTGTGGGTACCCAAAATTAGAACTATAGGCCTGGACGAGTAGCCCAGTTCTGGCGGCCCAAAGACCAGGCCCCTCTTCTCTTATATTGATCCGGTCTCCCTCCACGTCCCCATGAAGGAAAGTTATAGGGGAGATGGAAAACGTGGAGGAACCCATCACCTCCGCTTACCCACATGTACATATATATATTAAACCCTAGGTCCGAGGCAAAAGGACAAGTTGTATTCTCTGTAATTACTCTACGGAGTATATAGAAATAATATCGACTGCACCACCGTGGACGTAGGCACATCTTTGCTGAACCACGTACATCCTTTGTTGTGTGATTGCCATTTTATATTCCTTGTTCTCACTTGGTGAAAGATTTCTTCTTATTTATTTGTGTTGCACAATAATTGTCACCACACCTTGCAAAAAGAGATGTGGATACTTTTCTTGCATATCATCCTCACATTCCCATGTTGACTCCTCGGCGTTGTGATGACCCCATTGAACCCGAACAAAGGGCACCACTCGAGATCTCAGCCTACCCTCCCCGTGATCTGAAATTCCAACTGGTAGTTCTTCATATTAAATATCCGGTTGTAATTCGATGTCATCCAAAGGAATATGCCAGTGAGTTCCTTCACACCTCTTGTACTTTTTCAAAGATGAAACATGAAACACATCATGAACTTGTTATAAGTGTTCTGGTAAGGCAAGTTAATACGCTACTGGGCCTACCTTAGAAATATGGGAAAATGGCCTACTTACGCGGTGCAAGTTTTCTTTTCTTCCCAAATCGCTTTATACCTTTCATTGGCGATACTCACACAAAGACCTGATCTCCTACCTCCAATTCTACATGCCTCGTATGAGCATCAGCATAACTCTTTTGTCGATCTTGAGCTATTCGTATGTGACTACGAATAAGTTCGATCTTCGAAGAAGTGTCCTGGATCATTTCAGGTCCAAGAAATTTATTATCCCTACTTCCAACCAACAAGTAGGTGATCTACATGGCCTGCCATAAAGTGCTTCATAGGGTGCCATCCCAATAGTGAATTGGTACGAATTATTATAAGGAAATTCGACCAAAGGGAGATATTGTTCCCAACCGCCTTTGAAATTAAGTACACACATTCTTATCATGTCCTCCAACATTTGGTTGACTCTTTCCATCTGCCCATCTGTTTGAGGGTGATAGGATGTACTTAACTTCAATTCGGTTCCCATAGCTTCTTGGAAACTTTGCCAGAAATGGGAAATAAAAATTTTGTCTCGATCGGAGACTATATTTATGGGCACCCCGTGGAGTCTAACAACCTCCGTAATAAATAGTTGAGCATAATGAGTAGCATTGTAATCTGTGCGTACGGGTAGGAAATGTGCCGACTTGGTCAAATGATCGACAATCACCCAAATAGAAACGTGATCGCTTTGTGATGTTGGCAATCCCGTGATGAAATCCATCGAGATAATTTCCCACTTCCATAGCGTTATTTCCAAGGGTTGTAACAAACTCGTTGGTCTTTGATGATCTACCTTCACCAGTTGACAAGTAGTGCATTGGGAAACAAATTCAGAAATGTCTCGTTTCATGTCTGGCCACCAATACTGGCGGTGCATGTCCTGGTATATTTTATCCCCACCCGAATGTACTGTAAACTTAGATCCATGAGATTTTGTCATCACAGCCCGTCTTAAATCCCCTTCGTTCGGGACAATGAGTCTCCCGTGGAAACGTACCCCACCCTCAGAACTTATAGACTAAGATTCTGTTCCCCCGATTAACAATTAGCGTATACGGTCATGACAACTTTTGTCCCTTCCTTGAGCCTCAACAACCCTTACCACTATCATAGGCGTAAGGGTCAACACCAACATAAATGCTCTAGTAACTACATCTTCTTGTATGAGCTCCCTCCATTTAGCTTTCCATATTTGTGCTAACTCCCCCTCGGGTTTTCGACTCAATGCATCCGCCACCATATTCGCCTTGCTCGGGTGATAGTGAATATCAAATTGGTAGTCTTTCACAAAATCTAACCATCGACGCTATCGCATATTTAAATCTTTCTGTGAAAACAAATACTGCAACGATTTGTGGTCCATGAAAAGACTAAATTTCTCCCCTAGGAGGTAATGTCTCCAAATCTTCAAGGCAAAAAATACTGCATCAAGTTCCAAATCATGCATCGGATAATTCTTTTCATGGGGCTTTAGCTTGCGAGAAGCATAAGCAATAGCCCGCTGCTCTTATTGTAGTACACCTCCCAACCCTTGTAGAGATGCGTCGGTGAAGACCAAATATTCCAACCCCAGTCTCGGTAAAGCAAGGACTAGAGCAAAACTCAACCTATCCTTGAGCACATCAAAAGCTAACTGACAAGAATCATCCCAAACAAACCCCACCCCTTTTCGAGTTAAATTTATTAAAAGTCTAGAAATTTTAGAAAAACCCTTGATAAATCTGCGATAATAACCAGCCAAAGCCAGAAAACTACGAATCTCGGTAGGTGTCGTGGGCTGACCCCATTCCCTCATCGCAATAACTTTACTCAGGTCCACCGAAATACACTGAGTTGTCACAATGTGACCCAAAAACTGTACTTCCTACAACCAAAAACTGCACTTCTCAAACTTGGCATACAATTGGTGATCCCTCAACGTCTGTAGGACCAACCGTAAATGAGTATCATGATCGGATTCTGTTTAAGAATACACTAGGATGTCATCAATGAAGACGATCACAAACTAGTCCAGGAAGTCTCGAAACACTCTATTCATAAGGTCCATAAACACTATGGGGGTGTTGGTTAGCCCGAAAAGCATAACCAAAAATTAGTAGGACCCATATCTAGTTAGGAAAGTATTCTTGGACACGTCTTGCTCTCGTATCTGCAATTGGTGATACCCCGTCCTCAAATCTATTTTAGAGAAATACGACGCTCCCCTAAGTTGATCAAACAAATCATTAATTCGAGGTAATGGGTATTTATTCCAGATGGTGACTTTATTCAACTCCCTATAATCAACACACAACCAGAGAGAACCATCTCTTTTCTTCACAAATAACACAAGAGCGCCCCAAGGAGACGTACTTTGCCTAATAAACCCCTGTTCTAACAAGTTATGAATCTAATCTCTTAACTCCCTCATCTCAACAGGAGCCATACGGTACGGGGCTCTAGCAATCGGTCGCGTTCTCGGTGCCAAATTAATCACAAACTCAATTTCCCTACTTGGAGGCAAACTCGGTATTTCTCGAAAACATCTTCGAAATCTCTAACAACTGAAATTGAATCTAAGGAAACGACTACATCCCTAGAAGTCTCCTCCGTGATACAATACAAGTAAGTGCTAGAACCTCCCTTCGAACGAGGCATAGCCACTAAAAACATCTCTTGCCCCGGAATGGCAAAAACTATACTTTTCCCATAGTAATTAATTATCTCACGATACTTCATTAGCCAATCCATTCCCAAAATTACATCATAACCGACCATATCAAGGACGAGTAAATCGGCCTCAAAACACAAATTACCAAGGTTTATTTCTACTCGTTTACAGACAAAGAAAATGAGTGAACCATCACCCATAGACGATTCAACACTAATGAAAGTACTTTCCACAGATTTAATTAACTCTGTAGACTGAGAAAAACTTCGAGAAATGAATGAGTGTGTTGCACCCATATTAAACAATACACGACCCATATGCCCCTGAATGATAAACTTACCCTCAATAGCTGGCGGCGCTAGCGGGGCTGGAGGAATCATAGCGTCCTGAATGTGGTAGACACAACCATACTGTAGGTATTCCTGTTGAGGAGGGATGGCTGGATTAGGAACTTGTTGCGATAAATGGGCCTGTGGAACCCTAGGAAATTGTCGACCAATCAACTGTGGACACGACTTCTTCTAATGCCCCAACTCCCCACATTGAAAATAACGACCCGTCATGTTCTCCTGATTTCAGCCCTGGTCATTTCTAAACTGCCCAAAGCCTTGGCCTGGATGTCCTCTACCCCCATTACCACCCCGACCTTCTTATTATTGGGCACCCTGACCGTGCCTAATATTAATGCCACCAAAATTAAATCCACCAAAACGTTGCCTTTTGGACAAGTCCCCTTGCTGGGTGTCCCTTTATTTTTGTTTACCTCCTGATGATTGGGACGAGGTTAGTGCTCCACCTCCGGCACCATTGCCTCCTCGCTTACCCGCTTGTCCCGAAATGGAAACCTTCTTACTACTTTGAACATGTAACCGATGATCTTGGCAATGGAGTAACGCGGCATTCATTACCTCCCCAAAAGTTTGTAAAGCGGGATTGCCCAGCAAATGTTGCCGTATCCTCCAATGTAAACCTCCAATAAATTTGGATATCCTCCTCTCCTCCGGAGTCACCTCATACGGCACAAAACTAACTAACCGAGTGAATTCCTCTTCATACCCCACAACTGAACGTTCACCTTGCACTATATCTCGAAGTTTTCCTCTCATCCCCCTTTAAACTGTGGGAGGAAAATACTTATGATCAAACAAAACCCAAAAGTTGGTGATAGTCATGGTATTTCTTTGCTCTGGTGTAGTCATCGATTCCAACCAATGTAAGGCTGCTCCAACTCGCTTAAAAGTAGCAAGGATTTGTTTCCTTTCCTAACTACACTCCTGTGACACCCCGCCTAATAAAACACCGGGTGATCAGTCCTATACCAAATTAAAACAGGAATCCCAGTTGGATCATCCTTAGCATCACTGTCGAAAACTTCTTAAAACTTACTAACCACCTAGTATTCCAAAAACTGGTGCCAATTTTAACTTTTTAATAAAACCAAAACAGTACATGCGGAATATATAAACCATTCTCACAACTGAATGAAAAAGAACTGAATCATAAATACACAACATGCCGAATAAATCACCGGCCACCAAAGAAATAATCCAAATACAATTATTCAACATCTGAAAACTGTACCGAGAAGTCTGGGCGACAAGCCCTAAATAAAACTGAAACTGATACAAGATTCCTACTCTAGGAATGAATGAATGATGCGTCTAATCCAAACTCCTGCTAGCATCCACATATGCTGCAGCTCCGTGTCCCTGGAATAGAATATCAATCCTGGCGTCCCTGTGGCTGGACACCTAAAAGGTTTTGAAACTAGTTTTATAGCAAGGGTTAGAACCCAAAACATTTTGAAAATATTTAGCAAGTGAATTAACTGCAGTAATTTAAAATGCATGAATGCGCTTCATATTTAAGTTAGTGTCGCACTCCCTTGTGGACATTCTCACCCCTCCACTATTGTGCACACCTACCGGTTACCTTAACCCCTCCTAGTTGTGCTACCCCGTCCAACTAGTCTTGGTATAACCTTCCCTTGCCATACAACTCTAACCCGAGTATAATGATTCTTGAATTTTAAGTTATTTCACCATTAACTTAATTAATTCCTCTTAAATAATAACATATAACCGTGTCACAAGTTATATAAAGTACATACGTCAAACACTGTATTATTTCCACCAATAATTAACTTAATTAATTTCTCATTAATTAACAACATATAACTGTAACCCGAGTTATATAAGGTAAATACATCACGCACTGTATTATCACCTACATATAATATTTACTACTATATTATACGTACCTTTACTAACATCCACACATATATCATACGCGTATCCATCCTTCCGAGTATACCCTCATCGGATGATTCCCTCTAAAATGCTATCTCACTAGGTGTGCTCGCAAAACCTAGTTTCCCCAAGTTAGAATCGCTCACCAACTTGGACTAAAATATAACGAAGTGGAGGCGGTCATATTCCTTCCCTGAAAGTGAGATAAATCTCTCACCCATATATACCGGACGCTATGACCTGGGGATATACTCGCCCTACTCCTCAAGCTAGGGGATTCACCCACATCGCGCAACCTCCCTTGATAGCATTAGAGTATTTAAATTGAATAAATATCTAGTCACTGATATTTACTATCACACACAATATATACACACATATATATATATATATACTATCACTACCCGTATATATATATATATATATATATATATATATATATATATATATTATGAACCCCCGGTTTTTACCGTGTACTCAAACTCCCGCACACTGCCTGTAATTTAATGTCACACACAATACATACAAGTACATATATATATACTACCACTACACCGTATATATATATATTAATAACCCCGGCTTTACCGTGTACTCAAAATCCCATACACTGCCTGTAAGTTTCTGAGTCTGTGGCCCGACTCAAATGTAATTAATTTTCTCACTTAATAACTTATCCTCTTCCCGAGTCTATGGTCCGACTCTAATATAATTAATTCACACCTTAATTAATATAATACTTTCCCCGAGTCTATGGTCTAACTCTCCTTAAATTAATTAACACACATTTTAATTTAATACCTCCCCGAGTCTATCGCCAGACTCTAATCAAATTAGCTAACAAATTAATAAATCAACCCAAATTCCGAGTCTGTGGTCCGACTCTAATATAATTAATTATCACATTAATTAATAAGTACCCTTCACGAGTCTACAATCTGATCCTGATTAAACTAATTATCCCACCCATTAATTTAATTATACCCGAGTCTACAAACCGACTTTAATTAAATTAATTATCGCATTTATTAATTTAATAACTTGGTGTCACTCAACCATTGTCCCCGGACTCACTTACATAGCCCGGAACTTAATATTTGCCGAGTCTTTGTTCCTATCACAAGGGAACACACAATATGCATTCACAACCCAAGTAATCCTATAAAACAGTAGGTATTTACACAACCCAATTCTTCATACTTGTATGTAATATATTTCTCTCTAATATTCACTGTACTTGTTTGCTTTACGAATTTATCTCACTTTCGTATTAATTCAAGTATTCACACAACTCTAAGGGTCCTAGTTACCCCTTGTTATATCAATTCAGTAGTTACCCTTGTTAACCCACTGACCTAACGAATTTAAACTCGCTCATGCTTTTTTTCGTAATTATATTCTTATCATCTCGAATTAGAGTACGTCACAATCAAACCTATGAATCTCCACTTTAACTCTCTCACAAAATTAAAGTCCAACACTCAATCATAGACCTACTTCCATATCATTATTCCATCAATATTTTTCATCAAGGTCCCAAACACTTCCCCGATAAAAGTTTGGACATTTGAGGCTTAAAAAGAAAAATCTCAAATTTTCTGACAGATTAAACACCCTCTAATAAAATTTCGATTTCTCCCTCTACATAACTCCGATTGACCTGATTCCAAGTTCATTGGATAGCTAAGAGAAATACCGTTCCAGTAATGTATGGATCACACTCTAATTCGAAGTAAAATTCAAATCGCACACGTTTAAAGTCACGTTTAAAGTCTGGCAGATTACTATGTTGACAGATCAAACACCCTCTAGTAAAAGGTCGATTACTCCGTCTACAGAACTCCTATTGATCTGATTCTAAGTTCATTGGATAGCTAAGAGAAAGACCTTTCCAGGCATGTATGGTTCACACTCTAATTCGAAGTACAACTCAAATGGCATACGTTTAAAGTTGTATCAAAAATTCTGGCAGATTGACCTCTTGTGTTCATCAAATAAACCCTAAGTCATTCAAGATTCATGTTCTTCATCCAAGAACTCATAAAGATTCCATTAACAAAACCCCATTTTGTACCCATTTATCCCCAAAATAAATTTTAGTTACACATCACTAAAATATGAATTGGATATCACAATTTAGGAGTAAAAACAGTTAACCACTTGCCTGAAAGTGTTCGTAGTGTCTGATTCCGTTGGCGGAGTCCCTCAATTTGGCTCAAAAAGCTCCCAATTTGTTCTTGATTTGCTTTCCCCCAAATCCCCTCTCAAACCCTAGGTTTGGAGTTGTGTTGGCTGCTGATTTCCTAATCTCCCATTAGGTTAAAAACCCTTAATACCGTTTTTCACCTAATGGGCTTAATTAAAGTGGGCCAACTCACCCCGTGTGGGCCCGGCTATGCCCAAAAATACCCCGAGACCCAATTACTACCCCCGAGTACTCTTTTCTGACTATCTCGACCCATCCGGACTCAACCGCGCACTCAGAATTGGCATCCGAATTAATTTATAAAAAATCCTTATCTCACACCCCATTAAGTCTATACCGACTCCCGGCTGGAATAAGTGCATACCCCGTCATTAATACCCGAAATGACGTAATTAAATTATTACTATTCACTTAGTAAATAAATTTCCCTAAACATTAACCATTTACTCCTCGATTAATATTTAAATATATATATTGTCATAATTAATTCAATTAAAATTACAACACACCAGTAATTTAAAATCCCGAATTAATTAAATATTAAATGCACAAAAGTACGGGGTGTTACATACTCCCCCCCTTACAAAGGAATTTCGTCCTCGAAATTAAGATAAACTTAGTGATCCAGTATTCACATATTACTCACTAGTCAAGTGCCTCCAAGCCCGCTATATCTATCACATCCGCCTCTAAACATACGTTACACAAGCATGCATTTAAACCTTGTCAGGGCACCCATACACCCTATACCCGTGCTTAACCGCACAAATTTTATGCCTTAATTAACCCGGGTGCCCATACACCCTATCCCCGCGCTGTACCGCACGAAAGTTACCCGACTGTGCTAGTCGTAACCCGTAATATAACTTCGAACCCATAATCATATTACCTATATATATATATACCTATATAGTTACTGCCCGGGTACTCCACCCATGCTACGTCCAACCATCTCCCCATAAATACTTGTCTCTCAACGTAAAAGTATATACGCTTACCCTTATGCTACCGAAGACAACATGAAATACCGCGCCCTTACTACCACTACTCCTTGCGCAAAATAAACCCCGAGCTATCGCTCTTTGCTCGAAAATAAATTTAACCACCCTGATTCACTTCAGTACACATCCCCATTTACCGGGATAAAATGTGAGAACACCAAACCTCACTATGTGCTATTGCACCACGGAATACAACATATATACCCACGTATATATAGGCTATACGCCCTCTCAGGTGATACCTAGTACCAATCATACCCTGGTGTCGCGAACACCAAAATTTAACTCCACTATTCACAATAGTTAAATTCCATCGATATCCAACCGATGTTTAAAAGTATTATCAACCATACTCCCATGATTCTCGAAAGTAGAAATTCCTTGCCTAATTCAACCAATCACTCAGTGTACGCCGCCACTCTCTCATGAAGGACACTAAGGAACTCCGCTACCCTACGGAAAAGTTTACCCACATGCTATGGCTGCTACCGCCAACGCACCCACTAAGTTCGACTCACTTGCGAATTCTAGTAAAAATAAGTCTTATACTGTGACATCCTCTTTGTCATTCAACAATATACCCCATGCCCCTAGGGTAAAATAATTACTTCTATACTCCAGCTGCAATGGCTGGTTCTCGATTTCCGGAGCAGCTTCTCCCTGCCCGAATGCACCCGTGATTTGCTTTAGTGGTTGTACATCCAGGACCTCGTCCTGTAGTTGACTCCCGCCTTGCTTAAGGCAATATCTCTTCATGTGTCTCGCTTTTCCCCAAACGAAACATTTTCTAATATGCTCACCCTGCCACTGATCCCTTCCATGCCAACCTTGTTGAAATTCCTGGCCATCCCGCCGGTAGCCTCTAGTTCTAGATCGTGTGGCATAATTCCCCTGCCGAAAATCCTGCCCTTGATCTCCCCCAGTCTGCTGCTGGGATACCCCACTGGTATTGTTCCTTTCTGCCTCATCCGATTGGCTAATCCCCACTCCCCTCCCGCTTTCTTTCGCGTGGAAGCGATATTCCCGACAGTGCCGGAGTGTTGCGTTAATGACATCAGTATAATCTACTAATGCGGAATTTTCAATTAAATGTTGTCTGATTCTCCAGACTAACCCATCCATAAACTTTGCTTTCTTTCTCTTTTCCTAGTTTACCATCATCCAGTAAAAGTTTTGCCAACGAGTGAAATCTTCCTCGTAATCGACCACTGAATGGTCTCCCTTTGAGTCTCTTCACAAAATTTTCTCCTCATTTTGATCTCGACCGTTGAAGGAAAAATTACTTGCGGCCGAACCGCACTCAAAACTCTGCAGTAGTTAGTGTGTCCCTTTCCTCAACTGTGGTGATTGACTCCCACCACTGTAGCACCGCTCCCACTAACTAAAAGTGGTTAGCATTTACTTTCGTACCCCATCGCAATCTCCCATGCGTAGGTGACGCTGGATACCTCCCCTCCTTGACACGCTAGTACTATACCTGAACCCCCTCGCAACTCTGGTAGGTTCTTGCTAAAATAACCTCTCTTTCTTGCTTCCACCATGACGACTCCGCGTGAGTCTGAACATCTGGCACCACTAACACTTGTAGCTGATCCCGTGTCAAGTACCTTGCCGTTGTGACCACCGTTGCTCCAACTGCCTGTGCCACTATTTCAGTGACCTATTCTGCCCCAATCATCTATGGCCGTTGCTGTGGTAGCTCTTGCTCCTAACGAGCCTCCCCCGTCTCACCCCCCCTGTTGCCCTAGCTTCTCTCTCCTGGGCATCATCTGGAATGAGAACCGAATTGGTATGAGTTCACTTTCAAATATAAATTTCGCAGAAGAACGTATATGCGCATACGTATGAGAATACAACAATCCTATGATAGGGCTCTATATCAAAGATTGCAAAGCCGAAACGTGAAAAGCCGCACAAATCCTAAGGACACTAGAACCTGATGCTCTGATACCATCTGTGACACCACGCCTAATAAAATACCGGGTGATCAGTCCTATACCAAATTAAAACAGGAATCCCAGTTGGATCATCCTTAGCATCACTGTCGAAAACTTCTTAAAACTTACTAACCACCTAGTATTCCAAAAACTGGTGCCAATTTTAACTTTTTAATAAAACCAAAACAGTACATGCGGAATATATAAACCATTCTCACAACTGAATGAAAAAGAACTGAATCATAAATACACAACATGCCGAATAAATCACCGGCCACCAAAGAAATAATCCAAATACAATTATTCAACATCTGAAAACTGTACCGAGAAGTCTGGGCGACAAGCCCTAAATAAAACTGAAACTGATACAAGATTCCTACTCTAGGAATGAATGAATGATGCGTCTAATCCAAACTCCTGCTAGCATCCACATATGCCGCAGCTCCGTGTCCCTGGAATAGAATATCAATCCTGGCGTCCCTGTGGCTGGACACCTAAAAGGTTTTGAAACTAGTTTTATAGCAAGGGTTAGAACCCAAAACATTTTGAAAATATTTAGCAAGTGAATTAACTGCAGTAATTTAAAATGCATGAATGCGCTTCATATTTAAGTTAGTGTCGCACTCCCTTGTGGACATTCTCACCCCTCCACTATTGTGCACACCTACCGGTTACCTTAACCCCTCCTAGTTGTGCTACCCCATCCAACTAGTCTTGGTATAACCTTCCCTTGCCATACAACTCTAACCCGAGTATAATGATTCTTGAATTTTAAGTTATTTCACCATTAACTTAATTAATTCCTCTCAAACAATAACATATAACCGTGTCACAAATTATATAAAGTACATACGTCAAACACTGTATTATTTCCACCAATAATTAACTTAATTAATTTCTCATTAATTAACAACATATAACTGTAACCCGAGTTATATAAGGTAAATACATCACGCACTGTATTATCACCTACATATAATATTTACTACTATATTATACGTACCTTTACTAACATCCACACATATATCATACGCGTATCCATCCTTCCGAGTATACCCTCATCGGATGATTCCCTCTAAAATGCTATCTCACTAGGTGTGCTCGCAAAACCTAGTTTCCCCAAGTTAGAATCGCTCACCAACTTGGACTAAAATATAACGAAGTGGAGGCGGTCATATTCCTTCCCTGAAAGTGAGATAAATCTCTCACCCATATATACCGGACGCTATGACCTGGAGATATACTCGCCCTACTCCTCAAGCTAGGGGATTCACCCACATCGCGCAACCTCCCTTGATAGCATTAGAGTATTTAAATTGAATAAATATCTAGTCACTGATATTTACTATCACACACAATATATACACATATATATATATATACTATCACTACCCGTATATATATAATGAACCCCCGGTTTTTACCGTGTACTCAAACTCCCGCACACTGCCTGTAATTTAATGTCACACACAATACATACAAGTATATATATATATACTACCACTACACCGTATATATATATATTAATAACCCCGGCTTTACCGTGTACTCAAAATCCCATACACTGCCTGTAAGTTTCTGAGTCTGTGGCCCGACTCAAATGTAATTAATTTTCTCATTTAATAATTTATCCTCTTCCCGAGTCTATGGTCCGACTCTAATATAATTAATTCACACCTTAATTAATATAATACTTTCCCCGAGTCTATGGTCCAACTCTCCTTAAATTAATTAACACACATTTTAATTTAATACCTCCCCGAGTCTATCGCCAGACTCTAATCAAATTAGCTAACAAATTAATTAATCAACCCAAATTCCGAGTCTGTGGTCCGACTCTAATATAATTAATTATCACATTAATTAATAAGTACTCTTCATGAGTCTACAATCCGATCCTGATTAAACTAATTATCCCACCCATTAATTTAATCATACCCGAGTCTACAAACCGACTTTAATTAAATTAATTATCGCATTTATTAATTTAATAACTTGGTGTCACTCAACCATTGTCCCCGGACTCACTTACATAGCCCGGAACTTAATATTTGCCGAGTCTTTGTTCCTATCACACGGGATCACACAATATGCATTCACAACCCAAGTAATCCTATAAAACAGTAGGTATTTACACAACCCAATTCTTCATACTTATATGCAATATATTTCTCTCTAATATTCACCGTACTTGTTTGCTTTACGAATTTATCTCACTTTCGTATTAATTCAAGTATTCACACAACTCTAAGGGTCCTAGTTACCCCTTGTTATATCAATTCAGTAGTTACCCTTGTTAACCCACTGACCTAACGAATTTAAACTCGCTCATGCTTTTTTTCGTAATTATATTCTTATCATCTCGAATTAGAGTACGTCACAATCAAGCCTATGAATCTCCACTTTAACTCTCTCACAAAATTAAAGTCCAACACTCAATCATAGACCTACTTCCATATCATTATTCCATCAATATTTTTCATCAAGGTCCCCAACACTTCCCCGATAAAATTTTGGACATTTGAGGCTTAAAAAGAAAAATCTCAAATTTTCTGACAGATTAAACACCCTCTAGTAAAATTTCGATTTCTCCCTCTACATAACTCCGATTGACCTGATTCCAAGTTCATTGGATAGCTAAGAGAAATACCGTTCCAGTAATGTATGGCTCACACTCTAATTCGAAGTAAAATTCAAATTGCACACGTTTAAAGTCACGTTAAAAGTCTGGCATATTACTATGTTGACACATCAAACACCCTCTAGTAAAAGGTCGATTACTCCCTCTACAGAACTCCTATTGATCTGATTCCAAGTTCATTGGATAGCTAAGAGAAATACCTTTCCAGGAATGTATGGTTCACACTCTAATTCGAAGTACAACTCAAATGGCATACGTTTAACGTTGTATCAAAAATTCTGGCAGATTGACCTCTTGTGTTCATCAAATAAACCCTAAGTCATTCAAGATTCATGTTCTTCATCCAAGAACTCATAAAGATTCCATTAACAAAACCCCATTTTGTACCCATTTATCCCCAAAATAAATTTTAGTTACACATCACTAAAATATGAATTGGATATCACAATTTAGGAGTAAAAACAGTTAACCACTTGCCTGAAAGTGTTCGTTGTGTCTGATTCCGTTGGCGGAGTCCCTCAATTTGGCTCCAAAAGCTCCCAATTTGTTCTTGATTTGCTTTCCCCCAAATCCCCTCTCAAACCCTAGGTTTGGAGTTGTGTTGGCTGCTGATTTCCTAATCTCCCATTAGGTTAAAAACCCTTAATCCCGTTTTTCACCTAATGGGCTTAATTAAAGTGGGTCAACTCACCCCGTGTGGGCCCGGCTATGCCCAAAAATACCCCGAGACCCAATTACTACCCTCGGGTACTCTTTTCTGAGTATCTCGACCCATCCGGACTCAACTGCGCACTCAGAATTGGCATCCGAATTAATTTATAAAAAATCCTTATCTCACACCCCATTAAGTCTATACCGACTCCCGGCTGGAATAAGTGCATACCCCGTCATTAATACCCGAAATGACGTAATTAAATTATTACTATTCACTTAGTAAATAAATTTCCCTAAACATTAACCATTTACTCCTCGATTAATATTTAAATATATATATTGTCATAATTAATTCAATTAAAATTACAACACACCAGTAATTTAAAATCCCGAATTAATTAAATATTAAATGCACAAAAGTACGGGGTGTTACAACTCCACCATGCGAAAATGGCATCGTGTATCCTTTTTCCATTGATTAGATACTATCACGTCGGAGCCTCCTTGAAATTCTGGGGGATGGCCCTTTAAAAAGGATTCGCTGACTCTTTTCCACAGAAAAGGTACCACAGGAGCTTGTACTTCGTGAGCTCGTGGTTGTTGGGCTGGTGGAGATTGCTGAATTACGGCAGTCATCGCAACATTGACCGCTTGGACCACAATATTGGCCACTTATGCAACATTTATTGTTCCTTGCGACGGCGGTGGAGGGCCTACATCATCATCTACAACTCTGTTCCTTCTCGCAGGACGACCCCTTTTAGGCGGCATCCGAGACGAAGAAACACTAGAATTAGAATACTATTTAGAACAATTTATTTTGCAGAAGATGGCAAACATAGGCAACAAATCAGTCCTAAAATTAAGCTCTATATCAAAGAACGCTACGGTAGAACGTGACAAGTCCGCGTAGATCCTAAAGACTCTAGAACCTGAAGATCTGATACCATCTGTGATAACCCGTTTATCAAAATAAGAGGTGGCCAGCCCGATACTTCAATATTTACAGGAATCATAGATGGTCCATTCTTAGCATCACCATAAGTAAAATAATTATACGAGGTAACCACCCATTATTTTAAAAACGAATTGTCAAAATTTATTTTGTAAGTTGAAGAAAGCATTTAAACAGCCCAATACGAAAAGAAGGTGGATAAAATAACTATAGGAATTAAATTGAACAGTACATATATATATCAGAATAACCGAATAAGCTGTCGGTTAACAGACCCAAACAATATGGTTAAACCAAGTATTAAAGTATAACATCACATCTATAATACAATTACAAAACTTGAGCAACACGCCCGAATAAGTAACAAATCATAACTAGATAACAAAAGAAAATGGAAGCGTCTACATCGAAATATCCCATAACATCTGTAAGGTGTTACAGTTCCAAGACACTGGAATAGGAAAGTTAATACGGGCATCCTTACGGCGGAGCACCTGAGCGAATATCAGATTCATGCAACACAAGAAATATGAACGGGTCAGGCTACTCAATCTTAGAGCATAAACTAAAGCAATTATAATGACCATAAATTTAATTCAAAGATACAAGAGGGTAGGAATAAATATTATTAATTGAGATTCACCATCCTTTATACACCGTTTCATTTCGTCGTTACATATCTCATTAGGAAATGTATTCAAAGCCACTTAATTCTTAGGGCACTTTGTCATAAATTAAATCTCACATGAGTGAGAATAGCTATATGAAACAATATATTACGATTCTAAGACCGACCTTCCGAGTTTCCCCACTGGACGCACCCCTAAATAGCTATCATCTTCCAGGGACTATCGCACAAGACAACCTGGGCATCCTATAACGCAACGTCGGGAAGTGGCCATATACCTTAGACAGTGAGTCATAACCACACCCGGAATTACCTCACTTCGAACAATAATCACACAATATATAACAACCGGTCCTATGGCCGAGGAATATATTCTCACTACATTCACTAGCTAGGGGACTTCACCTCATGTGCTTACTTCCCCTATGATAGCATTTAGAGAGGTGTGTATATACCAATTTATCATTCACAATTTTAAATCTCATTTTAAAATAAACATCACACTTTATCCGGAGCCATACGTAATTAATAACATCATTATAAACCTCAATGATTAATAAACCCCTCACTTAGTCTCCGAGAATTTGTGGTGTTACTATAAGCTACCAAGTCTAGCGTACCCTACTCACGTCTCAAAAGTTCCCCAATTATTTAATTCTACGTCTCTTAATAACAAACTAACTTGTTAAAGGAAGGAAATACCCAATCACCTATTTATTGACCCCCAGAATAACCCTCAACTATTCCCTTACTAACATAAGGTAGTTAGCTAACTAATATAAGACTCTAGGAAACTGAGTTTACTTCACAAGGGAAGGTTCCTAGGTCCTAAGCCTAAAATAAAAGGGTTTAGACTTAGTTAGAAAAATCACTTAAGATAGCAGGAATTCCGAATCGATTCACCCTGGCCGAATCGATTCTGTCTTAAATCGAATTGATTCGAATGGTCCGAAACGATTCGGTCAAGAGAATCCAACATTCTGTAAACTGCCGAATCGATTCAGAGATAGCGAATCGATTCGCTTATCCTAGACCTGTAGCCTACCCCTTTAGCGAATTGATTCGCGATGGGCGAATTGATTCGCTATGGGCGAATTGATTTGCCTAGCCCAGAATACCCAGTTTCGGCTATGGTGTTTAATGCCCTACTTTTCCCAATATTCATTTCTCCTCCATAATTACCCACAACAACCACCATTAATTCAACCAAAACCCTCCTACATGATTACTAACTACTATACTCAACATAAAAATCATGTAAACATCATTTAAGGGTTCAAACACCACAAATCCATTAAAATCCCCATGTGTTCAATTGATTCACATACACAACAATCACTACAATTTATTCACTCTGAATCACATATTAACAAGTAAGAAACTTGCCTTGGCTTGCAATCTCAGATTTTCCTATGATAGCAACAACTCTAAGCTTCAATCTTCACTTCTCTTCCTTCTTCTTCTTCTTCTTCTTCTTCTTCTTCTTCTTCTTCTTCTTCTTCTTCTTCTTCTATCTAGGTTTAGAAATACACACTTAAGAAAATATAAGGGTTTGCAAAACTTAAACGTGCCTCTATCCTTAATTCCCATCTTTAAATTGTTAATGCCCCATTAAAATGGCTCATAACTACATATATAAGTCATAATCTGTAAAAAGTGCCTGGAACCCAAAATACAATATGGCACTTATTTTGACTATCTCGCATATTTTGGGACTAACTACGCCCTCTAAATTGGCATCCGGAATAATATATCTTATTTTCATTTTCAACTTCATTTAAAACATAATTGTAATGTAAAGCACAACGACACCCTATCTCATAACGTAATGCTATTTACATTCACATAACAGTAATTAAGCACAACTTGATAAATATTATCTTTTAATTCACTTAAAACAATATCTATCCCATTTACCAATATTTTATATAATTACCGCACATGGTAAATTAATATAAAATAAATTACTCAAAAGTAAGGGTTATTAAAAATTGTGTAAAAAAATTAAATCAAAATTAATTTTACAACTGTCGAGAGTATATATAAATAAATAGATTGTATAAATGGCACTTGTCACTTTGAATTTGTAGACAACAAATCAGATAAAAAAAATAAAAAAAAGAGGAGCTATGCAACTTACTTATGCGCAACTGGACTGACGCAAGTCAGTCAAGGCAATCAATCAACTGACAAAGGACTTGACCGTGGCTCTAGGCTCTAATAGGATTACAAAGTTAAAGATTTGTGTGTGTCCCAATGCTCATTTAAAACAAACCGTGTCAATATATATATAAACAGAGTGTCTTAGTAATAGAAAAAGTGGTAAAAAAATATAAAGAGAGTTGTTATTTATAAAATACTAAAGTTGTTGAAATAGGCATGCATTGTTAATGATAAAAAATATACATACATATATATATATATATATATATATATATATATATATATATATATATATATATATATATATATATATATATATATATATATATATATATATATATATATAGATAGAGAGAGAGAGAGAGAGAGAGAGAGAGAGAGAGAGAGAGAGATATTAGATAAATCAAAACGCATGGGCCCAAGGCCAGATATCACATCTTGTCCTAAGCACGTGACAAAGCAAAAGAGTTGTTTCAATTTTTCAACCTCAACTAACAAAGTATCTTAACAAGATGGATAAATAAGTAACACTGCTCAAATCAGTAAATAGAAATGTAAAACGTGGCTCATCACAATTATTAATGGCAAAAAGGCAACCATGTGTAGTATAGCTAAAATAAGGAATGATAAAAA
The DNA here is from genome assembly GCA_949130495.1 of Sambucus nigra. Taxonomy (NCBI): domain Eukaryota; kingdom Viridiplantae; phylum Streptophyta; class Magnoliopsida; order Dipsacales; family Adoxaceae; genus Sambucus; species Sambucus nigra. The sequence continues at coordinate 314,788,925 of OX422209.1, read as the reverse complement.
AATGTGGAGATGCAAGTGTCCTAGTAATAAAAAAAAATGTTAAACAAAATATAGGATATTAGTAACTTGAGAACAGTAAAGAAAATTAAAAAAAATTACATAACACATTAAATAAATGTTTATAAAAAAATATTTTTGCAACTAAAATAAATAGAAAAAAAAATCTAAAAGATTGGCATGGGGACAAAGGTTTTCTGCCTAAGAATTGACAAGCAAGTTTACATACTCTTTTCTTTTAACTCATACAGTTCGGATGAGAAGGTATATATGGCATGCATGGTTATAGGTAAACACCTAATATATGTACTGATAGAATATAGTATTTAATAGTATAAATATCGTAATTGTTAAAAATAGTTTATAAAGAAAATAACGTATTAAGTATATAACCTCTATACGTATGTAACATTAATATAAAGTAAATACAACAATAATTTTACATATATAATTAAGTATAAAATATATATAGCTATTATATAGATATAAATATATAACTATATAACTAACTAAATATATATAGTACAACAAAAAGAATATTATGATAAGTACTAAATATATAAAATGATAATTATACTAAAAGAGTGTGTATATAAAGAAATTGTTGCTATAAAAAATATAACTAACACGTATAAATAAAATATATAAAAACTATATTATATGTATATGTAACGAGAAAATGCACTACCTGCTATGATATGAACTCATAATTCAATTCCACATGAATGTAAATATATGCAAAGATTTAAATTTATGTTAAGTATAAATATATAATGAAAAAAAATATATAAAATAAACTAATAGTAATAGTAAAAGTTATATAAAAAAATATATAAGGTGATAACATGTAAAAATATAATTTACAAAAATATACTATTTATACAATTAGTTAAAAGTACTATCATATTAGAAATATTATAAAAATAAGAAATATTTACATAATTACTTTATAAATATATGTTTGGAATCATCAAAATCAATATATTATTTTAAACTAAAATGTACACTAATTACAATTAAACTAATTAAATATTAATTAAGGGATTAAATACATTTTCGTTTAATATGTACTACACATCAACATAAATATAGAAATCTAGGCTATTGGAGTATTATACCTATACCCAAGCCTAAAACATTTAAGGCTAAGGTTCAACTTCATTTTAATTAATTACACACTAAATAAATTCCCATATTTTGGCATAACCCTATCAAGTATACCCGGACTCCCTATATCTCGGCCCAAAATTCGATGGTTTCAATCCACCCTTCAATTTCATGCTATCAAGTTTCATCACTTAAACAAAAAGATTACAATGTGCTAAATCATGAACCTACATCTTCAATTTCATGCATTCACATCTAATCACTTAATCAACGAGATTAAAAATGCTAAATCATAAACTTACCTCTTTAATTTATTTTTTCCTCTAATTAATTCAAGGTTAGGTATTCTCAATTTAAACCCAAAATCAACACTTAATTTCATAATTAAGTTAGGATAGAAACTACAAATTTCCAACATAGCAGGCCTGAACCAGGGAAATTGGAGAAATCTGGAAAACATCAGATATGGTTCGAAGGAAGATCCCTATCGTTCGAACGACAGTGGATCTCGTTCGAACGAAATACCATGTCGTTCGAATGACACTAGTATTTCCTCCCTCTATGTCTTCTACTAAAACTCAATCCGGCATTAACGAATTTTAAACCTCCGTTCTGAATAAGTTTCTACAGTAAAATGTCCCCAAATTCATCCTAAGTTCCTTCTTTCATTATAACAATTCTAGCCCTAAAAATCTCACCAATTTAATCATCAATTGTATCAATTATCAAATCCTCTACATATTTATAACCCTCATTAAAAGAAACCCCAATTTATTCAAGAACAAACCCTAGAATTCAATTGGATTCCACCTCTTTTAATATGAAAAGATAGATATAATTTAATAATCAAAATTTAAACCACTTGCCTCAACAATGAAGATCTAGGGCTTTGAATGAAGATGTTGAGTTGCAATTGACTCTTCAAGATCTCCAAATTCCTTTTCTCTTTGTCTCTCCCTTATCTTTTTCCCTCTTTAGTCTTTTAATGTGATTTAATGATGCCTAACCCTTACACATTTGGGGCTAAAAACCCTATTCACGTTTTGGGGCCAATGGGCCTTATAAAAAGGGTCCATACTCTCCATATGGAGCTCACGTATATTTAATTAGGCCCCAATACCCATTATATGCATGTAACCACTCATTTTGGACTAATTCTACCCTATCGGACTCAACCGCGCACTTAAAATCGACATTCGAAAATAAATTTCTAAAATTAACTATCACCCGTTAGCTTATTTAAATAAATTCACTTTTAAATATTCTCATTAATTACTTCTCATTAATTTATGACACAAGTGAATTACTAATCACTGAATTAATTAATTAGAAATAATAACCCAAAAATTACGAGGTGTTACAAATGATTTCTAAGACAATCTCCTTTTCACAAAGTTCTATTCGACTGATATCTCCTACGAGATCCCTACCTGACCTAGGGTAATCTTGGTTATCACAACACGCACGTATACTAGTGATCATCTCCTCAATATCCAAATTCTGAACCAAGTTCAACACTACCATCTAAGGTTTTATTAGGTTCCAATGTTCATAATAACCTCACGTCACAACCTCGGAACACCCGACCAAGTCGTAACTAGTTATATCGCCTAACTAACAATATGTTACCCTAAGGTAATCAAGTAGAAAATGAAAACTATGTGCAAGAATGAAAGACCATGCGCACACACATACTGGTGTGGGATAAAGGTGTATCCGAAGAAGGGCGCACTCACATAGTTTGACGTTTCAGCCACACTGGCCTAACCCGCATCACTACTGAGTTTACGCAGCGCCATACACAAATCAAACTGATTAACAACTTCCCATTACCGGGATCAAAGGAGACACAAGAAATAGAATGAATCAAGTGACTTCCACACTAAAAGAAAATAATATAATTTCGATAATGAATCGAGCCACACGAGGTGCGAATCCATGGCGTACAATTAAAGCCTCTAGCTCTTACCAGTAATTGTTAATCCCTTTGCCTTGCCACACATCAATACCTAACATTGATCAACCTATTTTTGGAATTATCCTCGAGGGTCCTATTATGACACATCCCTATAAACAGAAGTTGTAGCACTAACTCCAAGGCACTGCCACAAATCGACATGGTCTAACCGTACTGGAATCTTGAATTCTTAGAGCATATGCTATGATGCCCTAATTTTAAATTACCAAGTAAAGATGGTCCACAATATATTTAAAATTAAAATTTCTTTTTAATTTAGCAATTCAAATCCAAAAATTTTAATTTCTTCAAAATTAAAATTAAGTTAAACAATACAAAACAAATATTTGAATTGTTTTTCTTTTAATCTCAATTAAACAACATTAATTCAATTCAAGTTAAAATTATGCCAAACAAACTTAAGCATGTATTTTGCCAAATTAATTATGCCAATTTGAATTAAATTAAACTAAAATGACCCAAACTAAAATCAGAACCAAAATTACACCAAAGTTGTGATTAAACCAATTTTATATTGATTAACCTAGCAAGAATCTAAGTGAGATATTACAAGATAAAAATAACTGTACACACACAAGGCGCGATGTACAGGAATAACCCATGGGAAAAATCTCGGACGACCCAGCCTACAAGTCCACAAAGTGTGGTATGTTTACAAAAGACACGACAAGAGAACTTACAACAATGACTCGCCTTTCGAGCCTTGATGCTCCTTCGCTCTTCGACCTCTTCCTAGTCAACAACTACGGAGTCCTCCGAAGTCTTGGTATCCATAACTGGAGCCTAGCTACCTTTAACCCTCACACGGTGCCTTTCACCGTATGATATGCCGCAGCAAACACAATCTCCTTTTTGGGGAAGAGAAAGAACCCAAACTTTCTCCTTAATGGATAGAGAAGAACTCAGTGCCAAAATGATATATATATATATATATATAGAAACTTGGATCAAAACTAAACAATGGGTGTAAACATTGTGTTTTATAGAAATTAATCAATGAAAGATATCAACACCAACATAACCTTTTGGATGAAGAATATTTTCTCTCAAAGTGTTAGAAACCTCCCGAAAAATTCTGTCAAAAACCACCTTCCTGCCCCTTTTAAATCTGGTTAAAGGTAGTGGGTTAATGGGTGGTTAAAAATTAAAAACCGACAAATACGGACAAAAAACCACCAGGTCGTTCGAATGACTTTTGAATGTCGTTCGAACGACTTGGTTCGAACGAGATTTCAGAAGATAAATATGCCAAAATCTCATTAGATATAACTCATTCGAACGATGTCATTCTAACGACATTCCAACAACAATTCAGAAGACAAATGACAAAACTTTGTTCGAATCTCATCTGAAGTTCGTTCGAATGACCTTTGAATCTCATTCAAATGAGATCCCATTTCGTTTTAAGAAAAACCCCCAAATTGTTTTTTTAAGCCCAAAACTTTTATGTAAAGACCTAAAATGATTTTCTGAGAAAAATGAAAAGTCATTTTGAAGAAAAATTATAAAAAGACACCCATAAAAATTATCCAAGTCTCTATATATATTAAATGCATTCATACCTTAAGAGACCTTGAAATCCAAATCTTTGAAACATGAAACGTGGCACGAATTATACAAAGAATAAAATCTTCACAATGCTAGGCTGCAATGTCTTCAACTAACTTTAAACCTCTTAGGCTTGAAAGGATACCACAAACATCTATCCTATGATTCAAATAGTTTTGTCCGAAATTAAGCCAACAATACAAATGACTCGATTGGAAATTTTCCCTTACACGTACTACAATCGTCAATGAGATACCCTCACTTAGGTAAACCTCAATATAAATTGTTTCCAAAGGTTTCAAGGAGAGATATTATCATCGTTATAATGCACGATACACAACCTCAGATTCACTATTACTAGGGAACGACAACAACTCGCATTAACATCTCATTATATAAACCTTAATATATATCTCCAATGAAATTTTCAATACGATTTCGCAAGCCTACATCTTTTAATCCTCAACGAGTGTTCAATTACTATGACTGAATTGTCTTACTATGCAAACCTCATACTACGTGATAATCTACCAATTAACACAACTATATAATTTGCTAGGATACGAGACATCGGGTATTCCCTAGAAACACCAAGGCCTATGCCCAAGACTGCCAAAAGGGTTCCTATTTATCAATACCACACTAAAATCATAAAACTCTAAATTAATACCACCCAGATTTTGGCAAGACACAAGACGTCGAGTATTGCCCAAGAGGAGGCCCACCGTAATGATGTTGCAAGAGGTCCCACTCTAAAGCATCAAAACTCATTTACTTAATACCAAGTCACCACGATTATCTAGGCTCACTCCTAGGTTACCACAATCATCAAGATTATTTAAATCCACTTTATAGTCAAGGTAAATGTCGTGGTATACTGAAACCGAGCCCTCACCTAAGGGACATAGTACCTTCTCACTACGTAACTAACGTTCATAATCCCATAAAGATAGCATTCTATCAACAAAACCTGACTTATCCTCTAGCGTTGACCCATACAAATTTTATATGCTCATAAAACTTACCATCAGTCATGGTATTGCCCCAAGGATCGAATTTGCCTAATTTCAACATTAATATTGACCCTCGTATGTGTCACACCTAAGGCCACTTAGAATTTAAATCATGATTTCCCATTACATGTTTATGATAATCTATCTATTAATCTATACAGCTGGTTATCCACGATTTGGTGCCACCTGCCCAATGGGCATCATCTCATTCTATCAACATCTCTAAAGACTCTACGTCAACAACGGTTGGAACACAAACACCTCACACTACGAACCACGACGTCACCACCTATTAGCATACATGGACACTCGTAAATTATTAATATACTTAATCAAAAATGCGAAATCGATTTATAATAATTAACTTGATCGTATTCCAATTGACACAAACTTAGTTGTTGTGGTAACCTCTTTGACTTTACCATCAAGGACATGAATTAAAGCATCACCAAACTAGCGTGACTAGACCAAACCAATATCGACGTCGAAAGATCCACTACCGACCTCACCATGTCACTCTCGAAAGGAAAATTGGACCTAGAGCTCTGATACCATTTGTAACACCTCAACCTAGATTTATGGATTACCTGTGAGTCAACCCGGTCCGACCCGAGAGTTAGGTGTGAAGTGCAGTGGAACAACCTACATAATATTGCATGTCCAGTTTTATTTTAATTAACATTTCACTTGTTTAGCATACGATTCCAGTTTCAAGATAAACTACGTGTAGGACCCATGTGGAGCACCCCCGAGTCTAGTAAACAGGGATACTAATAAAATAAATAAAGTACACTCCTTTATAACGCCCTCAAAATACGAAACCGCTCCCAACCTGTCGTAAGAAAGAGAGGGTGTGAGCCGATTTCTAGTGGGAATATATAACAATGAAATATAGAATCGAACGACAGAAAGAGACTCAACATGTCATACTACGCATACATGCAACTTTCTTTATACATATATATACATTGATACATGAGTCTGGTTTTATACAAAGCATTACTTATCGGATTAATTAACCTTAATCTCATAAAAAACTTCCCTTTAATACTTAACATCCATTTCTTATTTAACTCACGCAGTTAAACATTTAAACAATTATACTTTGTTTAACGGAAAATTATGCTTTTACCGGAAATTCCCTTTTTACACAAACAACACCTTTTATTATCTCCAGTCAAAAGTACCATATTAACACACGAATTCACCGTGTTAGAAAATACTTATTGTCATTTGAAAAACCTTTCAATACATACTTAAGAAAATTATGGGTTTAACAACTTATTTGCTTTATCACCCATTTACCTACTCTACTTTACCACTTTTACCTTATCTATGGACATTAATTGATTTACGCATTTACTTGTCCATTTCACATTTATTGTAATATTTATTACATTCATTCAAGTTAGGTTGTATTAACACATTTTACCACATAATCCATTTCCTTACATGTTCTACATTTACTTTGTCTTTTCTCGAAATCTTTCTATACCGCATACTTACACGAGCTCCACACCGACGGTTATGTGCACCGTATGCTCTAGCCAGTGATTTAGGATTTTTCACCCAAGGGGCCCAGACCCTTCTTGCTTTTTTTCCCGGTTGCATCCTAGTCCTTATTAATGTGTTTAACATTTTACACAAGTCCATGTTATTTCACTTCTTTACTTTTACCCGGCAGAAGCCAAAACCTGAACTTAACCATTTGTTTTCCCATTAAGACTTGGAAATTTAGTTATTTCCCCTTTTATTCCTTCATTCGCACACACATGCTTTATACTAAAATCATTCACACTTTAGGACTTAATTCATTTTCACCCTTTTTAGTGTAAAGACGTTCTAGACATTTTTATTCCATAAAAATGTTTCACTTTAAGTAAATTACCAATTTACCCTTTTATTTGCCAAACTTGTAGTTTAGTGCCTAAATAAGTGTTATTTCTTAAAATGGTTATTAAGTTTCCAACTTAACATTTTAAACACTTTAGCCAAATTAACACTTGTTTAACATCCCTCCTTTGCCTAACTTTCACACTTGTTAATTTAACATTTTTAATACATATAATAACACCCTTTACACTACACTAAAATTTTCCTTTTTTCTTACTTTATGCTTAAACCCAACAAGACCTTCTTTAAATTTTCTCACATATTTATTAACAAATACTACAAGTTTATACGCATGGAAAGTGGACTAAAATCCTACCAAGTGGATTAAACATACATTTTCAACTAGAATTTATACTATTTACCACAAACATACTTTTCAAGTAGTAAAGTCATTTTATTAATTTCTTTAAACTCAACAGATGTCCATTTATTAATAAAGTCCCCATTTTGCAAAAAGCTTAGAAATATTTATTTATAGATATTCTGACAAAATAATATTTCTTCTCATTTTTATTTCGTAAAAACGTTTTATTATTTCTTTTCACTATAAATACACTAAAATAGCATTTTCTTACATTTTTATTCCATAAAAATGTCCATATTCAGTTTTACTAGAAAACTACACAAATAATATTTTCTTACATTTTTATTTCCATAAAAATATTTATTTTCAGTTTTACTAGAAAACTACACAAATAATAGTTTCTTACATTTTTATTTCCATAAAAATGTTTATTATTTCTTTAACATCACAAAAACACATTTCATTGCATAAAATGTTGAATAATCATATTCTGATTTTTTTTATGTTTTCATGACTCATTTGAATCATCCTTTTATAACTCATATTTATAGGAACACCAAGATGGTTACTAATCAACACAAGAATGCAACAAACATCTATTTCATATATATTTACTCTAATATATATAAATAACATACTGAACTTATACTACACTTAAGCTTATATCAAATTTAGTTTCTCCCACCTTAATGAGCTCTAACAACGGAGGAAATACTGTAGAAGATGGAGGACCCCCACCTCCAAAGGCGGCCTCAAGGGGGTCTCTAAATGCCCTTTTAAAGTTTGACTCTATTGCCACTCCAAGAGTGTTCCAAAACTTCCTTCTTCACCTTCAAGGTATCCTCTTAACTCTACATGGACACTCATGTTCATCACCTTCTAAGAATAACCCCCTCTAATACCCATCAAAATCCCCAAAAATTAACTTCTGGATTTTTGTAATTTTATTTTAATAGTGGGGAGATGATCTCTTTAGTGGTGTGACTGTGGTTACTATGGCCAATAATGGTGGAAGAGTAATACTGTAAGCACTAATGGTAAAAGACAGTATATAGCTTGAAAGTGAGCTTCAAACTCCTTAGAAAGAGAATGGAAAATGGTAGTGTCTTATCCCATGCCTTTCTCTCTTATACACCTTACAATTGCTTAACATCTAATTCCATCACGATTGCCAAGTTCAAAGATTAACACATGGTTTTGATCAATGGCTTTAATAATGATAACAGATTTGTAGAACTGGTTTTCACACCCGTGTTTCTCTTTTTTTATCCCCAAGACAAAGAACCTGATTTTATATATCTTCCTTCATACGAAATGTCTAGATCATTCGCTGACTAAAATGGATATGGACGATCGATTGCTTGACAGTGAACAACTGACCATTTCAGCGTCATTTTAACTAATCAGTGCGTCGTTCGAACGACAACATCTTGTCATTAGAACGACTCTGTCGATCGCTCGAATGAGACAGGAAGAGATCCACTTCTATTATCGTAACCAATGTGTATGTAATTCCTTTTAATTTATACCCTTAATATTCTTTTAACGTATTTTTTTTCTCAATACGAAAGGCAGTAATTTAAAAGGGAGAATGGGAGCTTAGACCTTAATCTTCTTTCTTTTATTACTAATTCTTTTCTTTTTTAATCTAATTTGTTACCTGCAAATTCCTATAATCACACTTTATTCCTCCTTATATAAAATCTATATAATGTTTTAATTAATTTACCAGGTGGGATATTACATTATACCAATAAAATTCAATGTATTTTAACCCTAAAACATTCATCTATATGGATAAAATAAATCATGCAAATCCAATAAATAGAGATTCAGAAAAAGAAAAAAAAAACTTTCGGGTAAAACATTTATTTGACTATGAACAGTAAATCGTAACTTACAAAGTACACAATGAAATCCGCAATGAATCTCCCACAGCAAATTCACATAAACCGCAGGATAGATCAACAATGGACTCCCTCAAGAACCCATATGAACCACAGCTCTTCCTTCAGCAAGAAACATCCTAAAGTATTCCCAATGATTGCAGTCATTAGCAAGAAACTCCCTTAAGAGCTACCAATCCAACAGTAGAGATTTCGTCTCTACAAGAGAAACTTCAACAAAATTGTGTCTTGGATTCCAAAATGATTCATTAAAGTAATTGGGATGATTTGTGAATCGAAAAAAAAGTTTTTAAGACCTAAAAATGAAGACAGACATTATGGAAATTTGTAATTTTTGTTCATTAAACATTTTAAGGAAAAAAGGACTCATAAAACAGGTATTTATAAAAAACTTGAGCCGGCGGAGTCGTTCGAACGAGATGTCGAGGTCGTTCGAACAACAAATAATGTCGTTTGATCCAGGGATCGTGCGACCTTCTAATGACCTTAAAAAACATGAAACTGTAGCATGTCGTCGATGAAAATATCAAATGTGCTTCTCGTGAGGTATCGCGCTACATGCAATGTCTTTTAAAGTTGTCGTTTTAACGACTTCTTCTTGTCGTTTGAACGATATATCAATGTCATTTAAATGACCGAAGCGAAAAATATTTTATTTTACAACTCCGCCTAGAGGTCTTAGAAAATTATTTTGACTCAATAAAACATCTCAGGTTGATAAAAACATTTTAGACAAAATATCTCAACACTTAAATAAAACATTAATGAACTTTAAACACAACCTTATAAAAATCAATCTTGCGGAGGCTTGTTGTTGAAGAAGCTTGATATTTGGATGCGTCGATTTGAACAAATGATAGTGAACTTTCTTCGACGGGTGTAAGGCTATACAACATATGCAATATAAAACGGACTATATAAAATATGTCCTTATACTCTATAAGGGTTTTGAACTTTTGATTATATTCTTCTTGATTTAGAAAAGTGATCCTCAAAGATCCAAGGGGGATTGAAAAATTATAGAGTTTGGTCATAAAATGAACTCTAAAAAGGCTTATTAAAAAATCTAATCCCACCTCTCTATTTATAGGGAAAGTTGTTGCAAAGAGATATTGATTAAAGAATGCAAAATATGTATTTTAAAAAAAATAAAAACATGCTTACTTGTTCAAATGAACTGCAACATCGTTCAAATGATGTATCTAATCTCATTCAAACAGTTTCCCAAAAAACTTTGAACGACATTTCAGAGAGAATAAAAACGACGACGTTTCAGATCTCATTTGAACGTGAGAACCTCGTTCTAATGGCCATACGCAAATCGTTCGAATAACGTGTCAATCTCTCTCTAATGGGTTAACGAGTTTTTCTAAATATCTTTAAAGATCATTTTGAAAATAGTTTGAAAACTTTTAAATGCAAACTCTATTAAAATAAACCCTGGAAATTTAAAGCTTTACCAAGCCACTTCATATGATCTTCAATCTTTACTAGTGCCACTAATGTTTATTCTTTTTAAAGAGTTGAGAACGATCATGAAGATGCAGTGGGGTGTAAAAGGATAAGACAAATAAAAATAAAATGATCAATTATAAATTCTGCTCTTACACCTATCCTCCACAATGACCAACCTCAGGACTAAAAGTAACTTGTTGGTCCTTAGACTAAGAACACATAATTTCCTAATCATCTTGGCAATTTAAATGGACCAGAGAGGATTTGACAAGGAGGAATTAACCTTAGTCAATCTTTCTAGATCACATCAGGGCTTGGGCCCATTTATACACAATAATTACGACCTTTGTAGCTTAGAACCACAACCTCAAAATTCAAAGAGTCATATAAGGATCCAAGCAAGCTCCTCAAACGAATATGAAGGGTTGCTAAAAAGTACACACACTATTCAACCAAACCCACTCACCACTTTCGATTTGTCTTACAACATTATATGTCATTTAATGCTCCTAATAACCACCACCATTCGCTTACAAGTTCATCCACTAACACTTCAACATTCTAATGTAGAAGCGGAGCTCAACCATGACTGCTCGAACCCCGAATAACACTTCCCAGCTACCACTACACTAAAACTGGGCTAATGGTCATGAACTTTATCCCTGACCAGGAAGGGTGGGTTGCAAATTTGGTCCATGACCAAATCTGGCGTGACCAATTTCGATGGTCACGGCCTAAATCCCTGACCTAGAGTCTGGTCACGGATTCCCCATAGTCACAGATATTGTCATGATCCAAAGCCCTGACCCCAATTGTATGCGTGGTCACGGCCCAAATCTGTGACCACTTAAGGATTTAAGACCATGTGGTCACGACTTTCCACCGTGACCTGTTCTTTGGGTGATCCATCGTTGTCACGGCTGAAGGCAGTAACCAACTAACTGTATATATGATATTCTCACGGCTATGGGCTGTGATTATAGTTACTGTGCATAAAATATTGTCACGGATTTAGGCTGTGACCAGTTTTAATAATAATTAAAAAACATTCCACGAATCAGGAGGCTAATCAGTCAGTTGCTGCAATTGCTCATTGGGTGAACTCGAGGGGGTCCTGCGCTCTCAAATCGGGGGTCCCGTGCTCTCAAATCGAGGGGCCCCATGACCATGCGATCATGGGACCTGTGTAGGCATTCTAAAATATGGGTCGTGCTCTCAAACGGGGTTCTCGTGACGATGCGGTCGGCTCGTGCGGGCTACGTTCATCCCATGCGAGGTGTTAGCACCGCTCATAGGGGGCGCTAAGGGGTTTTGCCCCTCGATGACACATTTTCAAGCCTAAGTGTGGATATTCTCTATTTTGAGACATGCTCTCAAATCGGGGGTCTTGTTGCCATGCGGTCGGCTCGCTCGAGCTACGTTGGTCCCGTGCGAGGTATTGGCGCCGCTCACGGAGCCGTTTTGGGGGGGGGGGGGGGGCTAAGGGGTTTCGCCCCTCGACAACACATTTTCAAGCCTGAGTGTGGATATTCTCTATTTTGCGCCATGCTCTCAAATCAGGGGTGCCGTGGCCAAGCGGTCGGCTCGAGCAGTCTACGTTCGTCCCGTGCGAGGTGTTGGCACCGCTCATGGGTCCATTTGGGGGGAATTAAGGGGTTTTACATGTTTTTAAGCCTAAGTGTGGATACTCTTTATTTTGGGTCGTTCTCTCAAACCGATGGTCCCGTGGCCACGTGATTGGCTCGTGCGGGCAATGTTGGTTCCGTGTGAGGTGTTGGCACTGCTCACGGGGCCATTTGAGGGGCACTAAGTGGTTTTGCCCACCCCCGATGGTACGTTTTCAAGCCTAAGTGTGTATATTCTCTATTTTGGGCCGTCCTCTAAAACCATGGGTCCCGTGGCCATGTAATCGGGTCGTACGAGTTACGTTGGTCCCGTGCGACGTGTTGGCGTAGCTCACGAGGCCATTTGGGGGGCGCTAAGGGGTTTTGCCCTTCGATGACACATTTTCAAGCTTAAGTGTGGATATTCTTTATTTTAGGTTGTGCTCTCAAATTAGGGGTCCTGTGGCCACGCGATCGGCTCGTGTGGGCTGCGTTGATTTCGTCCGAGGTGTTCGCGCCGCTCACGGGGTTGTTTGGGGGGCGCTAAGCGATTTCACCCCCGACTACACGTTTTCAAGCCTAAGTGTGGATATTCTTTGTTTTGGGTTGTGCTCTAAAATCGAGGGTCACGTGACCACCCAATCGGCTCGTGCGGGCTACCTTGATCCCGTACGAGGTGTTGGCGCCACTCATGGGGCTGTTTGGGGGCATTAAGGGGTTTCTCCCCCCGACGACACATTTTCAAGCCTAAGTATGGATATTCTTTATTTTGGTCCGTGCTGTCAAACCGGGGGTTCAGTGGCTGTGAGGTTGGATTGTGCGAGCAATGTTGGTCCCGTGCGAGGTGTTGGCGCCGCTCACGGAGCCATTTGGGGGGCGCTAAGGGGTTTCGCCCCCTGACGACACATTTTCAAGCCTAAGTATGGATATTCTTTGTTTTGGGTCGTGCTCTCAAACCGAGGGTCCCATGGCCACACGATTTTCTCGTGCGGGCTACATTGGTCCCGTGCGAGGTGTTAGTGCCACTCACGGGGCCGTTTGGGGGGCACTAATGGGTTTTGCCCCCCGACGGCATGTTTTCAAGCCTACGTGTGGATATTCCTTATTTTGGGTCGTGCTCTCAAATCAGGGGTCCCGTGGCCACGCGATCGGCTCGTGCGAGCTACATTGGTCCCGTGCGAGGTGTTGGCGCCACTCACGGGGCTGTTTGGGGGGCGCTAAGGGATTTCGCCCCCTACTGCACGTTTTCAAGCCTAAGTGTGGATATTCTTTGTTTTGGGTTGTGATATAAAATAGTGGGTCCCGTGTCCACACAGTCGGCTTGTGCGGGCTACTTTGATCCCGTGCGAGGTGTTGACGTCACTCACGGGGCTGTTTGGGGGGTGCTAAGGGGTTTCGCCCCCCGACGGAAAATTTTCAAGCCTAAGTGTAGACATTATTTATTTTGAGCCGTACTATCAAACCGGGGGTCCCGTGGCCACGTGGTCAGCTCATGCGAGCTACGTTGGTCCCGGGCGAGGTATTAGCACCGCTCACGGGGCTGTTTGGGGGGTACTAAGGGGTTTCGCCCCTCGATGGCACGTTTTCAAACCTAAGTATGGATATTCTTTATTTTGGGCCATGATCTCAAACCAAGGGTCCCGTGGCCACGCGATCAGCTCGTGCGAGGTGTTTGTGCTGCTCACGGGGCCGTTTGGGGGGCACTAATGGATTTTTCCCCCCGACGGCACATTTTTTTATCCTAAGTGTGGATATTCTATGATTTGGTTCGTGCTCTCAAACTGGGGGTCCCGTGGCCACGCGCTCGGCTTGTGTGGGCTACGTTGGTATCGTACGAGGTGTTAGCGCTGCTCACGCGTCCGTTTGGAGGGTGATAAGGGGTTTCGCCCCCTGACGGCATGTTTTAAAGCTTAAGTGTGAATATTCTCTATTTTGGACCGTGCTCTCAAACCAGGGATCCCGTGACCACGAGGTCGGCTCCTACTAGCTATGTTTGACCCATGCGCGTTAATCGCTCCCCTAAAAGGGTCGTTTGGGGGGGGGGGGGGACTAAGGGGTTTCCCCTTTAATGGCACATTTTCAAGCCTAAGTCTGGATTTTCTCAAACTATCATTATATTCTCAAAATGTGGGTCCCGTAACCACGCGATCCGTTCTTTCGAGTTACATTGGTCCCGTGCACGGTGATCTCTCCCCTAAAGGGGATGATTGGGGGCGCTAAGGGATTTTGCCCACTAACAAAACATTTTCAAGCAAAAGTGTGGATTTTATCAAATTATCATATTTTTTTGGAACCAGCGGTCTCGTGACCACGCGGTCGGTTCCTGCGAGTTAAATTGATCTCGTAAGAAGTGTTTTCATCTCACGGGGCCGTTTGGGAGGTGCTTTTGATTTTTTCCCTCAAAAGGCATGTTTGGTAAGAAAATCTGAACAGTCATGGCACGGGAACACTAGAACTGTGCTATGAACGGTATTTTTTATTTTATCTGGACAACCTTTAGACCAACGAAGCCACATAGTCTCCCATGAGTGAATCTATGACTTTTTACAACTATAACAAGTGTTCCCATTAGTGATTTTAGATAGTGGAGTTCGATTCTGTTGAGTAAAGTGAGCGGTAATGTTTGTAAGAGACTAATTTCACGGTGCAAGAACTCAACATTACAAGGTGCCCTCTTTGGAAGATTAAGAGTTTGACTTGGTGCATACACAATAAGAGACTAATTTCAAGGTGCAGGGAACTCAACATTATAAGTATACCCTTTGGTGTATGAACAACAATAGACCAATTGTCATCGTTTATGCACTTGGAGTAGAATACTTTCTTTACGTTCTGAAATATACAAATAAAATGCTCATCGACTATGCGATCTTTACTCTTCAGCTTTGATAAACCTACCATAATAAGTTTGGGGTCAGGATCAACGTTGCAAGCATTCGTAGTATACTCCACATTTACCCAATCATAATAGAATACGGTTTATGTGAAATCTAAGTAATCAAGTTCTAGGATTTGTTAAACTATCCAATGATAGGTTATCACGGCATTCTTTAGATTTTTATCGCTTTTGCTAGTGATACAGGTGGTCAAGGCAGAAATTGATATTCCATTATTTTGCGTCAAATTTTTTTCCTCATGTGAATATGAAATGAAATCAAAATCGTTGGTGCGGAATTTCTTAAACTCTTTTGCATGAAAATTAGGGCCTTTTCCTAGGCGTGCAAGCCTGAAAGAGACATCACCTCTTTTTAGAAGATGCATTTATTAATGAATTTGTATTAAGGCATGTTTTTATCAAACATGAATAAATAACCGCACACATAAGATGTGAAGTTTACCTCTTTTGATACCCATGCCCTAAAATCAGTTGTCGTGTAATTTCTCCTTTGATTTTGAGAAATTTCATTCTCGTACTTCCTATGGGTAAATTATAGAGTTTAGATCGTAAATTATAAAATACATATAATTAAAGAAGAAGAATTCAATAGATACTCACTCTCTTCATTCTTCGACTTCATCTTGCGATTCGAAGACATAACGAGTTGCTTGCTCGTATTGTATATCTGTGAGTTTCACCTCTTTAGGGTTCCCAAACGGTACTTCATCCTCAAACTCGTCAGTTTCCATGATCACTCCTCCTCTACGAGGATTGAACCTCCTCACCTCTTGTTCTGGCATATATTCGCTAGCGTATTACGATAATTCCACAGTTACGTATTCTTCAGCAATTGACCCTCTAATATACCGTGTATTCTTTATGTAATCCTTAAAAGTTTTCATCAAGCGCTCAAAAGGATACATCCAACGATACCTAACGGGACCGCATAATAAAGCTTCATTGCATAAATGCACAAGCAAGTGGGTGCTTATATCGAAGAATGACGCAGGATAATATTTCTCTATTACACAAACTGCCTCGGCTAAAGTTGATTTTGCAGCTCTAATGTGCCTTCTGTTTACCACTTTTTTACAAACTAGGGTAAAACATAAACTGATTTGCATAATTAATCGACGGAGATCTTTGTGTTCAGAGAAGCAATGCCGAAATAATAGAGGAATTAATTGGAAAATTACATGTCAGTCATGAGACTTGCGCTGTTTTAAGTCATTTGCTTGGTAGTTAACGACCCTACATAAATTACCAGAATAACCAGTTGGAGTCTTTAAGTTGAACAACGTATCTAAGAGGATCTTCTTCTCACTAGTATTCAAAGTGAAAGTAGGCGGAGGAGTATAAATTCTTCCTATTGTAGGATCATTTTTTAACCAGAGTTTTTTCTTTAGCTTCATATCCTGTATATCTCAACGGGCCCGCTCTCCATCTTTAGAATGAGATCCACCCAGACATGTTCCTATCAGATATTCTGTATCATTCTTCTTTGTATGCATCACATCAATTACATGCCTTACACAATGATCTTTCCAATACAAAAAATTAAAAAATATTGATCGTCTGGACCATGGTTTTGCTTTAGTAGGGTCGTTAGGATCTCCCCTTGCTTTACGATTCAAGTTTACAATCTTACGGTGTTTGCCTACGTAACTATTCCCCACAGTCGCAGCCGCCGCCTTCTCCTCGATCTACTGATCAGAAATCCGAGCAGGTTGCATCCGGCACTCGTGACCAATAGGATAAAAATTAGACTTGTCATTCGTGAAAGGGTGACAGGTTGGCAGAAATCTACGATGACCCGTGTAACTCATCGTACTATTATGTTGTATCCAAATGACTTTAGTTTCCTCCCCACATATGGGACATCCATAATAACCATGAACATTACAACCGAACAAGGTCCCATAAGTAGGAAGGTCGTGGATCGCCCACATCACCATTGCTTTAAGTGTGAACTCTTCACCCTTATGAGAGTCGAATGCCGTCACGCCTTTATCACACAACTCTTTAAGATCTTTGATTAATGGGGCTAAGAATATATCAATATCATCACCTAGAGCCTTCGACCCGGGTATTAATAAATATAATAATGTGAACTCATTTCTCATGCACAGTGTCAGAGTGAGACTTAAAGGCCCCATTACAACTGGGCAATAACTTTGACTAATACTTAAATTATCGAAAGGGTTAAACCCATCAATTGAGATTTCAAGACGAACGTTGCGTGGTTCTTTTGAAAATTCATGGTGTCGTGCATTTGAAATTTTCCAAATGAGTGAATCAACCGGTTGACGCATCATATTCCCACCCACCTCGCATCGAGCGTGCCATGTCATGGACTCCGCTATCCACGGTACATTAAAAAATCATTTTAATCGTGGCCCAAGTGCAAAATACTTCAAAACCTTTTATGGGACTTACTAGCTCTTTTGATATTTTGTAGGTTTGTCATTTACCTTCTCACAAATGACATATCTAGGCTCACCGCAAACTGGACATTCATCATTCTCTCCGTGTTCGTTGCGATACAATATGCAATCATACTTGCATGCACGAATAGATTTGTATTTCAATCCCAAACCCTTCAAGCTCTTCTTCATGGTAGGATAATTGTCTGGTAATGTGTTCTCTTTTGTGAGAATTTCTTTAACCCACTTAAGAATTCCGGTTACGCTGTTCCTAGACAAGCCAAATTGACTCTTCAAGTTATGAAAACCAATCATTGCATATAATACCGAATGATCTTCATCGTAATCTTTATACAACGGTCTTGCCGCATCGACTTTCAACCGTATATATTCTCGGTCTCCTGGTAGTTCAGTATCAAATTATTCATTATGCACATTATCTGTCTCCATAGGTTGGTGGTTTTGGTCATGGTGGACTTTGTAAGCATCATCAATTAGGTTGATCAATGGATGATGTGTTGGCGAATCATTTACCACATCCACTCATTGGTGTTCTGTTACATGGTCGGTTAGCGGTAATTATTCGAGAACATAAGGTATATGTTTTTCACCATGGTATGTCCACTTGTTATAATCTTGATAAATTCCCTACATTATTAAATGTATCTCAACATCTTCTAAAGATTTATAGTTTCCATTTATACAATGGGTGCACGGACACAAAATGTTCTCACTTTTAAGGTTCTTAAAAGCGTATCTAATAAATTATTGAACGCCTTTAACATAACTATTAGCTATTCGTTCAGTCCCCCCATCCACTATTTGTATTGTGGAAAATACATTTAATAATCTTCAAATTGCAGTCATGTGCTAACATGATAAAATAAATATCATGTACCAAAGCAATGCACTAATATAGTACCAAAGCAATGCACTAATATAGTCAACAATGCACCAATCAATCAAACTATGCAATAACTTAAATATAAGAGCACGCCAATCAACGATACTACAAAACCACTTAAACTCAAATTAAATAAATTTGTCTACTGATATTATTACAACATAAGAAAAATATTACTTTATCTTCATCAAGCGATAAACTAGCCAAGTGGTAACAGAGTCTACATAATTTTTCAAAAAATCCCCTTCTCCACTGTTGACGTGCACTGGAACAGTATCACAACCCTCATATATTGTATCAACCATGATCTGACACTCACCCTCCTACAAAGATCGATTATGTATTAAAGTTCCTACGACAGTGGACATGAGTGTGCAGATCCCAATGATAAATTCACCACTCACGTCCTGTATATAGTATTTCTTGCCATAGTCACCGTGAGTTGTTGACGATGATCCAATACCTATGCCATGCTGAGGCGCTGAGAAAGGGAATGTTGAAGGAGGAACAGGAAAGTGTGGGGGGAATGAATATTGACGAAAATTTTGAGGAATCCCTGACATCTATGGAGGGAAACCGGGATGTATTAGGGGCTACAGGGGCATACGACCGATTAAAAGGTATATAATTTGTGCAAGTTTATCATTCACATCTCCCAAATCATTTTGAAGCCCCACTATAGCCCCTTCAGTCCTAGATTGATGATCATTGCTGGATGTGAAATGCTTATTAAGAGAAGAAAGCTTATCCATGAGAGGTGAGGTGTGTTTGAATCTTGTTCTTGACATATGCGACCCCAAACCTCTCACCCTCCCTCTATGGTCCCTACCAAAGATTTGTGCGATGGATTCACTGTCAATATCCTCGATCGGGCTTGAATCTGTCTCACTACTGATAGACTCTATTAATTCTAGAGTCATGGCTAAGTGAGGATGGAATTTATTATCTTTGTCCTGTCTAGCATGCACGTACAAGTTGGCCCTATTCGATGTCTTTCCTTTATCCGAGCTACCTTTCGTAACAACCATCCACTCGTTCTTCAAATCTTTATAATATTTTGAGACAAGCCGATGGACATCAGTTTTTTTGGCCCTATCCTGCTTATTTTTCTCCCTTTTTAGCATTTTGGAGTCCTTCGCCTCATTCTCCAGAAAATCATTCCCTTAAGAGACTGGCATCTCAACGTTCGAAGTGACTTTGTCTTTGAGCGCTAAAATATCGAAGCTTGATGATCCCTTAGGGAAATGCTTCTGCCTAAGGTTTCTACGATATGTCCAGAGTTATTCATCAACCCGAGAAAGCACCTTATTTTTTGAGTGGGAGGAAAATGAAAACCATTTGCTGAGTTGCTAGTAGATGTTATCTTAAGTAGCTTTATCTACGAGGTTCCAATTGTAAGCTCCTCCCACTCCCACATTCATTTTTGCCAAGGACAAACACTGGGCTTTAAACTGTTGAACGTGATTCTTATCCCTCGTGGGGTTATTTCTCAAAAGAGAGAACCCAATGCGATTCTTCTCAACTGACCCGGCAGTTTCAGGAGTATTGGGTGTGTCTGTTCGATTAGTAGGAGGAGTACCTTACCAACTGCAACTCGGAAGAGGCGAGTGAATAGTTGGTGGAGTTGAGTATTGCTCACCAATTGGTGATGAGAATTCTCCTTGTGGTTGTTGGTTGGAGCGTTGGTTCCATTACCGCCTGACATTATCCACAAAAATAATAAAAGTTAAATGTGTATCTATAATAATAGATGCATAATTTCAAACTTCAATATGAAAATATAAATAACAAAATAATTTTTTTGACCATATATTATAATTTACTTGTTCATGGTAAGGCTTCAATAAAAGTTCCATGTGTTTGATCTCCATCCATTCTGGATTTGTGCTTAAAAACCTACGGATTTTTGCACGTGACCAATTAGGAAGAAGCGTATCTATAATGGATGCATAGATGTCGGCGACATAAACTCGAAATCTTATCCTCTTCAACCTATTGGCAAGATCGAGTTTAATGTGCATATGTCGTGAGACATCACAGTCTTCGTCAATTCTCTTTGTACGTAATTCTATCCATAATGGGTGAATTTTATTTTCATCCTTCTCTAACAGTGTAAGCAAGTCAGTGCTCTATCGGGATTATATACGAGATATATATATTGTACAGCTTCATCCCAGCATTGTGGCATGGAAAACAGAATATGATCGAATAAGCACTCTTGCTAGAAATGAACTCCAAGATTTACAAGGTAGTTAAATTGTTCGATCTTCCTATTCCCCTAGCAATAAATTAGAGTACCTACTTTATGAGGATTATTAATGAAAGAGGTACGAGTGAGGACCAATTGCAACCTTTCATACTCTTGTTTCCATAGATTATCACCGTGACTCATTTTTCCTGAGAATAATGAACGAGGGTGTGAATATGATTCCTATTAATAATGGATCTAATGAATCATTAACTAGTTATTGTGTATGAGGGCATGGATATAGTTCCTATAAATAATGGCTCTAATGAATCATCAACCGTTAATTTATTATGTTTTGAATACCTACTTTTGTCATTAGGCCAACAACCCCTAAAATTAACCCTTATGTTTGGTAATTTTTTAATGGTTCGGTATAATGGAGAGGTATTTTTTTATATTTCAGCTCCAAACTTAAACCAATAATATCCATTTAATTAAAATTTGCCCAAGTTTGAAAATTAAACCAACAATATCCATTAAATTAAAATTTTCCCTAGTTTGAAACTTAAACTAACATTAATCATATATATGTATTTTTTCTAGAATACAAGCACAATACACATAATAATAATTTATACACACCTACGTACACAATACACACACATATACACACACACACAGAGAGAAATACACACATACACATACAGATAAATACACACACAATGAAATAAATAACAAGGGTTTGAAAATACACACACACAATGAAATAATTAATAAGGGTTTGAGATTATACACACACGTATACACACACACAGAAATACACACATGTATACACATAGAAATACACACATGTATACACACACAGACATATATACACACACACACACACATAAATACACACACACACACATAAATACACGCACACAGTGAAATAAAAACAAGGGTTTGGAAATACACACACTGAAATAACAAGGGTTTGGATTACTGTTGAGTTTGAGAGAATAAGAGAGCTTGAGAAATGAAATCACCGGAGAGAGCGAGGGAAATAGTTTTTTAGAAGTTTTTGAGGGAAATGAAAACATGTTCTATGTTTTTTATGTATAAAGATAATGGTCACGACTTAGGGACATGACCCTATGACGTGACCCCTTTATTTTTAACACATCACTGTGTAAATAAGACCATGGTCATGACCGAAAGCCGTGACTCACTCCCAAGAATGGTCATGGTCCTAAGCCGTGACGATAGTGGTGTGTATTTGTGTTATTGGTCACGACAATGAGCCGTGACCCCATCCATGACCACACTTGGCGGGAAACTTGGCTCCATAATGTTCACGGCTGGGTCACGGTGTGAGTCATGACACTGAGAGTCACGGTTAAAGTCCGTGACCGCCTACAAGTCAATCCATGACCACACTGGGTCTTGGAATTGGTCACGCTCATTTTGCATGTAGTCACGGCTTTGGGTCGTGACTAGCTAGTCATGGCTCTTGGTCGTGACCCCTTTTTCGTGACCATTTCTGGTTTTTGGTGTAGTGTACCCCGGTAGATGGTTATATAAAGTATACTTGGGGAAGGTTTAAAGGATTGGCTTCTAGTGACTCTATTAATAGGTAAGTGCTAAAAATCGTAGCTAGAATTTTTAGAGAGAGTTTATACCAATTATGACACTTATATTAGATAACTAATTTCCATACTTAAGTGACTTAACATGTTTTCTTGTATCGTGAGTCTTAAGTGAGTAATAAGTACTTTGAGAAGTCAATCAGTTACTACCAAAGATCTCTATGCTAATCATAAAGACCGCATACCTCTTTGAACCACCGTAACTAGCATCTAAGGGTGGTCCCATTTGTGTTATTCAACTTCGTAGTGAATATACAGGAGAAAAACGCCTTAAGAAGTGGATGTAAGTACGTCACTAGAGGTACTAATCCACTATATATCCTTTTGTCTTCATTATCTATAACTTAATTACACCTCGTCCTACTCTAAAGAGACACATTTGGTGTGACCAAAGTTAAAAGCCATTCCAGGACCATAAAAGAAAAAAAAATACATAACCACACAAGGATTTATGTGATTTAGCATGTAAGCATGGGTATGTCAATCCTGAGCCTAGTTCCACTATCTTTGAAACATATTTCAATGCACAATAAATTTTTTTAAGGATTCATCCCATACACTTAATTCACCTATACGACATTGTCACTGTACGTACCCCCCTCTCTCTCTCTCACACGCACACACACACACACGAATCGAAATTTCAATAAAGAATCTTATATGTTTTATATACATCAACACCACTCTAAATCATAATTAATCGTGTATGATGAGAGGAAAAAACTCACTCCAACCCTTAGACTCACCTTTAGAATTGTCTCGCATCTCTAAAGTCGTGTCTCTAAAAACCAAAACTACATTTATTTTATAAGTACTTAAATTCGGCTTAATCAAGAAAATTGAATCTAATGCTTTAGTAGAAATACATATCAAAGTCACAATGGTAATCACTCATATTTTACGTTGAATTCAAAGTGAAACTAACAATTTAATGGTTTAACCCTAATGACATAACATATTAAAGTTAAAATTTTAATCCAATGAAATTAAGAACAATTTATAATTGATAAGATTTTTTCACTTTAGCCAAATAATATATTTTTTCAGAAGAGGAGTAGACCTAAATTTTCATAAATTAAATATCCTTATTATGCCTCTAATTCGATAGTATTAGAGGTATTAATAGCATTTAATGCATTTTTAACTAGAGCTCTGAAGTGTAGCCCCCTTATCTCGTGAAGTACATAGCTCTAACCTTCTTTCCCTTATAGATGGTACATATAACCGTAAATCCTCCAACCTAATTAAATAGGTGACTAATCTGCCTATGTGTATATATGTCAACACCCACCATGTAAATTCCCATGGTAGGACACAATAGACCTTTGTAATAAGCACAGGTTCATAAATCAACCTTGATATTTTTTTTTGTAGTCACGGATTGTAGACACCCCATTCTATCACCCCCTGTATCACTATGAACCTAGGTCATACCCCGAGTACTGACTTAGAGGCCATCGGGCACTTCCAGGCAATGTTTGACCAAAAGTCAAACTCTTCAGCTCGACTAAGACTAAATGAATCTTCAAAGGGTACTAAAACTCCTTTTCAACGGTCTGCCCCGTGCACAATTCTGACTTACGGTGCGAACGAACAACCCGTTTTCCCTTTAAGCTTGATCAGGAGGCCACCGGACTCTCCCGGGATCCATTTGACCAAAGTTAACTCTTCAGCTTGATCGAAACTGAATGAATCTTCAAAGGGTGCTAAAACCCCTTTCCAACAGTCCACTCCAGGACCAATTCTGACTTACGGTATAGACAAATAACTGTTTTACTCCGAAAGATCATCGAACGCTTTCGGGCCCCGATTGACCAAAGTCAACTCCCCAAACCGAGTCAAACTCTTTGGAATGTCGAATTACATCTCATAACCTTTCCAATGGTCCATCCCGTGCATGATTCTTACTTACCATACGAACGAACGATTCGTTTGCGTCCGATGTTCCCCCGTCCAAAGGACCGACGAGCGCTTCAGAGCCAAATTTGTCCCAAAGTCAACTCCCGGACCCTGGAGAAAAGTAATTTCAAAGGTATCTGAAGTACCTAACTAGGGTACACCTCGTACGCAATTCGGATCAATGGATTGCGTTTTACGTCCATTTTTCTAAAGTAACCTGAACGAGACTACCAAACGGTTGGTTCAGAATCTTGCATATCGACAGTGTGCCTAAAGACACCTACCGATTGGCAAGACCAGACCTATGCCAATTGATAATGCCTTGGGCCTATAAAAAGTAGGGCCTGACCTCATTGCAAAGCACCCCGAGATCTGAGATCCATCACTCTCAGCAAACTCAGAAAGCCTCTCTAGAAGTCAGCGTGATTTCTACATCCAAATCCCTTTCCAAACCTCACTTTTCATCACCTTTTTCACCAAACTTGGTGAATTAACTACCCATCATCATCATCATCATCATCCAAGTGCAAGGGTTGCTCTCCAACATACAAGATCAAGCTGAAGATCTTCAAGAAGGTCCAACTTTCTTAACTCTCTCTTTAAATTCTCTTAAATTCGCATTAACTTGTTTTATTACTTAGCACTTTTTCTCCCCACCTCACATATCCTAATATACTTTTTTATTTTATTTTAGTATTATTGCACATATCTTATTTTTCATATAAAAAATCCAAAAAATAAGAAAAAGAGGGTTCGCTCATAAATGCCAAACGAGAATTCTCACACTTTTCTCACACTAAAACACCTTTTCACACACACACACACACATAAGAGAAGTACCCCATTGTATTTATGGGATAAACCCCACCCCTCATTTTGCATACGAACTACGTGGACTTTGATGCCTCTATAGGCTACGTAGGCGTCTCGGGGTAAAACTCGAGACTCGAGCCTATTTTTTTCAATTTTCTTTTTTTTTTCTATTTTTCTATTTCTTTAACTTAATTTTCCTAGATTCTCATATCTACATATTTACATATACATATATTTGTCCTTAGTGGCGTATTATTCCATATGCGTTATCGTTCCATTATAACGATCAACGCAAGGATAATCGCGTAAATCCTATTTTCTAATATTACTTTTAGGAACATGCCTATGGATGACTCGCTCTATCTCTTCCATGATACAAGCCGATGATTCCTATATCCATTACATATACACATGCACACATATCACGGAGAAATAGAGGAAAATAACAACAAACCCATGAGAGACCGCAAGGGCGGAATGGGTGCCTAACACCTTCCCATTTTGTAACATAGCCTCTGAAACCTACTCGAATTAGTTTTGGTTTTGTATGTATCAGTATGTATTTCATGCTATCCTTCAGGATGGATCCACCTTCTTTTGTCTGTTTTGAGTAAAATAGACTGGCGACTCCATCTCTCTACATTTTCACCTCACACATCGCCGACGACGGCCGAAGCGCTCCCGAGAGGGATGCACGGGACCGAGATCCTCTCACCATATATATCTTCTCTCTCTCCAGGAGGATCGAGGATGGACACAGTGGTGACTCCGCTCGGGACTTTGTTTAATAGGGCTAGACTCTATTTTCATAGGTGTTTTTTTTCTTGTATATTCCCCCATTTGCATATTCCCCTTTATTATTCATGTGTACCTCATGCTGATCTTTCTATTCACACACTTGTAGATGATTCTCCATGTACACTTCACACCACGTGCACCTAGTATCACGTGCATCCACATATTGCACGCATCACTTATCCATGCTTGGTATACTATTGGTACTTGAACCTTGCTCCATTTTTGGCATGATCAAGAAAAATACTCGCATAATAAGATACTAATAAGAGAATCATGCATAATTCACACGAAATCACCAAGGAGCATTGTTATTTATCAAATTTTATCCAGTACTTGGAGGGTCACTTGGTGATGGGCGCCGGTCCGACAGGGCGCAGTTAGCCTAAGATATGTGACTCTCACCTTCCATTGCCCAAGTACCTTCGATGTATATCGAACGGTTCCCCCGTATCGTACCGCTTGACCGAAGTCATGATGGGAGGTATATCGCAGGGAATTCGTTCACAAATGCTGAGTATATCGAATTCTCTCTCATGCATACCGCCCCCACGAGGTATATAGTGAGGCAATTCACGTACACTCAGGTATATCAAATGGTTTGTCCACACATACCGATTGCCCTCAAAAGCAAGACGTATATCGTGGAAGTCACGCCAAAAGGGGGGAACCCTTTCCAATTCACACAACCAATTGCATACCCACTTATAGGTGTCAAGCCTATGACACACATGTTAGATTGTCGGTTTTATCCCGAAACTCTGCCAAAATTTCGGGTCGACCTTTTGCCTAAATTTTTGCGCATTTTTAAAACGAGGCCCTGCCCGTGAGCCTGGTTATAAGTCCAACCATAGCTTTACATATGTTACAAACCCAACTTTTCTAGGCTCGGGTCCCGTCCTACATTTCATTTTGCATTTAGGAGGATTTAATATAAGAGAGAACATAATAATTATAATAATCATGCTGAGACCCATCTCCCATTCATTCTCTCCTCCTTTTGTAAAAAATACCGAAAAAAGAGTTATATTTCTCCTTTCTCTATCAAAAATCCAAAAACATTTCTCCTCTCTTTATCAAAAATCCAAAAATATTTTGTCTTCCCGTCTAAAAAAAATAATGTCAAAAATATTTGCATTCCTTCTTAAAAAATAAATCTCATTTTACGCCTTCTCAGGTTGACTGCACACCCTTGGCATGAATCCTTATTGGTTTTGGTCTTCAGTCAAATCACCCCATAGTTTTGTCTGTTCCCCTAATACTTCTTTTGAGTCTAGAATCCATCTTTTTTCCAAGGAGAACACATATCAAGTACCAGTTGTGTAGCCAGATCTGATGGAAGTTTTAGCTCAGCTCTTGTCTAAGATTGACAACCTCTAAACTGAAGTCTGCGAGATGCAACGAAACTAGGTTCCTATTCCTCAAGAGACCGAGTCCCTATTTTATCGGGCTATGGGTCCACCCGAGCCTATCTGGGTTCCCAAAGAATATCAGCACGCTCCACATGCCATTCCAGCTAATGGGCCACCGCCTGCCCAGCTTCCAATGCCAAACCTTTCCCAACCTGGGGCTAACTTGCCAATGATTACGGATCTGAAAGAGGAAGAGCTGAAGAAGGTCTAAGAAGATTTCAAGATGATAACTAAGAAGTTCCACCAACTCGAAATTTCTGTGAATTACATGGACTACACCCACATGTCTCCTTATCCTAAAGCAAGGTTACCCGAGAAGTTCAAGATGCCAAATATTGAAAAATTTAGAGGAAGTGGACCCCCGATTGTTCATCTTCGCAGTTATCACCGTTCCATGACTCTCATAGGGGCTTCTGAAGAAGTGATGTCCCAATTATTTTAGCAAACTTTAAAGGATAGCGCCCTCCGATGGTTTTTATCTCTCGAGGAGTCCAGAATCCATAGTTGGGAGGATATAGCCCGAGAATTCATGTTGCACTGCAATACAATGAAGAGCTTGAGGTCACCCATCATGATTTAGACCTGCTCAAATAGAACTCTGGGGAATCCGTCAGTAACTTCATAACCCGATGGAGGGAAAAAGCAGCCACAATGACTAATCGAACATTCGAAGAAGAACAAGTCAACATAGTGAAGAAATTTTTACCCCATGTTTGAACAATAATGGGAGGACAATACTATCCTTACTTCCGAGCTCTCAGAGAAGTAGGAGTAGAAATCGAGGAAGGTCTTGCTAGAACAAAAGTTGAACCAAAGAAAGTGTCTGGATAGTTCATTCCCATAAAATATGATAAACCTGTCAATGTTGTAGTCTCAACCATCAATAACATCTCTCAACCAACCACCTCGTGAGCACCAAAGGAATACACCGAACTACATACGCCCCTATCCAAAGTTTATCAAGCCATGTTAAGTCAAATCCTTATCAAACCCTTGGACCCCAGTCCATTGCCTAATCTACTCCCAAAAAACTTCAAGGCAGATGCTCATTGCGCCTTTCACCAAACTACTGGCCATACCATCAACCAATGATTCCACCTTCGAAACATAATCCCAGGTCTGATTGATCGGGGTGCCATTTCCCCACCCACCAATCCTAAGTCAAACACTACTCATAATCCACTCCCAAATCATACCAATGCCATATTCCTAGAAGAGAACCCATAATTTGATCCTTCAACTCAAATCACACTCATATATTCTCCCAAACCTCTCCAAACTTGCCCATATTTCCTCCTACACCCTTCTAGCCTAGATGATCAGGCACTGTTACTCCTTACTAGATCATGCATCGTTGTTCGTACCCGTTCTGAAAATGGAAGTATGGAATTATCAGAAGTATTAAACCAACTCCTAGAGTTTGGGCTGAAACTTCTCTCACAGATGATTATTGATTGCCAGAGGTTCAGTATGTTGTTCTTAAAAGCACAAAAATGGGCCCGAGAGTCAGACAATTGGGTGGTACCAACCGATGAAGTCAACCTAGATGATGTTGTCCAGATCTTGGCAAGATTATTCAGGCAAACTAATAATATTTGCAGTATGATTGAGTTACTTGATACACTGAAGTTACAATGGCACCTGGTCCCTTCACCCTTAATCTCCTCACAGAATGGGAGGACCTGTACGAAGAAGCCATTGAAGTCGTAGAATGCATTAATTTTACATGGAAAGATAGAATTGTTGCCACCAGATGGGGGGAAGGATTAGAAGATTCAAATGGAGAGCAAACTTCATGGAAAACTGGCCCGATAGCCCATATGTGTGGGATGATATCATTTAAAGAACTCCTTAGAGAAATAAACAAGGTGGTAGAACAACTTGAGATTGATGAAGAAATATGGTTCATGTTCTTCCCTTCTTTAGTAAATCACATAACCAGACCAGGAAGGCATTACCAGATCCCAAGCTTACTACCAATCAATGACAAGGGAAGGGTATTGAAAACCTTCCTATGCCAGAGATGACCCTCAAGGAGAGCAAGATCCTCGATCAACTAAAGAAAACTCAAGCTAACATCACTCTATGGGGACTTTTCGTGTCTTTCCAGTTGCACATAAATGCTTTGATCAAGTTTCTCATCGGACCCACAGTTCCTACTTATACCACACCAGAAGAAGCGATAAATTTAGTCGGATCTTTAACCTCTACCCTAATTCTATCCTTTTGCGAAGAAGAAATCCCCAGAATTGGGTCAAACCACAATCATGCTCTCAACATCTCCCTCGAAGTTATGGGGAAGATCATACCACTATCTCTTGTAGATACTGGATCTACCTTGAATGTCTGCCCATTAAGAACCTTCAAATTCTTAGGACTGAAGGAAAGTGAGCTCGCTCTAATCTCCTCCACTATACGTGCCTACGATAATACCTGTCGGGAAGTGATGGGATCTATAAAACTTGTAATAGAGGCTGGCCCTATAAACCCTGACATTGAATTCCAAGTTATTGATACCCTAGCTTGCTTTAACCTGTTGCTTGGACGACCTTAGCTCCACAGTATCAAGGGTGTGTCTTCCTCACTCCATCAAAAATTGAAGTTCTTCGTCGACGGACGAGTCATCACCATTTTGGGCGACAATGACAATGCCGAGGGTGCAAGTACTAGCAATCCAATCCTTGAGATATATCACGTGTCAAATGATATGCTCCTACAATAATTTCGAGTTGAGCCACTTCTACTCCTGGAAGGGGACTATTTTAGAGAAAGGGTTTGTCCAGAATACGACCCTCATGGCAATGTCAATGTGATTCAAATGTTCAAAAACATGCACTTCGTGACCGAACTGGGGCTAGGACAAAGACAACAAGGGATAATTGAACCCATTATATAGAAAAAAGCTTTCCCTCGTTGTGGTTTGGGGTATCAACCATCAAGATAAGAGCTCAGAATGATCCGTCAGTATCGACCAAAGAGAAAACTAGACTGCATCCAGACTATCCCAGGTGACTCATTAAATGGAGGATTCATTAAAAAAGGTGAAGACTTCCCCTTTTATGGCTTTTCGAAACCATGGTACGACTATATAGACAAGAAAATGAAACCTAGGATGGAGATGTTTTTCCAAGACAACTACCCATGGGTCGAAAGTTCCCAACACCATGTACAACCGCTCATCAAATATACCAAAGATTCATAGGAAAGTGACTCCGAGGATTTATTTAACTTACAGACACTGGGGCTGGCACTTTGCATGGTTCATTCAAGCACTACATCACTGGATCCATACCACCTGATAAAAGCTACTGATACACCTCTCCTTAACTGGCATGCTGTGCTAGTTCTACCTGTTGAAATCCCACCTAACCCCACTGTTTACCCTATCTCTTCTTCTGTTGTCTATACTTGCTCTAATGTAATCGATGCCTCCTTTGATGAGGTTCTCAATGCTATTTTTCCTATCAATGAAATAAATGAAGATTTTGATTACCTTGTTGTGCCTTACATTAATTATTTAGATTCTAATCAGACCTTTGATGATGACGATTTTGCAAATGAATAATTATTAACTAATCTAAATAAGGTTAATAACAAAATAACATAACCGCGTTCAAGTTAATGAAGAAGAAACTATTGTTGTTAACCTAGGTTCTAGTAATAAACTGCACGAGATTAGGATAGGGGCTACCCTTGACGAGCATGAGTGCGCACAACTCGAAGAATTACTGAAGGAATTCGTGGATGTCTTCGTATGGTCCTATGACGATATGTCCGGCATTGATCTTGAAATAGCTCAACATGAGATCCCCACTCTTCCAGATTAGGTAGCCCAGCATTCTTGAGATCAAATGGCATAATAGTGTAGCAAAAGGTTCCCCACAAGGTGATGAACGCAGTCTTTTCTTGGTGATCTGGGTGCATTTTTATTTAGTTGTATCAGATAAACCCGTCGATGAATGACTTAAGAGCATGACTGGCTATGTTGTCCACAATCATGTCGATATTGGGTAGCGGGTAATCATCATTCGGAGAGGCTTTGTTCAAGTCCCGATAGTCTATGCACATCCAAACTTTCCCTCCTGCTTTCGGCACAAGCACTATATTGACTAGCCATGTGTGATATTCGATCACGCGAATGAAGCCCACGTTTAGCTGTTTGACCACTTCTTCTTTGACTTTGAGAGACCATTTAGTGCTGAGCTTTCTTAACTTTTGTTTAACACAACTATCCTGCATGATCTAATTCATAAAGAAGTCGAGGTCTATATGGATGATATGATTGTCAAATACAAAACTAGAGAAGGTCATGTTCCCGCTCTCAGAAAGTTCTTTGAACGAATGTGACGGTATCAAATGAGACTCAATCCACATAAATGTGTCTTCGGCATTACCAAAGGGAAACTCTTGGGATTCATGGTCAGTGAGAAGGGGATAGAAGCAGATCCTGCAAAGTTGAAAGACATACTTAAGATGTCACCTCCCGAATGGAGATAGAAGTCTGTGGATTCCTTAGAAAATTGCAATACATCAGCCAACTAACCTCCATCTGTGAACCTATTTTTAAACTCCTCCAAAAGGATGAAACCGAGATTTTGAATGAGTCCTGCCAAAAATCCTTTGATCGAATAAAAAAATATCTGACCCAACCTTCGGTACTCATGCCACCACAGCCTGATATCCCCTTACTCCTATACCTAACTGTAACTGACACTACAGCTGGGGATTTGCTAGCCCAATACCTTGAAGAATCCTGCAAAGAAAGAGTCATCTATTATGCCAATCGCAAATTGATCGAATACGAAATCATCTACACTGTTTTGGAAAAGGCATGTGTTGCGCTTATTTGGGTCACCCAAAAGTTGCGATACTACATGCTCGCCTTCCCCATAAAACTTGAATCCTGAATGGACCCCATTAAGTACCTGCTTGAAAAACCCACCTTATCCAGCCGAATGGACCGATGGTTGGTGCTCCTAGCCGAGTTTGATATCGTATATGTCATACAGAAAGCCATAAAAGGAAGAGCCATCTTTGAATACCTCGCTGACTAACCTATGGAATAAACTGATGTCTGGATCTCCAAATTCCCAGATGAAAACATCCTTTGCACTGCTCAAGACGAACTTCGATGGAGGATGTTCTTCTATAGCACTGCCAACAAAAAGGGATATGGCGTTGGGATACTTCTAATTGACCCAGATGACTCCCACACTCCCATCGCTATTAAATTGGATTTCCCCTGCACCAACAACATGACTGAATACGAGGCATGTATAGTAGGCCTCAAAGTTTCTCTCAAGAAATTTATTCAATGCCTAGATGTCTACGGGTATTCTTCCGTCATCATCGGTCAAGTGCTCAGAAAATAGAAAGTCAAGGACGGGAAACTCCAACCCTTTTATGCCCACTTAGAAGAACTAGCCTCTTAATTCTAAGATATCACCTTCCACTACCTACCTCGAATAAAAAATAACCTAGCCGATGCCCTTGTTACCTTAACCTCCATGGTCGACATTCTCGAAGGAATAATAATGGCCCCCTTCCTAGTTCAAAAGTAAGATAAATTAATACACTGCTACCACATTGAGCTCATCACCAAAGAAGATCTCGAGATAGCCAATTACTGGTATTATGATAGTTGTCACCTCCTCAATAATGGTAGGTATCCCTAAGGTTCCAACAAGAAAGATCGAGCAACCTTTCAAAGACTGGCCTCTCCGTACATCATCTGTCAGAAAGCACTGTTCAAAAGAAACTTCGATGGAACCCACCTATACTACATCGCGGGGGCTGACATTGAAGAGATAATACTAAAAATCCACAGCGAGGAATGCGGGCCCCACATAAATGGTCATATTCTTGCCAAGAAGATCATCTGACAAGGCTACTATTGGACCACCATGGTCCAGGATTACACCGCCTATGACTGGAGATGCCTCAAATGCCAATAGTTTTCCAACCTTCAACACTTGCCTCTGTGAGAATTATATAACATAACTTATCCCTGGCCATTCTCCACCTAGGGCATCGACATCATAGGGAAGGTTACACCTAAGGCTTCTAACGGGTATGAATTCATCCTAGTTGCCATTGATTACTTCACCAAATGGGTCTAAGCCGAGTCATACGCAGTTCTAAATGCCAAAAAAGTGGCCAAATTCATCAGGAAGAACATCATCTTCCGATATGAGGTCCCACATGAACTAGTGTCAGATAACGGGTTGCACTTCGAGGTAGAAGTCACAAAACTGGTCGACGAGTATGGGATTCAGAGACACAAATCTTCTCCTTACCGACCTCAGACCAATGGTGCAGTCAAAGCCGCCAATAAGAACCTCAAAGCCGTCATCAGTAAGATGATTGAAAGCTATCGAGATTGGGCCGACCGAATCCCTTATGCCCTCTAGGGATACCGAACCTCAATTCGAACTTCTACTGGGGATACCCCTTACTCTCTGGTCTACGGCATGGAAGCAGTCCTACCCATTAAGCTAGAAATCCCTTCACTTTGCGTCATGCTCGAAAGACAAGTCAATAACAAGAACTGGCATCAAAGATGTATCGACGAGCTATCACTCTTAGATGAAAGGAGACTGAAAGTGTTGTATCACATACAAAGGTACCATCATCGAATAGCGCGTTCATTCAATAAGAGATTCAAGGATCGTGATTTCTGAGAACGGGATTTAGCCCTTAAGGAAATCATAGAACCCATTTGGGACCCCAGAGGGAAGTTCAAGCCCAATTGGATTGGCCCCTCCATTGTAAAGAAGATCTTGTCAGGAGGTGCCTCTATGCTCACCGACTTTGACGGAGAAGAGATGGATCGTTCAGTCAACCTGGACCATCTCAAGAAATTCTACCCTTAGTCTAAAATCTCGGCGCACTACGACTCTTCTCATCTCCTTTCTATTCTAGAAAAAATAAAAATCTTCATTTACCTCTACCCAGAACTACGTGGGCCTGATCCTCTACAAAAACCATTTGCCTTCAGAAAAATTAAAACTTTTCAAAAACCCCTAGAGGTACGTAGGTAGCTCATATATATTACATGAGCACGACCATTTATTTTTCATAAAAAACTATTCTTTTCCTATCTCCGAGAATGAGAGTTCACTCTAACATATACTTGAACAAAATGACTATGCATGCCTTAGCGATCGGTATAGATAATTCAAAATACAAATTTCATCAAAGGCACAGTTCGATGATAAAAAAACTTATTTATTTCACTAATAAGAAATTACAATGCAAGTACATAAGAAAAGGGACGGATAATTCCCCTACCCTTCTAAAAAGCCGAATAAACTCCCAAATTTATTCCCTATTACAAAACAAACTCCCTAAGAGTCCTACCCATGGCTACCAACGGAGCCCGCTCCATCATCATCTACATCCTGGGGTCCCCAAGCTTCCCCTGCCTGAATTGAGTGCGGCAGACGCTCCATAGATGGATAAACTCGAACCAGCCTTAAAAAAACCACAACACCTCCCTCCATAATATCGGATAAGACAAACCACCTTTGTCTAGTCTCCACTACCAATATCTTGTTAACTTCTCTTCTCTATAACCACTCCATATAATCCCTAGGGATGTGCAAACTCTCCCAACAGACTGAGAAGGATGGGTCGACGGACGCCGACTCTCCCACAAAGAGCCAAGTTGCATGCGCAGACGCTCTATCAGATCTTCTATCGAAAAGAAATCTAGTGTCCGAGGTGGCATGACCTGATCCCAGCCAAATTGGCACAAAAGTCTGCAAGGTAAATAGAAAGAGGTCTGTTTGAGACCAACCAACCGAACGTACAGGTATTCCCCCAATTCCAGAATAGGCAGCAGCTGTCCCCACCAAGGCACTGACCAGTGCAGACTTAGAGCCCCGTGCTCCACAAACCAGTTCTCCCAGCTCTCTATATCCAGGCCAACACTGATGAAATGACACGAAAAGAAGTTGGTCACAGTCAACAAAGGTTATTTCACAGGAGTCGCCAAGCGGAATCTTTCAGACAATGACATTTACAGTAACACAAGGCTACCCCTCAGAAAGTCATAACGACCTTCTTGCCAGGCATCCAGGCCATTCAAAGTCTCCACCAGCAGTTCCTCAGTCACCAGCATCAATTTCAAAACCAAGCCTAGAATGACAGCTCCGACATAGCCAACATCACCAACTTCCTGCAAATGCACAGACTGCAGCACCGCCAGAAGGAAAATCATTCCTCCAGTAACTAAAGGTCTACCCGCTAAGGGTGAGATGTGGAGAAGTCCAGCCAACAGCTCCCAAGGAGACCGGGAAAACTGAGGCATAGTAACCGCCACACTAGGGTTTACCCCCAACATGGAAGAAAATTCCTCATAAGTCGAACAGACTTCTTTAAAGACAAAGCGAAATACATGGTCTTCGGGGTACCAAAATTATACAACTGCCATCAGCATGTTCCACTCTATGGACCGATTACGCCATAAAGAGACTCGACACATGTTAAAAGCATCATAGTCGGCGTTGTAGGAGCACATTGCCCCCAAAATTTCGAAGTAGTTGGCAAACTCAACACTACTAGGGAGAACCATCTCACATAAAAAGAAGAAATCGGAGGGAATCCTGCCCCACAAGGCACTAAAAGCTGAAGAGGGTACTAATCAAGGCCTTGAATTGATGGGACTGGACTGACCTGGTGATAGGCAGGACAAGAGGCTTGCCAATCGACAACCTCCCATTTTAGAAACTTCCCTTTTTCCTCTTTTGTCAAAATCAGAAAACTCAATAAAAATAAATTGATATTCTCAACAGAATTTCAAAATCCCATTCCATCTTTGTATACTTTCTTATACATGAGTTTTGCAGGAATAAAAAAAATAAAAAAACAACGGAACTTAGCCCGAACCGACATTCTCTCTCTCTCTCTCTCTCACCTACCCTTCCCCTCTCTCTCTAAGAGCTTCCATCCCCATGATGCTCTCTCTTTCCTCTGCGACGAGATGATGCACCACCGCTACCTGAACCAGACTTCTCCCCGGATGAGGCAGACGACACCAAGCAAGAAGGAATAGGAATCGCGTCCCGAATATGGGAAATTGCCGAAGATATCTAGTCACTAATGTCCCTCAGCTAAGTGGTGGACACCCGCACTCACTGCAAGAAAAGGCAAAATTAGTATCAAACAAAGAAGACCAAAAGAAGAAAAAAAGAAGGACAGAAAGGTATACAACAGGATGAAGGACCTCCTCTGTCAAGCCCAAATCCTCCAGGTCTAATGCATAAGGATTATGCAACATAGGCACCATCCCTCCATTAGCCCACCGAATGTTGTATGAAGGGTATACAACTGCACAAAGGGAACCTCCAAAGTCATCACCACCGCAGATGTCGACGGACCACCACCATTGTGGGAGGACCCACTGGCCGACTCGAACCCACATAAGGGAAAGGTAGAGCATCATATATGCTAGGCGCCATTAGACAACACTTCACGAAGTCCATATAATTATACGGCACAGCCCTATCGGTGTACAAAAAATAAGACTCGCCAATCATCGCCGCAATCCTCGCATCCTCTGGCAACATCCACTCTCGTCTCATAGACATAGGGGGCCTCGCAGGTGGTACCACCACCTCCTCCTCAGCAATCTGTCGAACCACGCTCTCCCTGAGATACCAGGAGTGGCCAAATTCACATGCCAGTAAATGCCTCATCTACGCATTCACCCTAGTCGACCCCGTGTCCTAAACAACCGTCCCCCAAGGGTAAAAAGTCACATGAAAAATCCCCAGCAGATATAAGTCAATATGGAATCAGGGCACACAAAGACCAAGACCGAAGAAGGAAAAGGTCTTACCCTATCACTGGTGAGGACATTTAAGACTTGAAGCACCGCTTGTAGAGAAAGAGACTTCCTCGACAGCCGATTGGCCTTCTGCCATCGATACAACCGACAAAAGTCCCTAACAGTCTTGTCCTTCAAAGTAATCAGCTGGGTATTACACCTAATTAGCTCATAGAATCACGCCTGCCAAAGACAAGAATCCGCGAACAAAACGAGATGCACAAGGAAAATGCGAATGCATGAAAGAAAAATGCGCAAACTAAAGAATACCTCAAGAAGATACGTGGCTCCAGTAAAAGTCTGTCGGAAACCCCAGCTAAATGAGCCCAGAGAAAAATAAAGGGTCGCCAAAGCCAGGATCCCCTAATCATAGAGAGGGATGTTCGAAAACATCCTCAAGTATGACAAAAACCACAAGTGGACAACGTCGCCGCTCGCCGCCACTAGAAATCCCCCCAACACCAGCAAAATAAACGAATAAAGTCCTCCACATCAATCACCCTACTCAGCAAAACATCCCTCAGCAGAGACAAACGGATAAAGTCCCCAAATACTATCCTCCCCACATCACCTAGCGCCGCCTGCACCGCCTCCGGTCTCACCCGCAAAGAGCAATCCAACACTATCTACTCTCCATCACAATCTAGCCCCAGTAGCTGCTGCACATCTATGAAAGTCACAGTCATCTCCCCAAAGCCAAAATGGAAGGTATGGGTAGCGTCCCACCACCTCTCCCCCAAAGCACATAAGACCGTCGTCGAACGAGGTGTCTCATCCAGCAAAGACGCCAGCCTCCCAAAGCCTGCTGACGATATTACCCAATGCATCATAGGTGGAAGGTGCTCCCAGACATCCTTAAGCCCCGTCGTCCCGTACGCACGCGTAATCGACAAAAAAACATCAGATTGTCAAAGAAAAACCTTGTGAAAATCTAAGAGAAAAGGAAATCACCAAAAAAGAATGCCAAAATTCATTTTGTACTTAGATAACCA
This sequence comes from Sambucus nigra, assembly GCA_949130495.1. Taxonomy (NCBI): domain Eukaryota; kingdom Viridiplantae; phylum Streptophyta; class Magnoliopsida; order Dipsacales; family Adoxaceae; genus Sambucus; species Sambucus nigra. The sequence continues at coordinate 314,750,358 of OX422209.1, read as the reverse complement.
CCAGGGTTCACCACCCTAGAAGAGCGATGACGTGACGGATCCCGCAGTAAAGTTCGCTCATCCACAGTCGGGTCAAACGCATCAAAAGAGTTTTCACTCCCCAACGCAAAAGGCGCCATGACCCTCCACTCCACATTCGATCAGTCATCAACAGCTAACCACTCCCTGTGTGTCGCAGTGCTCACAAAAGAGGCCATTTTCTAGGTTTCAGAATGTTAAGAAGATTCGTAGAAGAAAATCATAGAGAGAGAGAGAAAGCAAGAAGCTGTGAAAAATGAGGGGAACCCGCCCCTTTTTATAGGAAGCCAAGGGTCATACCGATCAACACTACACCCCCACCTATCGATCGGCACTGACCTTCCACCTTCTCGAGGCAGTCCAAAAGTTCGTGCCACTACCTAATGGCACCCTCCACACCATGCCGACCGGAACCCCCCTCAAATTTTCGTACAAAAACTCCCAGGAAATACCAGAAAACCCTAAAAATTCCTCAGAAAATTCCTAAAAATCCCAGGGAAGATGTAGAACATTTTCATCAAGAAAATTTATTTTTCTCTCACACTCCCTCAAGCTGAACCCCTACTTCCCTAGAGGAACCCTAAAAAGACAAGTGGATCTCTCCCCGACAACATCCCGAGAGGACCCCTAAAGTATCCCAAACTTTAGGTTATCTCCTATTCCTCAGTGGAATCCTCAAAAACCACTACAACAAAAGTCTCAAATTTCCCCGAGCAAAACATCCAAAAATAACTTCCCCAGTTGAATTCACAACATTAAGTTAGCCATTCCACGCAAAGTCTCCAGAAGATACAAAAGTTTCCCAAGCAATCAGTTCCCTAGCTCAAATCAAAATCATGAGGTAATTTCCCCCGCAGAGTTCCTTGAGAGAATCACAATTTAAGCCCTCAGAATTGGTCATCACAATTTAAGCCCTCGAAATTGGCTTCGACCCGCAAAATTGGTCATCATAATTTAAGCCCTCAAAATTGGCTTCGACTCGCATAATTGGTCATCACAATTTAAGCCCTCAAAATTGGCTTCAACCCGGAGAATCGGTCATCATAATTTAAGCCCTTAGAATTGGCTTCGACCTGCAAAATTGGTCATTACAACCTAAGCCCTCAGAATTTGCTTCGACCCGTAAAATTGGTCATTACAATTTAAGCCCTCAGAATTGGTTTCGACCCGCAGAATTGATCATCACAATTTAAGCCCTCGGAATTGGCTTCGACCCGCATAATTGGTCATCCCCAGCATTACTTTAAGTCCTCGGAATTGACCTCAATCTTTGGTCGTCACTTCCTTTTTTACCATCCCCAGTATGCCCCTTAGGTCCTCAGAATCGGCCTCGACCCTCTGAATCAGTCATCCTCATCCTTAGGTCCTCATAATCGGCCTCAACCCTCTGATTTGGTCATCCTCATTCCTTAGGTCCTCAGAATCGGCCTCAACCCTCTGAATTGGTCATCCTCGTTTCCTCAGGTCCGCAGACTCGACCCCTTCCAAAGTCTTCAAGCGATGTTTATTCGATGGCTATCATTTGTTCCAAACTCACCCGTTGAGGGGCTCTGTAGACATCCCACTCTAGCAGCCCTGCATCACTATGAACCTAGGTCATACCTCGAGTACTGATCTAGAGGCCATCAAGCACTCCCAGGCTCCGTTTGACCAAAAGTCAAACTCTTCGGCTCAATCGAGACTGAATGAATCTTCAAAGGGAACTAAAAAATCCTTTTCAACGTTCCTCCCCGCGCAAGATTCTGACTTACGGTGCGGACGAATGACCCGTTTTCCCTCGAAACTTGATCTGGAGGCCACCTGACGCTCCCGGGATCTGTTTGACCAAAGTTAACTCTTCAGCTCGACCAAAACTGAATGAAACTTCAAAGGGCGCTGAAACCCCTTTCCAACAGTCTGCTTCGGGACCAATTCTAACTTATGGTACGGACGAACAATTTGTTTTACTCCGAAAAGCCATCGAACGCTTTCGGCCCCGACTGACCAAAGTGAACTCCCCAAACCGAGTCAAACTCTTTGGAATGTCGAAGTACATCTCATAACCTTTCCAACGGTCCACCCCGTGCACGATTCTGACTTACCATACGGACGAACGATCCGTTTGCGTCCGATGTTCCCCCCGTCTAAAGGATCGACGAGCACTTTCGAGCCACATTTGTCCCAAATTCAACTCCCGGACTCGGGAGCAGTCCAAGGACTTTCAAAGGTCTCTGAAGTACCTTTCCAATGGTACACCCCGTACGCGATTCGGATCAACAAATTGCATTTTACATCCGTTTTTCTGAAGTAACCTAAACGAGACTGCCAAACGTCTGGTTCGGAATCTTGCCTATCGACAGTGTGCCTAAAGACACCTGCTGATATAACAACGGGTATACTTTTATGGCTAATTCTTTATTTGATTATTTAAATTTTAACATTCTTGAAAGTCTTAAGTAATAAATCGTGTAAAAAGTGTTATTGATATATTTTTAATAAATATTGCATTATGTTTGCTCATAGCGAGATTTACATTAGTAAGTTGTATATATAGTATTACATTCTTGAAAATAGTTGCTAGTGTATGGTAGAATACATGAGCATACCTACCGAAATTAAAAGCTTTTGTCCCTCTTCACAACTACAGGTAATGTCTTTTCTCGCCTTGCCATTATTGCCAAAGAGGCGTGTACGATTCTGTGTACCAGCAAGCAGGTAAATATTCATAAATGCTTAAATATTTATTGCCTCATCGTCTAAAACAGTCCACATATGCATACATTTCAATATATGTTATACCATAGCCCACTTAACAAATAAAAGTAGGCATTAAAGTCAAATTTGAGACTCAAAGCCCTTTCCCAATCATTTCAAAGGATGATCATCTCTTAACCGACAACATAGACTCAACTCAACACCTTTGGTTTCAAGCAGGTTACCCAGCCAGTTAATAACACAAAACTAGAATTTCACCTGTCTGACACGTGTCGTACACCAGACGTGTCTAACTGTAGATTTCAACGACTACGGTCAATATTTATTAATTAATTCTGGCGAGCCAGCTTACAAATAAGCATTTGGGTTTCTCTCTCTGTGTTTATTACAACTTTTTCATTGTTATATATCTTTTCAGGTTTGTTGCTCACCTTTTCTCTTGATTTTCTTCTCCTATATTGTGTGCAACTTTGATGGCGGAATTACCTAAGACGTCTACATGTTTGGAGTTAACCATAGCGTTGCCAGGCTTCACTTCATCCTCGTGTCTTCATTCCTATGGTATCTAACATAAAATTACAATCTCTCTCTCTCTCTCTCTCTCTCTCTCTCTCTATATATATATATATATATATATTGGGTATGTATGTATGTATCTATGTATATGTATGTATCCCATCCTATAGATAACAGTGTTCTCGCTTTTTTTAAGACAATTTTTCCAAGTTTGGTAAGTTTTTAGTCAAAATTGTATAGGCTATTAATTAGTATTTCTTGCATGGCACTTCATTTGAGTTGATTGAGGTTTTATGTTTAATTTAGCATGTTCGACATTAGTCTTGCTCTCAAATTTATAATTATATTTGTATATATTTACCTGGCTTTTATATATATGTTGAATTAAGATTGTAACATTGTTTATATCTTAAATAGGTGTCGGTGTGCAAAAAAATGGAGGAGGTGGTGGTGTAAGGAGCGTTTTTGACATAAATCAAGTACCATCAGGAGGAACGGAAGAAGAAGAATGGACAAATGTGAGCATTGAAGAGGAAGAGGAGGAAATCCCCATTAATGGAGTACCTCCTCCTAAAAAACTCCGTCTCACAAAGGAACAGATTCTTAGGCTGGAAGAAAGCTTCCGCCAAAACCACACTTTGAATCCTGTAAGTTCCTCCCCCCCCCCCCCCCCCCCCCTCTCTCTCTCTCTCTCTCTCTCTCTCTCTCTCTCTCTCTCTCCCAACGGATGCATTAGCGCCTTACACCGTACCACATCATGCTAGCGCGGATGATGATATGACATGAAACATCATGCTAGCGCGGATGATGATATGACATGAAACATCATGCTAGCACCGACGATGATATGTGCCACCCCATTTGCATACGTGGCGTGGCGTCTAACAATATACCGCTAACACCAATAATGATATGACACGGTATTTGCATATGTGGCATTTATCACAGTTGCTCCATTGTGCTTGCACCGATGATGGCATGACACATTATTTGTATACATGCCATCTATCGCTATAGCACTATCATGCCAGCACCGATGATGATATGACATGACAACAATTGTTTTATAAATGACTTTTTTGCGATGTGGACATAGTAACGCCAAGTAGCATTAATGATTTGTTTTGAGTGTCATTATTAAAGTAATTATTCGACTTGTTAATAATTATGGAAATAATTTGGGTTGAACATTTAAAAAAGGTCTTTTCAAGTGCTATAGATTATGTAATCCGAAAACAATCCATATTAAATAGGAGATATTATCCTGCAGAAACAGAAGGAGGATTTAGCGGTGCAATTGAAGCTGATGCCTCGACAGGTAGAGGTTTGGTTTCAAAACCGAAGAGCAAGGTATCGTGCTTCATTTGACTTTTAAGTTCGTGATGGTGCTTGGTAGTTGGGGTTACATTTAGTTATTATAAAGCATTTAATACATTTTCAAATTAAAAATATCTCACCAACTATATCATCATCATCATCATCATCATCATCGTCATCGTCGTCGTCGTCGTCATCATCATTGCCTTAATCCCATCACATGGGGTTGGCCAAATAGATTCTCCTTTTCAATTCTAATATATAATAAGTAATATTATCATTCAAATTTAATTCCTTAAGATCTCTCCTAGTAATTTCTTCCCAAGATAACTTAAGACGACCCCTTTGTCTTTTACCCTCTATATCCAATAATCTTCCTCTTATTATTGGTGAACCTATTGGTCTACACAACACATGTCCGTACCATCTAAGTCTACTTTCTCTTAATTTATTTCTAATGGGAGCTACTCCTAACTTTTCTTTCACATAATGATTTTTAATCTTGTCCTTTCTAGTAATTCCTATCATCCATCAGAGAATCCGCATCTCACTAACATGGATACTTTGTTCATATTTTTTTAAAGCCCAACACTCCGCTCCATAGAGGGTAGCTGACCTAACAACTGTTCTATAAAAATTTTCCTTTCGATTTATTAGATATTCTCTTATCGCATAACACCTCACTTGCTTGACTTCATTTCATCCAACCAATTTCTATTCTACTTGTGACATACTCATCAATATCCCCATTACCCTGTATCATTGAATCCAAGTAACAATATTTATTAGTTTGGTTTACACATTTTCTTGAACATTTAACATTATGCTATCAAACGTCTTATTATTAAATTTACATTCCATAAATTTAGTTTTCTTGCTACTGATTTTTAGTCTCTTAAACTCTAAGGCATTTCTTCAAACATCTATTATATTCGCTAAGGCCTCCTTTGAAGTGTCTACTAAAATTATATCATTCGCAAATAAAATACACCACGAAATATCTTCTTGTATGTCCGTAGTAATATCATCCAATACTACATCAAAGAAGCAAGGACTTAAAGTCGACCTTTCATGTAGATTCACTTTAATCGTAAAATTATTAGTTTTACCAAAATAATTCTTACTCTAGTCTTTGAGTTATCATACATATCTTCAATAACTTTAATATAACTCATAGGGATTCTTTTCCTACTTAAAGACCATCATATTATATACCTAGGTACTCTATCATATGCATTTTCCAAGTCTATAAAGACCATGCATAAATTTTATTCTTATTTCTACATTTCTCCATTAATTATCTTAATAAGTAAATAACTTCCGTGATGGATCGCCCTGGCATAAATTCAAATTGGTTGTCCGAAATAGTTGAATAATTTCTTAACCTTTGTTCTATAAAATTTTCCCATAACTTCACAGTATAATTCATCAGTTTGATTCCTCTATAATTACCACAGCTTTGTATATCCCTTTTATTTTTATATAAATGTATTATGGTACTTTTTCTCCACTCATCTGGCATATTTCGTTCTTTTAAAATTCCATTAAATAAATACGTTAACCACTGTAATCTTGTGAACGATAATTGAAAGATGGAAAGTATTTTCTTAAAAAATGATGGAAAGTCATTCTTCTCCGTATCCATAAATAAGTGGTATAAATATACATAGTCGTGTCATTATGTGAGTATTTATAGTTTTTAATTTGTTATATATATATATATATATATAAGTCTCTTGTAAGGACTCCTTATGGTGAAAATTCTGACACATACCTTCTTTTAAAATAGTAAAAAAATAATTTTTTTTATGAAAATTCATGGTTGAGAAGATCATATGAGGTGATATGTCAACAAATATTATAAATATGCAATTTCAACTATTGAAATTTTTGTTTTGCACCAAACACTTGATTGACTGAATTTTTCAATGAAATTTCATGAATATGATCTTCTCACTTTTGAGATCATATCTATGAAGTTTCATCAAAAAATTCAATCAAAAAGTGAGTGAGATGATTGTCAAAATTTCAAAGGTCGAAAATGCATAATTATAACCTTTTTTTACTAAATTTTTTAATGAAAATTATTGAAGATGATCTTCTCACCGTAGAGATCATATCCATGAATTTTCAAAAAAACATTATTTTTTTACTATTTAAAAATTATGCTATGTTCCGGGATCTACACTATAAAGATTTCTTACAGGTGGGTCTCTCTCTCTCTCTCTCTCTCTCTCTCTCTATATATATATATATATATATATATATATATATATATATATATATATATATATATATATATTTGAATAGAAATTTATTTATAAATAAAGGTGAGAATAGCCCTCACCATGGCTTACAAACTAGAACCACTTTAAGAAATATATCTAATGAAAGGAATAAGCATCTTATCTAATCTTAAGATACCTTTAAAATACTTAGGAAGGAGATCTATCCTATAAGACATAAAAGACTTTTTCTTTAAAACTACCCATCTTAGACAAGAAATATGCTGCAAAGTTTGCCTCTCTGTGAATATGAAAGAATTTGCACTCGATATAAGAGGCTAGATATAAAATTTACTTCACTTGGCTTTTTATTTTCCATTGACATGAGGACTTGGTGTGAAGAGCTTCTATTAACACCTTTGAATCAGATTCAATAATGAGCTCATAATCTTTAAGATCTTTATAGAAGGTAAGGCCTTGGAGAAGGGCAGCAACCTCCGCTTCTAAACATGAAGAGAGGCCTAAGTATTTGTAGAAAAGCCATAAAACTTCACCTCTGTGATTTCTGAGAATACCACCCACACCACTTTTGCCAGGATTGCCCAGAGAACTACAATCTACATTCAACTTCAAAACTCCTTTAGGAGGAAGATTCAAGTTTACCAATATGAATTTGTTTTTAGGATTTTTTGGACCTTTAAAACAGATTTCAGAAGTAACCTGAATGTTGTGTGTGTGTGTGTGTGTATATATATATATATAGGCCTGTCAATGGGTCGGAGCCGGGTCGGGTTTAGGAAGATCCAGATCCGTGTAATCGGGTCTTCATCGGGTTCGGGTCCGGGTCTACAATATTATATCCAGACCCGAATTCGTTCGGGTCTTCGGATCTCGGGTTCGGGTCCGGGTCCGGGTCTGGCCAAATATATACATTTATTTTATATATATTTTAAATTATCCCCCTTCTTTATTTTTTAATCTTAAAATAAAATATTTTGTAATGTATTATAGAATAGTATTAGTATAAATAAAACATATATTATTTATATTTATTATATACATAAATATATATTACTTACATGTTATATTGATGAGATATATTTATAAATATATATAAATCTATAGTATATGTATATATATATTTAAAAAATAATAATGTACAATTCGAGTCGGGTCTTCGGGTCCGGGCTTGTATAAGATCCAGACCCTACCCGTTTAATAAACGGGTCTTCGGGGTATTCGGGTCTTCAAATCTCGGGTCCAAAAAAATATGCTCAGACCTTGTTATACGGATCGAGTTCGGGTCGGGTCCGGGTCCAGACCCGACCCTATATATATATATATATATATATATATAAACATGCTTTAGTTCACACCATGTATATATATCAAGCATACATATCTATTTTTTTTAAATAGTAAAAAAAATATTTCATTCTAATTTTTTTATATGACGTTTAAACATTTCACGGAATCCATATAAAAAAAATTAGCTCAAAATAACATTTTTTTATATTTTAAGAAAATTGGTCAAACTTTTGCAACTTTTGAAGCACTTGAAAAGCTGTGGAAGTTTGATCGATATTTTTAAAATATTAGAAAAAGTTATTTTGAGTTTATTTTTTTTATATGGATCCCTTGAAATGTTTAAATACCACAAAAGAATTCAACTCAATTTTTTATTTATTTAATAAAAATGATTTGCGCTATCGGTATGTATACTTGGTATGTATGAGAGCCTCTCTCTCTCTCTCTCTCTATATATATATATATATATATATATATATATATATATATATATTAGATTACATTAAATAAATTTATCATTGTAATTACTCATAGGTTATAAAAATCAATTATATTATCCCTTTGATTTGGATGAAATATTTTTAAAATAAAAAAAATCATATATTTGATATTTTTTCATCTCATATTGTTCAAAAGTGCAAACGTAATATTGAACAAAAATTAATCCCAAATAGATGAAAATAAATTTCATAAAATGGCCACTTTTATATACAACTTGAAATCTTGGAACTTCACTGAGCTTGCAATTATGTAATGTATGCTTGTCATATAAGATAAATAAATAGTTTTATTAAGTTTATAATAATCAAGGGGAATTTTATTGATTTATTAAATATATTATGCAACAAAGTATTACTAATTTATTAATGTAACATATACTATATTTAATAAGGTACTTTTACACATAGATCACGTTTGAAGATTTTTTTCATAAACAAGTCACATTGCTTATTTAAACATTAAATATGTTGTATTTCTAATTTTTTGGTATTTTTATTTGACAATTATACTAGTTTTGAACTATTTATCTGTAAATATTGGGAGGAGATATCTCCAGGTGTTACACTTTTTTTCCTTTTCAAACTTCAAAAGGCACCGACTTTTGATTTACAATTTTATTTTTTGCATAATTACTACTTTTGAAATCCATTCACCGAGATCTATCAAACAAAGTCCCCGAAGATTGTAATATTGAGAAGAAGAAAATTATGCATATAGTAAAAATTTATAATTTTAATAAATATTTTCCATACAAAAAGTATTTATTCATATAATAAATTATTTACTATAGTAACAGAATAATAAGGTAAAGTATATATTTGCTATTTAAGCAATACAAAAATGAAAACAACATTTACTCTCGAAATACAAAACAATAAGAAAAAGAAGATTAACAATGGTTTATTGTCAATCATTACATATAATATATTTATTATATGAGAAAAACTACATTAATCTGAAGGTTTGCACTTAAAGTAAATATTTATTAGTGTCAGATAAATAAATACAATAAATATTTACTATCAAATCAAATTACAATGATGCTTTTCGATTATATGCCACAATCATACCCCATTTAAATCACTAACCACCACTAATAAATACTTCCTTAGCATATTTCGATATTTGCCCAGATATTGTTGAACTGATCCCATCCAAAAAAAACTTCCACTTACGCCCCCCATGCACAAAAAAAGATAAGAAAAAAAATGAAAGAACTCAGAAGTATAATGGTCCTTCTCATCGTCACCGAAGAGAGAGGGGGAGAGAGAGAGAGAGAAAGAGAGAGAAAAAGAGAAAGAGAGAATGTAGAAGTTATATCAAATGAGTTTGACTTAACCTATTATGATAAAGGTATGAGTAATTATTTTAAAAATATGACCTAATTAATGATTGACTTGTTAATATTATAGATCGAGACAAACTGTTCATTAAGACTCAATTATAATTTTCCCTTTTAATAATAGGTAGTATTTTTTATTAATTAAAATAGTTCTAGTAATCTTAGTCTCACACAAAAATAGAACTATCATTTACTTCTCTTTATAATACATGCATAAACAATTATTTTATGAGTGTTGTGAAGACGATCATGTTGAAAAGAAATTATTTTGGGTTCACGTTGATATCATCTCACCATCTAGTCTTAATGTAACAATGAGAACCAAAACATAATATTGAAGGAAGCTTTCATTCGATTGTGTTATTTGGCTCTATTACATTATGTCTTTTCATTTAATATCATTTCAGCACGGTGTTTACACATCACTCATTGCATATTACTTTAACTAATTAGTTAACTCTACTTTTAACGTCCGCTTCTTTCGATTTTAATTCATAATGATGTATCTGATTCAACTGATTCAACCGATTCAACTAATCAAAGAAAGTTTGATTTATAATTTAGTATAATTTTAGGAAGGCCGAGAAACCTATTAAAAAATTAGATTAGTTAAGGTTATTATGAGATGTATTTTTTGATAAGCAAATGATTCATAAAACATACCCACCTAAGCGAATGGAATCCCGTATACATGAAGTATACAAAGCATAAAACAAAGGGACGTAACCGAAAAATGACTAGATTGGCACCTGTAACTCCTCCAAAAGCTAAAAAAAAATAGACAACGACAAATCATGCATTTTTCTATACCAAGTAAGGAGAAGGCTCATAAAGACAGAGGAGCAAGTTCGCCCCCCCTCGAAGTATCTCATATTCCTCTCCTGCCAGACGGTCCAAAAAATATAATGAGGGACCATCATCCGAACCACCCACGGGCTAGTCTAACCCCTAGGTTTCCTCCAAGCTGCCATCACCTCGCACACCGTACAAGGCATAACCGAAAGAATTTGGCATAAAGAGAAGATCAAATCCCAAAGACCTCTAGTCACCTGACAATGAAGAAGAAGGTGATTAGATGTCTCCTCCTCCTTCTTACATAATCAACATCTGTTGGCCATCCTCCTCCCTCTTCTCTGAAGCCCCTCAATAGTCAAAATGGCTTGTCTGGCAGCGATCCACACAAAGAAACAAATCTTGGGAGCCGCATGACTCTTTCAAACTGTCTTCCACGGAAAATAAGCGCCCATGCGATCCGTCAACACATTACAATATTTCTTGACTGAAAAAAAGCCATCTTGAGATGTGGACCACCTCTACCATTTGCCCTAAAAGACAGAGTCGACGACTAACTCGGCCACTCACAGAACTCCTCCACCTCCTCCAGCTCCTAATCTCGGAGACCCCTCCTAAACTTTGGGTCTCACACCGCATGATCCCCTACACTCCGCCTATGATCCTCAACTGACCTTTCTTTGTCTCCCCAATCCGAAACATTCCCGGGAAAAGATCCTTTAAAGAGCCCCATGCACCCCATTTATCCCTCCAGAACCTGATACGACTCCCACTCCCGAGTTGGAAGGAAGTGAGCAAAGAGAATTCCCCCCACCCAAATGAAAGATACCTCCACCACCCCACCCCGTGAGCAGAGCTCTCCACAATAGGATCCCACCTATATGGACTAGTTCCATTCCTAGCTACCACCACTTTCCTCCATAATTTGTCTCCTTCCTTGTTAAAGCACCACAACTACTTACCCAGTAGTGCCTTATTGAAATGGGCTAAGCTCCTCACCCCAGCCCCACTTGCTTTCAACCACCTCCACACCTCATCCCAACTGACCAAATAGTACTTGAATTGGTCATCATGACCTCGCCACATAAAATCCCTCTTCAACTTGTCGAGACTCTTACCAACATAACTAGGTAAATGGAGAACGGACATAAAATAAGTCGGAAGACTCGACAATACACTTTTGATCAATGTCAACCGACCGCCTTTGGAGATGTAAGAATCGGATCCCACATCGAAGAAGACTTAAACTTCCCCCTAAAGGGAGGCCAAGATAAGAAGAAGGGAGTGAACCGACTCTACTACTAAGAACACAAGCCAAAAAGTCCACGTTACCCACTTCTCCCACGACAATCATATCACTCTTCTGACATTGATATGTAGACCTGACACAACCTCAAAACACACTAACATCATCCTCAACGTCCTCATCTCATCCACAGTCGCCCCACATAAAATAATAGTATCATCCGCAAACAGAAGATGAGAGATCTCGACTGGATGGGGTCCAACGCTCCCGATCACAAAACCCAAGACCATACCTCCCTCCACTGTACGACTCATCATCCGAGACAACGCCTCCATAACCAAGATAAAAAGGAAAGGCGAAAGTGAGTCACCCTACCGAAGACCACGAGAGCTCGAGAAGAAACCTTCTGGAACCCCATTCACAAGGACAAAGAATTTGACAGAGCTCTTCATCCACCTGCACCACCGATCCCCAAACCCCATCCTCCTTAGCATATTCCCCAAACCCCATCCTCCTTATGCGATTTTTTGGATCTCACTAGAATTACACTTGTAATATACTTTTTAGAGGAGTAAACAAATTATGTTGTCAACTTTAGGAGTAAGAAATAAATGTCATTAAGTTTTCGGTTCAGTTATAGTTACTACCATATTGTTTCAAAAGTAAAACTCAAGCAAGGAATCACTAAAAAAAAGGTGATTTTCATTAATTAAATTAAAAAATATACCTAATACGTGTGTTGAAAATAGAATAATTATATTTTTTAATTTTATACTTGAAATATATATTTTATTAGATAGATTTGTTCTTGTGTTATGATGGTAATTGGCTTAGACCGTTCATAAAATATCACAACAATAAATCAAATAGATAATCTAATATCATTTTAAAATTGAAAAACTATATTTACATTATCAATTTGCATTTTACCCATTAAATTAATGGGGATTTGTGAACAATTCCCTTAACTTGCTATTTATGCGAAAATCTTCTTGGTATCTTAAGTATACCATATTTTCAATTAATTAAAGCTAAGTTGATCTACTATGTACTTACACTTTTATACAAATACATTTAAGTTAAATCTATAATATGGAAATATAAGCAACGTGAGAATAGTTACTTTAAGACATTAAGTTAACATAAATCTAATTAACATTGTCTTAAAGCATAGTTACTTTAAGACATTAAAGTGATAATATACATATACGTAATAAAAGGTGACATTTGCAAGATTTCAGGAGTTGGGTGTAAAAGTAAATATATGTTCTTTCCATGTTATTGTTTGGAAATGAAACAGGATTAAGCAGAGACAAACAGAGGTGGAATGTGCATACTTGAGGAGACGGGTTCGGTCATTGAAGGAACAAAACGTAAGCTTGAAAAGGGAGGTGGAAGAGCTGAGGGCATTCAAGGTTGGGCCACCCACCGTAATGACACCCCACAACTTCAACCCCCTCCCAGCATCGAATTTCAGCATGTGCCCACGGTGCCAATGTGTCACCGTCGCGAACCCAAATAAAGTCCCCACTGAAGCCACCGCTACCAAAAACAAACCCCATCCCCTTGTCTTCTAAAATGCCAATCTTTAACTCCCAGTATCCTTTCGCAGCTTGTTAGCATAGCTTAACTTCGTATTGTGAAAAAAGAAATGGTTAAAGAATGTTCATAATTCTAGGATACAAAGATTCTATAACTTTAGATGCTTTACTTTGGTATTTGATAAATAATGTCCAACGACAAGAAGAATAAGAAAATAACTTTGATGTCAAATTTTCTTCGTATGTGACATTTGTTATGTCAGTTAGAGAGATATAGACAAAAGGAACACACTAATTGCTTGAGCAATTATGGTTGTCCCACCGTGATTAAGTTTTTGTGTACAATGTCATTTCTTTGTCCATCCAAAAGAAAAGTGACATCTATTTTCTCAAAAAAAATGTTTTTTTTTATTATAGAGAGGTTTGATTTGATTAAAAAGAAATGTCCAGGGGAGATTCCACATAATTATCGAACCTCATTATCAAGATTGGAGCCCTTTTGTGAGTCAGTTCGATAATCAAGCCAGGTGTTGTAACATATCGACTTCAACTTCTATTTAATTACATTTTAATCCAGTTTTTATTGAGTCTAGGACATTCACACATCTATTTAGATATTCATAACATTTATTCGTGGCCAGAGTATTTGTTTGTGATTGCTGAATTATGGTTTCATCTTATTGATCGAGAGAAGAGTATATACAAATATTTATATACATCAGATCTCATATAACCATCTGTCAACTAAATAACAAACTCTAGTTGGAAACTAACTACATACTCCTTCAAACTGAAGGTGTGTGGATGCACATGTAGTTTAGCTCTAAGAATTTTAAAAAGAATAGAAGATAAAGTCTTTGTAAAAATATTTGAAAACTGATCTTGAGAGACCACATAACGAATAACAAGCTCCTTTGTAACATCTTTTTCCCTTACAAAGTGATAATCAATAGAAATATGCTTGGTGTGATAATGAAATACGTGATTTGAAGTAAGCGATATTGCGCCAACATTGTCACACCACAAGGTAGGAGGAACACGAGGAAGTTGAACTTTATTGAGTATTATAGAAATCCAAGTTAATTAGGATAAAACATAGGCTAAATACTTGTATTCCACTTTTGTTGATGACTGAGCAATAGTAGGCTGATGCTCTATGAAGCACGGACACTTCTCCGAAGGCCGCGTACGAGTGTCGGACACTCCAAGGACACGAACACGCAAGGGACACGGCTGGGACACGTATCCGACACACCACGTGGCGTGTCGGGCTTAAAAGGCATTTAAAAATAGTTGGACACGGCTGGGACACGGCTGAGACACGTAAGGGACACCGCTGACAAAAATATATAATAACTTTAAAAAAAAGGGCAGGAAACATATGTTTTTTTTTCTCCTTTTTCTCACCTATTTATTCTTTTTTTTTAATCTCTTGTTCAATAAATTGCATTAGCCATAAGCATTTTGATTGTTATTATTAGTATGGGATTTAGTATCATTGTGATTTTTGATGTGTAGAATGGATTTTATACTCTTAATGCTTATATCTTTAATGTTGTTCTTAGTATGAGATTAGTATTAATGTGATATTTCATATTTTTTATATATAAAAATAATTATAAAAAATATTTATTTATTACCGTGTCCCCGCCGTGTCGTGTCCTGGTTTTTTTAGATTTGCCGTGTCGGCGTGTCCGTGTCGTGTCGGACACGACACCCGTGTCCTGTCGGACACGACACCCGTGTCCGTGCTACATAGCTGATGCTTAGAGCCCCCAAGAAATTAGAATAGGCCCATGTACAAAATCCGGAAGTATATCTTCTATCAACATGATCACCATCGCAACTTGAATCAACATAAGCATTAAGAAGTGTACTCCCAGAAGTAAAACAAAGGTCAAAATCAGGAGATGCCTTAATATACCATAGTATACGCTTAAGAAACTAAAAATCAGCATTGGTAGTATAATACATGTGTTGTTAAGGTTGATTGACAAAATGAGCAAGCACTATACACGTTAGTATGAGATGTTCCCCAACCAAGCTTCGATATAAATTGGGATTGGATAAATAATTCGCAGCAGAAACATTAGTGACCTTGGGAAGTACCTCAGGAGTAGCACAACCATTACTAGAATCCATGCCAGCATGTTTAAGTATTTCTGTAGCATACTGAGACTAAGACATAACCAAGGAGGATGAAGTTTAACTCAATTGGATTCTTAAGAAATGGGATAATAAGCTAAGACCCTTAATACTGAAATGTTTTCTTAATTGTGTAATAAGAAGAGAAATAAAAGCATCATTTGAGCCCATTAAAAAAATACCATCAACATAGATGATAATGAATACCAAAATATTATATGTGTGGTAATAGAAAAGAGAAGAATCAACAACATTGGCTTTAAACCTGAGAGAGAGAAGAAATGAAAATAAGGCATGTGGGGCTTGTTTTAACCCATTAGGTGCCTTTCGCAATTCACAAACATGATTATGATAATCTTTATCAATGCAGCTTTGAGGTTAATACATATAAAAAAACCTTCCAGAGAGCCATGTAAAAACGTATTAGAGACATCCAATTGATGAATATAACATTGATAATGGAGCGCAAGTAGCAGCATAATCCTGGTACCGGTATGTTTAATAATATGGGAAAATGTCTAAGAAAATCCAACACCATCTTCTTGAGAATACCCCTTAGTAACTAATCGTGCTTTGAACCTAGCCACACTGCCATCAATATGTTATTTGAACTTATAAACCCACTTCGAATCAATTTGAACCTAGCCACACTGCCATCAATATGTTATTTGAACTTATAAACCCACTTCGAATCAATAATATTACACTGAGAAGGAGGAGGAACAAGATCCCATGTACATTGAGTTTGTAAAGGATGA
Organism: Sambucus nigra; assembly: GCA_949130495.1. NCBI lineage: Eukaryota > Viridiplantae > Streptophyta > Magnoliopsida > Dipsacales > Adoxaceae > Sambucus > Sambucus nigra. Next base: position 314,733,955 of record OX422209.1, on the reverse strand, counting down.
AACTCCTTAGAAATTGATTTTCGCAAATGGTGATGTTTATTTTCTCTAGTAAACGAAGTAAGTTCAACATGATCCTCAAAGACTAAAGACTAGCCGTGTAAAAGAAAATAATATGAGAGTGTGCCTCTTGACGGTAGTTATCCAAATCAAAATTAATTCTTCTGATTTAAGAAGAAGGTTAATTTAATATTATAAAATGGCTTAACAATCCAAAATTTCATGTGACAAAATATTTTATCAAATTTTAGAACCTCCAAATTTTATCTTCTTATTTAAGACAATGATTATAAAAGATGCAAAAAGAGTCAAATAAGCACAAAATCGAATGTACGAGAGAAAACCCCACTAATGCGAAAAATCTCGTGCTGATAAGAACGAAAAATTCACCATGATAAAGTTTTATAATTAGAAAAAATAGACTTACAACCTCACGATGCTACAACTAACTAGACACTATTTTCCATCATACTATCAATAAAGAGCACCAATAGTTGGAATATGTTGTATAATCGCGACAGCTTTTGGTCTGCAACCAATTCCTTTAAATCCTTTGGTGAAAACTTTCTTCTTCAAGTAGAAGCAACTTTTGTTCCTAGATGGAACCTTCAAGCAACCTGAATTCTACACCTATGATCTTTGAGGGAATCTTATAAATATGTTTGTCGGGGTGTTTGCAAAGGTGTGGTGCTTCAAATCTTAAAACGAGTTTTTCCAAGCCAAGAAAGATGCAATATGTACTCACTAATGAAAAATAGATTTTGAACATAAGCTGAGTAATTATACCTTTATTAGAAACAATGGCTTGAAAGAACTCAAAGAAAATGAGTGAAAAAATGTGCTCTCAAATATGTAAAATATTTTGATCAACAAAAATATGTTTTTCAAAGATCTCAGTTTTTATTTTGAAGAGTAAACAACACACTAACTTATAGCCTTTTAAATTGAAAAGAGTTAAATGCCCAAATACTAGGTGTCATACTCTTAAGGTGTCAAATAGCCATATCAGGGTTTGGGTCACCCAAAAAGTTGTACTTGACACACTAACCAATAAGATCTTGTGTAAAAGTGACTTTCAACGTTGTCAGATGCATTTCACCACAGTGTCACTACAACAAGAAATTTGTGTCCCTGCGACAATCCTGAAGCGATTCAAGCCACACCAAAATACTGGTATTTTGCACTAGGACACAAGCAATGAGCGAGATAGTGTCGCTGCACCAAGAAAGACCATCGTTGTGGTGAAACTTCTGCGAGATAAGTTGTGCCATCATCCAAAGTTTTTTATCATGGAAAAGAAAGTACCAGTAATAAGATTTTTCTTCTGGCAGAAAAGCCATTGTTGCTGCAAAGTTGAGGCAAGGCAGGTCACACATGTGTCTAGAAAATCTTGTGTGGTTTTTCTTGGAATATTTTTCAAAATATGTTTTAATGCAAACTCGAAGTATGTTTGTTTCTCGAATGAACAAATATACTTAAAATACACAAAAAGATTCAATTCTTTATAATTAGATTTTTCTATATGAAAAGTATAGTTGCATTTGTATTTAAAAAATTACAAAACCAAGGTCAATAAAATATTTTTCAACTATAAAACCAAATTAACCACGGTGAATCTAAGTCCTCTAAGTCTTATACCTTTTCCTAAGCGGTGTACTTGAGGTTAGGCATTCAGTGAATCCGGTTCATTTATGAAGCTTTCGTGTGACATATTGGATAAAGACTCAAACATCATTTGGTCATAGAGTTTAGAAAATCTATTATATGGAGCACATCGAATATACTATACTCTTACATAATCTTACGCTTTTGGAAAAGTAAAAAGAAAGGATTCTTAGGATTGAAAATACCATTATTTGATTGGTTTGTCGTGGGATAAGGATTAAGGATCGAAGGGGAATATGGAAAAACAAAAGTTGAAAAAGAAGAGTTAGAGCTTGGATAAGGAGAAATTGGGTTTAAGGGTGAAGGAAAAGAGATCGGGCCAGGGGATTGGGCCGAAGGAGGATGTTATAGAAGTGGGATGAGTATTTTAGAAGAAGAAAGCAGACTTGAAGGATGTTTGAGCACATCTCTCCATAATGATTACCTGTGAAAAAACATTTCCCATCATTCTAAAGGTATACCTATAAGGAATTGATCAATTGTTTCCTTATCTTCCTTTTTTAAGAAGATTAAGGAACCTGTAAAATAATGAATTAGTTGGATAATACACTCACTTCTTAAATAGGTGTGCAGTCCTCTTATGAAAGTTTGGGCTATGGTTTCAAGGAAACTTATGCACCAGGTTATTCTAAAAGTGTTGGAGATAATAACCATGATCGGATAAAGGCAATATTTGAGCAATACTATCACGAATACCTTGATGATGACATTAAATAAATTTCATATCCCTCTCGTCCTCATACAGTATATCCCACAAATCTACGAAACCAACTCTAATTATCATCATTCTCCTCATCCACTATAACAAATGCAAATGAAAAAAATACCTACACACAAATAATATGAATAAATATGATATAATAACATTGAAATCCAATAAAAATGACATTAGTTACATATTATAATAATATACCTTGGTTACATTGTTCCCGAGAGCTTCCAACAATGGTCCATGATACTTGTTTTTTCGAAAGGTTCCATCAAACACAAAAAGGGTCTATAGTACTTAAAATCTTAAATGCAATCACCAGTAGTAATGAAACATCGCTTGAAATGACATGTGTCAGGCTCACTCGCTAAAAAAATCTAAGAACCAAGGTACAACTATTTCAACACTTTTAAATAGGTTTGAAGAAGCTGGATATAAAATATAGACTCATCCCCATATACCTTCTTATTTAACAACTATTTACCATACAACGCATCCCAATATGAAACATCAAACCCATATGATTTCTAAATATCACTCAAAATCTCATTTAGTGATATCAATGGCTTGTCACGAACCTTTCCTTGAACTATAGAAGCAGTTATCTTAGAGTTCACCATATTACCCTTTTGTTTCCTTATAAGACCTCTACAAG